>OY748311.1:4653301-5139687 GCA_963556515.1 Nudaria mundana
CCGAACAACGCGTGCCGGGCAGAGATGCCACTCCCACACAGTGGATAGAATGTTCGCGAGAACCGAGCGTTTTAAACGTTCGTTTCTCTGCCGAACGATAGTGGCCTGGAACGCCTTGCCTGTGCACGTGTTTCCTCCCACATATAATCCTGGGTTCTTTAAGCGGAGCGTGAAGAGGCACATCAGTAGGTCGTCAAGTTGAGGGCCACTCTCTATAGTATTGTATGCTGTGAGAGTGGCCCACAATCGCTAGACGTCGTCACGACTTACCACCAGGCGGGTGGCGTCAATTTGGCGAACCCAATATAAAAAAAAAAAAAAAAAAAAGTCGGATTGATCTAAAACGGGTATTAATTCGCGGTCCGTCCGTCTGTATCACATGAATCGTGATAGTTAGAAATATGATGTGTTTCTGTTGTTTCTATAACAACAAAATAATACTAAAAAACAAAATATATTAAATATTTAAGAGGGCTCCCATACAACAAATGTGATTTTTTTTGCCGTTTTGGAACGGAACCCTTTGAGGCCGACTCGAACTTGGCCGATTTTTAATATTTATTATTATAATTTCTATCTAAATATTATGTAAACTCATTGCTTTCAAAACTATTTTGCTTGTTTACACCATATTATCTTTGTGAAAGCTCGCGTACTCTAAAAGTTAATTCAAACGTGTAAAAGTATGATTCACAGTTCTTTGTTCCAAGAAAATTTTAACATAAACACTGTCTGGTAACTTTTACAGGATTAAGCTTTAAAGTTATGGCGATATAAAAGAGCTGTAAATGTCAATTTGTATCTGGCACATTGCTGTATTCTAAATTCAAATACAAAAAAGGAATGATTGAGGCCAATAAATTCAAAATGTTTTTATTCTAATATCTCCATGGCGTTCTACTTTTTTACACAGACCACTAAGGAGATTCTATCTGAGATCGAAACTTTTTAATTAAAAGGAGTACTACCTACACACAGTTCCTTTCACATTCTTAGATCACTATCTTATAATCGAGTCTAACGCCGTTACATTCTGAAAATATTTGTAGGTATATTCCAACAGTGTTGAAACTAATTCAATTATTGTTAAATATTACAATTTAAGTGTTTGTACCAATAGTGTTTCATGTTCAAGAGTGTAAATAGATCGCGCCTTGGGGACAGATAACGTATAATATATTTTGGCGCGTTTTGCCAGTAAACGGGAAAACCTCCCGTTTGCCAATAAATTCAAAATGTTTTTATTCTAATGTCTCCATGGCGTTCTACTTTTTTACACAGACCACTAAGGAGATTCTATCTGAGATCGAAACTTTTTAATTAAAAAGAGTTCTACCTACACACAGTTCCTTTCACATTCTTAGATCACTATCTTATAATCGAGTCTAACGCCTTTACATTCTGAAAATATTTGTAGGTTTATTCCAACAGTGTTGAAACTAATTCAATTATTGTTAAATATTACAACTTAAGTGTTTGTACCAATAGTGTTTCATGTTCAAGAGTGTAAATAGATCGCGCCCTGGGGACAGATAACGTATAATATATTTTGGCGCGTTTTGCCAGCAAACGGGAGGTTTATACGCTATGCGGCATTACGACGGCAGTGGTATCGTGTGAATATTCTTTTTTTGAATTTTAAATAGATTATTAGCTGCAGAGCTTGTGAGTCTTTTTTTCTTTTTACGTTAGCGTAGTATGTACGGGTTACAGTTGTGTCGACATTGTGACCTATGAATAAAAGTGATTAACAAAATATTATTTACGTGATGGGTGGAGTTCGAAACTATGGCCTTAGGTTTAGTAGTTAGCTAAGCAATGTTATTATCAGAGACTTCAATAGATAGACACGAAGACTACTACAGTTACTGAAAGATCGTAAATGTCAATTTGACACCAACAATTTTTTTTTACAAACTCATTCACGCACAATTTTATTGTTTCATTTCTGTAATATTTTTTTACGCATTTATTTCGTAATTTTCCACTTTTTTCACTCGCTTAACGTCGCCTCGCCCTCTGGTACGATATTTGTGGATCACACTAATTTTTGATTTGATCTGAGAATCGAACCCGAAACTCCGGAGTCGACAGCCATCCAAAGCCATATCAATATGACATACAAACTGAATTTTTCATAAATAAATCACACAATAAAACATTATATAACATCTCTCACTCCGCAAGAATTCTTGTTATGTCAGACTTTTATCTCAGTGCGAATGTAGGTGACAGTAACAAGTTTCTCTGTTCAAAATAAAGCAATAAAATATTTCCGCTCGACTAATTACGTTACGAACTATCAAAGACATGTTTGGTTCAGAAAATGTATCGAAACTTTTGTAATACAAATGTTACCTGAGTTAATGTTATTTGGTACGTTTTAACACTTTGTAGTGCCAAAGTTAGAAATATAACGACACAAAACTAAAGCAGTGTTCACATAATTATATTGTTAGAGATTAGAGTTAGGGCTCTTTTCAACCGACTTCCAAAAAAGGAGGAAGTTCTGAATTCAACTGTTTTTTTTATGTTTGTTACCTTCTATCTCTGGACTGGGTGAACCGATTTTGTTTTTTTTTAAAGAACAGCTGCTACTTCCGAAGTGGTCCTATTCAATATGGTCCCATTCGGACAATTATTTGGTCCCATTTTGGTCATTCGAAGTCGGTTGCAGTGTCAAATTTTTGACGTGTATTTTGGACGAGTGTTATTTTCGCATAAGTACAACTGACCGTTGTTTTCATCGGATTCACGGTGGTCTATTGCTTATAATGAATTTGTTTACACGCACCGGACTGTGGTCCTTCGGAAAAATGGCACCGAATACACCGCACTCTCCGCTCGCCCGCGCCGGTCTGTGTGTCTAGTATTTAACGTAAGGAACTGGTTCCTTACGTTAATTTACTCGAAATACGTTGTTGTATTCCTCCATACATTTCACATAGTTTGCTGACATTACCGCAAGGGGCGCTGGTGTGAAATGTAAGGGGAATACGAAAACGTATTTCGAGCAAAATACCGTAAGGAACTGGCACTAGACACTCGGTTGTCAGTTGAAAGAAACGGCCGTGTATAAGCATTCTTGTTCGCTCGCAGTTACCGAACTAGTGATAGGGTAGTACCTTATTTGCCCCCAATCAACTCCGGATTTTTATCGGGATTAAAAGCCTCTGAAAGGCCTCTGAAAGATCTTCTCAAAGTCCCAATATAAGTATTTCACAACGAATTTTTATAAGGATTGGTCTAGTTGTATTTATGCGAGCGACGCCCGAAGTATTTTAATTTTGAACATACTTTATTATTTTTATAGAATGGACCCTGTATAAGTGATTAAAGTTGACGTATTACGTTTGAATTAACCGCGTTTAAAACAAGACTTAAATATATATTTTTTTAAATCAAGCTATTATCATCGTAATATTGCTTTGTCATGCGACTTACATACGCGGGCAAAGTTTCAGCTCAATCGGAAACCGGGAAGTGTGCTAAATTTAACTTGGAAGATTTGATTACAAACCGACATCGGGACAGGTGAAAGTAAATAAAAGCTTGTAAAATGGATAACCAAAACATAAATGATTTATAGGTTTTACGAAAATAAAATTAAAAAAAATGTGAATTATTTCTGACTCCCAACTAAAAATATTCTTCTGTTTGTGTTTTTCGTGCGCTTTGGCTACGTAAGCCAAAGCGCACGAAAAACACAAACAGAAGAATATTTTTAAACACACGAAGCATCGCGCTATTTATGTTCTTTGTATAGTGCTGTGAAAGCCGCCATTTGAAGATGTCTGTGTGTATTTATTCATAACAATTAATTTATTAGTTTTATTGTTCACAAAGAACCAGGTGTGCAGGAGAGTTGTGCAAATAAAATATCAAGCGTGCTACTAACTATATAAGACTACAGTCAATGCTTTGAGGACATTTTTGGCGCGTTTTGTGAAAAAATCCTGAAAAATTCAGATGATAACGATAATGATTGTTGCCTAATTTGAAATTAGACGATTGATATCTGTTTCTCCTATGATTATAAGACAAAATGGTGGTCTCATGAACCTGTGCCTTTATTTGTACTGTGTGTGACTGTAGAAGAAGAACGTAGATTCCTAGAAGAAATACTACTTTTGTATTTTAAAGCAATGAGTTTGGATACCTACCGGAGTTCTGCCGAACTAACGGTACCAGTGTATCGTGTTACAACGATATTTAAACAATGATTTAATGAAGACGATAAACCAACGCTAACCTTCATAGCGCGATCTAGAAATTATGAATATGATATGAAGTAAAAATTCAATGTTGTCGGTATTGGTCATAGTAGCTCAGTGGTCAGAGCATTCCCCCTGTTAGGGAAAGGCCGTGGGTTCGAGTCCTGCCGATGACATCAGTTTTAGTGATTTAGGTATTTATTAATATTTTAAGAAATACTACTATTGGTACCCCATCCTGAGGCTAATCACTATCTTATAATCAATACTAGATACTATACTTAGTGTGATCATTGTGAACATAGCTTAACTTATTGTCCGTTTGTCCACTGCAGCTTTGGGAAACTATCACTTTTAGCCAAAAGTTTTGATATGCGCTAGTAAAACGTGAAATTGCAAAAGTTTATCGAACGAGCAGAGAAAAATACGTTGATACGAGGGTGGATTGAAAAGTCGTCGGCCTAACACTGATCCATTTACTCGTAGTTCTAAAAATCAAATCTCCCCACATTATTTAGTTCAGTTCAGACCTGTTAATTGTGTGAAGTTTGAAACGTGTGCGATAAATAGTTTTAATTTCATAAATTTATTAACAAAGCAATCTGACATCATTTCCGCAAATGGAGCAAATCGAGCAGCGTGCCGTCATTAAGTACCTCCATAAGAAGGGGCTGTCATCAAATGCCATCCATGATGATATGGTCAGTACATTAGGGGATTACGCTCTTTCATATACATCCGTCAAAAAATGGATAGCAGAATAAAAGCGTGGTAGAGAGAGTGTGAAAGACGAACCCCGCTCTGGAAGGCCTTGGATGTCCACTACTGACGAAAATGTTAAAAAAATACTCGACTTAATTATGGGAGACCGCAGATTGAAAATTAGAGAGATAGCCGAGATTATAGGCATCTCCTATGAACATACTCAAAACATAATAGTCAACGTGTTGGGTTTCCACAAAGTGTCTGCGAGGTGGGTTCCGCGACTGCTTTCAGTTGAGCAAAAAGGATGCGATTGACTATTGCACGCGACTGCTTGGAGTTATTTGAAGCTGATGAATGTGATTTTTTTAATCGTTTTGTTACTATGGACGAAACATGGGTTAAGTACTGTACACCGCAAACAAAACAACAATCAAATCAGTGGAAAAGACCTGGTTCACCACCCCCCCAAAAAGACTAAGTCGATTTTGTCGGCAAGTAAGGTGATGGCTTCAGTATTCTGGGACTCGAAGGGTGTGATTATGGTTGATTATCTTGAAAGGGATCAGACTATAAACTCTGATTATTACTGCACCTTACTACGTCGGCTACGAGAGGAAATAAAAGAAAAATCTCCAGGAATGATCAGAAGAAAAGTCCTGTTTCATCAAGATAACGCTCGTGTTCACAAGTCTGTCCAATCAATGGCAGAAATTCACAACTGTGGCTTTGAACTATTACCGCATCCACCTTATTCACCTGGTCTGGCACCGACAGACTTTTTTCTGTTTTCGTTTGGAAAGTTTCCAACAACCGCGGAGGGATAGTTGAGCTTAGAAGTGCTGTTGTCTTAGCTTTGATGATGGTTATTTGAATTCCTAATAAAACTTCTTGTAGCAATAGTTGGCAGTTTGCGGGTAGATATGTATAATAATTCTTATGATAAATAGGTAATCTTATTTCGTGTGTTATAATATCAGTTTTCATGTTAATATCATCAGAAAATAACGTCTTAATCGCTAAAGCAGTGGAGACCGGCCTTCATTTATACGGTATCCTTTTTATAGCGCATTCACCAGCTTACTTCCCAAATCAAGGGAGCGTAAAGAGGTTTTAATTCCAAAATAAGATGCCTTATCAAAATCCCCGTTTTAATCGCAAAAAATACGTGACGTCAGCTACAACTTGAAGTTGTAAGTAAGGGTTGTCTCTTGTTTGTGATACGGCATTGACCATAGAGTTGATATTGAGGCATTTACGTCATAATTATTGGTCAAATTATGCTGAGTACCAGCATAATTTACTTTTATATGTTCTCTGTAAACAAAAGAATGTGCTTTAATTAACGTCGGGGCGCAAGTTCTGTATGTAAGATCTATTACCTATTCTGTGGTTTTACTCAGTTTTATAAGTTATGGAACAAGAAAGTTTAAAAGTTAATCATAATTATGGTGGGTTGTCACGAACTTGTCAATATCTCAGATTATTCGGAACAATAGATAGGTGAAATGGTGATTCGTAAAAACTTTTTCCGTTTGCTTATATTTTTTTATATACCAAATGAAATGTCATTCTATTGAAACTTAGAGATTAGGGATAAGTGTGATTGGAAAGTTTTTGGTTAACGAAGCAACTTCTTTGCTTGTTTAACGAACCTAGATCTAGCCAATTATATAGGTCTTGGAAATACGTTCTGCTCGTAACCAGAGACGCCCGGCAACGGACGTTAGAGCGGCCGCGGCCTTAGGCCGCGGAATTAAAAAAAAATAAAAAACAAAAAATATATAGGTCTGAAACGCACTCCTTGTATTTCATCAACGAAGAATCAAGGATATACTTTTCTAGATTGTATAAACTAATAGAACAACACAAAACCAAGTCTTTATTCCCGAAGGGGTAGACAGAGGTGTTTATTACGTCCATAATTCCTCAGTCACTGTTAATCCACAACCTACTGTAGAAACATTCATAGGGGTATGCAGGTAAACATGTTGCCATCACTCAATTTTGTAAATAAAGCACTTTTTTGCACATTTACAAACACTTCGGCAAGACACATAATACACAAAAGACAAGACATATAATTTATAAAGATAAAGGATTAAGAGATGTGACACACAGCTAGTGTTGTTATTACACCTGACAATATTCAATGATGCTAACACAATGTAATGGGCGATGTCGAAGTTTTGTTGTTAGATCAAGCACTCTTTTAAACGAGTAAGAGACTTTTTTGAGTGAATCCATTTTGCACTTTTTTTGGAATTGCAACTGGTTCCTAGTGGTCCCTTATCAATTTAGTCCCATTTCGACAGTTATTTAGTCTCATACCGGCAATTTGAAGTCATATTTAGGTCAATATTTGACGTGATTTTATTATAATACTAGTTGTTGCCTGCAGCTCCGCCTGCTTGTTACTTTAGATCGACATAACTGTTTTATTTATGAACCGATTGAAATAAAACATACCTTAAATGTTAAGTGGAATATACCACAACGCATTACTGAAAACCGCATTCAAATCAGTTAAGCCGATTCTGAGATTAGCTTGTTGAAACTTTCAGACAAGTAAATAAACATAGAAACAGACAAATATTCTAAAAACCATTTTTTGGGTTCTATTGCGTTCATAAAGCCCCCCTACAATAGTTTCTCTATTATATCTTCGATGTACAGACATCTACCACTTACACTTTTATTATATGTATTGATGATACTCGTAGAAGTAACTACCTATTAGAAACTATTAATATCTTAGTTAAGGTTCGTGCAATTAGTGTTTTATGAATTGTTGACATTCTAGATGTTTTGAATTCAGAACTTGTATGACCCTTAATCCTACATAACAGTAAGTCATAACAGATTGGTTTGAGTCCGATTACAAATCGTGAGCTGGATCAGACGTTTCTCAAACGGCGGGTGGTCTTTGTTCATAGATTGACGTTTATACCAGTACAGTTATACCTGCAACTAGGAGTGCAACTGAGACCGTCCGTCTGTGCTCAACTTTCCTCCAAGGTTAGTGTTAGAAAGATGTAAGTTAGCATGAATAATGTATATTAATCACGCCGACACTATTTGAAAAAAAAAATTTTTTAGACACCTCCCCTACATAAAGTGTATTTCTTAAAACAGAGCGTTACCCTTCTCCAGAAGTAAAATGGCTGGCTCAAAGAATCTGAAAAAATAATATGATAGTAGGTAGTCCATGTAATGAACTATAAAGGAAAACTACGTATTGTGTTAGTCCAGGAGTTATAGAGGCTATTATTGACTACGGAACCCTATTCTATGCGTAGCCCGGCGTTGGTAGATAATTTATCAATCATAAAAACCAAAACTCTGGCGAACACACACATATGTACACATATCACACCTATATCACCGAAAGGGTAGGCAGAGGCGCATCACACACCCACAATTTGCCAGTACTTTTAGTCCCACATAATAGGGGGCAAGCCTATTGCCCTGGCGAACATAAAGGTTGAAAACTAGCCGACTATTGTGTGTGGTATGCCGCCAATAAAGTTGTAAGCAAAATGTGCCTCTGCCTACGTATTCTAAGAAACAGGAGCGACGATAAAGTATGTCAAATTAAAAAAAAAATTAAGTAGTCGTTAAAAAATAAACTTTAAACACAAAATAAGTAGGTACAAATAAATTTGTATAATTCTAAATTACATCATTTCTCATCCTTGACTTTCGCTCTAATAAGCTTCCTCTCCTTTGTAAGTTACAAAAGATTAAAAAATTCAAAGTTTTATACGAATACCTTGGATATTATATAATACTTGTAAAAGTATTTTATACATGAAGGCTATTAACATTAATTTAACTATTTAAAAGTCTCTTATACTAACTAGTACGGTGTCTTGCGCGGTGCTTCGCGCCGCACCACGCTATAGGTTTGACCTATAACTTTTGACCCCTTAGGGTTAGGTAAAATTTTCGATTCTTTGGCTTGCCTCCAGATCGAGGGCTAACCATAGATGGGTCAACCATCATTGGAGCATAAGTAGTTCTCGAGAGCTAAGGTGGACATTCCCTATTTCTATATAGTAATAAATATGTTAGGACAATTCACACAACGCCATCTAGTCTCAAACTGTGATATGAGTACTAGATAAACTGATATAAATACTAATATACATTTTTTGTAAATACATATCCGGCCGGGAATCGAACCCGAGACTCCGGCGTTAAAAGCGGATACACTACCGACCACGACTCCGAAGCAGTTAATTATGTCAGATAAAAAAAAATTGTATATTAAGTGGTTATTTTGGTCATGAGCATGTAACATTACTGTTCTGACTGTTATTTAATAGTGTGTTGATTTGATTTACAGAGTGATTTTGGTTTTCTATAGCACTCGATAATGGCAATAGGTTTGACCTGGATTTCCCACTATTATTTGATTTACCAAAAAAGGTATATAGATTTATGTTGTATATATAGAAGAAGTCTTGCAATAATATACAAAGTCACTTTTCGCTGTCTCTCTGTCCCTATGTGTGCTTAGATCTTTAAAACTACGCAACAGATTTTGATGCGGTTTTTTACCAATAGATAGAGTGGTTCTCGTGGAAGGTCTTAGTATATTATTTAATAAACTGAAGAATTCTACCAACTAAGAATATACTTACCTGGGTCTATTAAGCGAAGCGTGAAGAAGCACGTCACTAGGTCGTCAAGTTGAGGGCCCAAAATCGCCAGACGCCGCCACAGGTTACCATAAGGCGGGGGGTGTAAATTTTTCGATCTTAATAAAAAAACAAAACCCATGAAATAACTTCTTTGTTCACAGATGCCGAAAAGACTAGCCATATGAGTTCTATGGCTCCTCAATCCTGGGGCTAACAAGATGACTTCGGCTGGTTTCTTGGTCTTTTGCTCAGTTCTTACTTGTACACTATGCGTTATTGCTCCTCAACTACCAGGTATGGTATTATTTTATATTAGACTCGCTGTCCCGTCGAAATTCGTATCGCCTTAGTATGTTCGTTCAGTTTTCTTATTTTTTTAATGTTCGTCACAACTTTTTTCTTTCTTCCAAAAGGTCCTTCGCTTATTAAAATGAACCCTTACAATGTGGAATAAAAAATGAGATGAGTTAAGAAAATGAGTTTATGCTTTCGATTGTTGACACTTGTTGGAACCTAGAGTAATACATGATGAACAAACACACTTGTACACTATTCCGTGTGTTTGTGTGTTTCCTCAGTCCGAGACGCTCAGGAGTTTAATTGGCTGTGCCATAGCGGCTGGCACGTAAGATTTTGTTGCCTTTAATAAACATTTCATCGCGAGGCACCGTTGCCTGGTTTCAATTTTTTGTTCCAAAATTACAATATAGCTGCTACTTTTTATTAAATTCATTCGGCCATTTTGGACATAACCTATAATAAATTGTGCCCGGTGATGGCAATAGGCTTGCCCCCTATTACGTGGGACTAAAATACTGGCAAATTGTGGGTGTGTAATGTACCTCTGCCTACCCTTTCCGAGATATAAGAGAGGAATGTGGAATAACCCTATTTGCTATATTTTGCAGTAGGTAATCGTAATCGCAGTAGTAAATTCAACCTTGGGAACCAAATCCACTTGAAAATGGTAACAGGAGAACTATTATTATGAACTATAAAAAAAATATGATCCACTATAAAAATACATGTCATGTGAAAATCTTTTATGGGTTACACGGAAAAAATCTAAAGTATCAAGAATATGGCATGCGGTACCAGCTAACCGCGTTCACATAATAAACTTGAAGTATGAGCCATTTTATACTAAACGATGTGGAAACTGATTTAGGTAACCTTAATTTAGATTAAGTATACATAGGACTTCCTTTGACATTTGATTGAAATTTAAGTACTGATACTGGCTTTAAAAAACCGAATACTTTAAAAATATAACAGTTAATATTACGCCCAGTAAATGTCCACAGACGCTCGACGTGTCGAGAGACTGTAACACACTAATCTATTGCGAATTTTTCGTAAATAACAATCGTTAGGGAAATAGTTAAATAATATAGAACGGTGCTGTTTCTTAGTATGTATGGGATGAGTCTACTGTACTATTTGAGTTTTATTTTATCTGTTATAGAGCATAGGTCCGTTCGAAGTGTGGCTACATTTACTTTAAGCCGGGTACAATTTTATTTTTGTATGGTTTTTGTTTTAATTAGGCATATTATTGTCCTTCTCGTGGCTTTAGAATCAAGCAAAGCAAATACAAGCAATATTGAAAATGAAAACGTATTGAACCCTATTTTATTTTATTACGGGAATTAAAACGAAATACAGCGCAGATAACCATGGGTACATACCAGTCAGCCTGTGACGACGACCAGTGTAAGCGATTCAAAATGTCAGGCAATAAAAAGTATCGTATTTCGTGTTAATTCCCGTGTTAAAGTAAAATACACATAATGACTACGCAAAAGTTAAAAAAATAATAAAAAAACTTTTTGAAACCATAAAAATCGGATCGGTACCGTCTCGTTTGCTATAAATAGATCAAAATTCGGCATTCTCCCCGTTGACAAATATTGATACGGTATAATATGGTAGAGGTGAACGTCTCTGACGGAATTTACTCCCGCTTATCATGATATTCTTATATTTTTGATTTCGTTCAAATGTCTATTGCCTCGGGTAGACACTTATTTTGTGCAAATATTTTGTCAGGAACATCGGAAATATGTGCCAAATAGAATCGTAGAATACATGACATCACGCCGTAGGCAGAGATACCTAGGTATATACTCTCACGTTTCGATCAACTTGATTTTTCCTTTTAAACGTGGTGGAATCCATTAAGGCACTTTGCCTTCATACAGCAGGGGCATCGAACGACTTCGTGTCGGATTCAAGGCCCACCGAACCAACCGAACTTTGATCGAGTCTGGGTATACCCACCAAACCACCAGCCTGTTTTTCCATCACGATTCGACTATACAGAAATTCTGAGTATTTATTTTTATGTGTTAAAATTTGCCCATTGACCTTTATGTATACTTTTAGGACACAAAAAATTAAAACTTAGTTTGTGTTTAGATAATTGCTATGAATTGAAACTGTAATACTTTTAGGACAGAATACGAAATATAAGTATAAATGGGAAGGGAAGAATCTGTAGATCCCCGCGTAGGCAGCTTTCTCGCACAAATATGTACTCTACTACTCTTCTCCTTAGTAATCCAGCGCGGGTATTCCGCCTGTGTTATGGGCACTCCGCCTGTGTTATGGGCACTCTGCCTGTATTATGGACACTCTGCCTACGGAATTGCAAATTTATTTTAGTTTTTAGATACGAAGTTTAGTTTTATTTTGTCTTTAAGTTTTTGGTTTCTTTTTTCCTGTACCTAGTTTATATAAATTAACTATCGTGGGTAAAAAAACGTTAACCCTTTTTTTAATTTACGAGAGTCGTTTTTCCGTCAGCAGGTGCATCATTTGCAGTTGAGGATGACTTAGACCCTGGAGATATTGACAGGACCCAACATAAAATATTATAAGAGCCACTATATTTTTTTATTGTTCAACAGATGTGAAAATTGGTGACAAAAGCATAATCAACGGCCCCTTCTGGTCTGAAGTCTTCACGGAGGGTTATGAAGACCAAGACGATGACATATCGACCAGTACCACTGAGCCTCTCCCTTTCTTCGAAGATGATGCTTCTACTAATAATGTGACGTCTCAGCTTGGCAGCCATGTTCATTTACAATGTCGTGTTCATGATTTAGGCGAAAAAACGGTAAGTACCTACCTTCTGTTTTAGTAGAATATGCAGTTCGAAATTTGTGGGTTCTGCCTACATCATTGGGGGAGTGGCGTGCGTGAGTGACTGTTGGATAGCAATAATTTTCAATTGCCTTAGATTTTAAAATAAGATTATACGTATGGATTTTTATACGTTACCTCATTCATATCTTTCGACTGGATTTAATTTAAAAAAAAGCACCAACTTCCCTAGTCCCATTTGGTAATCCTATTGCGGTAATTTGAAGTCAGTTTGTTTGTCAAATTTTGAATTTTTTTCATACTAATCTTGGTACAATTATAACTATACCTTATATTACTCGCTCACCTGCTTTAAAGAATTATATTTTCCTAATTAATATGAGCTCGTATCTTTGAGTTATATAAAAAAAATGAACTGGCACAAAGTAAACTTAAAGAAAAGACCTTCTAACGCTACTATTTTTTTAAGTTACGGTCTTTCATTATTCTGTGTTATAATTTCACTATTAAACTTTTAACGCAAGACTAAGTATTGCTTGGGGTAAAGAAGTTCCATCAAATGCATAGATAGCAAATGTAGATCTCTTTTCTGGCTACTACGAGTACTCGTATATACCCCTTCGAGGAAATACGTCTGATTATACGTAGGTCACACTATAAGGTTTGCGTAACTTAAAAAAACAACATGTTAAAACCAAAATATTATGTTTATTGCTTTTCAAAATACTCTCCTTTACATTTTAAACATGTTTTCATGCGATCGAACCATTTTTTAAAACAGAAGGACCACATATCTGAAGGCATGTTTTCTACGTGCTGATTGAACGCTATCACTGCCTCTTCGGAGTTGGTAAAAGTGAAACCTCTCATCAAATCTTTGATTTTGGGGAAAATACTGAAATCACAGGGTGTTAGGTCGGGGCTATGCGCAGGATGGGTGACGAGTTGTACTTTTTCGGAAGCTAAAAATGACTTTGTTTTGTTGGCCGTGTGTGAAGAAGCGTTGTCATGATGTAGGAGAACGCGGCTTTAGGGTCGTCTTTCGCGAACTTTTTCTAACACCCTGGGTTAAACAAATGGTAGAATACCACTCGGCATTAATACTCTTTTGATCTTCAAGTGGAATTGTACAGATGGTACCCGTAGCTGAGAAAAAAAACGCGATCATTTTTTTACCAACGTTTCTCGCCTGCCTCACTTTTATTGGCTTGTTCTCATTTTCAAACACCCACTCACAAGATTGCTGTTTTTTTTCGGGTTCAAAACAATAAATCCACGTTTCGTCTCCTGTGACAATGTCATAAACAGCATTAGAATGTCCGTGGTCGTACTTCAGTAGCATCTGTGAGCACCATTCCACGCGAACCCGCTTCTGCTCCGCTGTCAGTTCATGAGGGATCCAACGACAACAAAGATTCCTAACTTTCAATTCTTCGTGTGAAATTTTCTGGATTTGACCCATACCAATCCCCAATAGTCCTCGAATTGTCTCATAGTAGTTTTAACAGTAGCCACATTTTTTCGTTGACGGCAGTTGAAGGCCGCCCTTCACGAAATTCGTCATGTAAAGAAACTCGACCTCTCTGAAATTCAGTAAACCATCGCCTCACGGTGCTCATACAAGGTGCTTCTCTCCCAAAAGCATTTTGAAGACGAGCGGCACAGTCTTGCGGAGAGAGAGAACTTTTAAAATCATAAAACATCATCGCTCTAAAATCGTTTCGACTTAATTCTATTTTCGTTGCATACGTAGAACTTTGATGTGTGATAAAAAACAATTGACAAATGATTTCCCGCCAATTGTTTTTTTTATTACTAAGAAAGGTTGTAACGTTTAAAAAAATATAACATTCGAAATTCAAATAGTTCCGATTAGCTAGAAGTGCAAAATTTTTAGTGTGCCCCATGTATCTATATATGTATTCCTGAAGCAACAGTCAGTAAAGTGGTATTTCTTCCAGATATCCTGGGTTCGTCGCCGTGGCGAGGAGCTTCACCTACTGTCCTTCGGCCGGCATACCTACTCAGCAGATTCCCGTTACTCCTTAGCTTTTGAACAGCCAAACAACTGGCGGCTTCTGATCCAGTACGTGGCAGAAAGAGACGACGGATACTACGAGTGTCAGATTTCTACCCATCCTCCATTAGTTAGAAGAGTACATTTATCTGTTGTCGGTAAGTTATAGTTATACCCATGTTCAATGTTTTTTTATTTCTCAATATAGTACCTATTGACATTGTTATGTCTCATTGACTATGCCTTAGGAGAGCACATTAAGCCGTCGGTACCGGTTGCCATACGAACAACCATGGCAGACGTTACGGATAGTTGGATCCATTACAAGTTACATTAATCAATTATAGTAAGAATGGACCATTTCCCAACTAGTATAAATATATTGTTGGACATTAACAAAACTTATCATACTGTACGGTCCCAAATCATTTATAGGTCGAGCTATTTATAAGAATTTTATTTAAGTACTCTATGTTTAAGGGTAATTAAGCGTAGGCTATTAATAGGCTTAATTAATTTGTAATGACTGCAATAAACTTTAACTCAGAAGCGTTAGCTGAGACAATCCCTCCAGCAATATTCACTGAAATAATTAAAAAGCTTTTTCTATTACAATAGAAGCTACGAAAATTTGAATAAAGTAATATCGTTAGTTCAAAATCAGTTTGCTACATAAATTATAAAACAAAATCATTTTTTGTCTATCATTTCACGATATCGTCGAAATCAGCTAACCAGGTTTTCATGCCCTGCATAGTCTGCATAGACTGTAATTAGCAGCAGCTGTGCCACAGCGGCTGGCACGTAAAATTTTGTTGCCTTTCATCAACATTTCAACGCAAGGCAAAGGGTTTAATTTTTTTCAAAATTACAATATAGCTGCTTTTTATTAAATTCATTCGGCCATTTTGGACCTAATCCATTATAAATGTGCCCGGTGCCGGCAATAGGCGTGCCCCCTATTACGTGGACTAAAAATACTGGCAAATTGTGGGTGTGTAATGCACCTCTGCCTACCACTTCGGGGATATAGGCGTGATATGTGTGTTGAGGTTTTCATGCCCTGGTCATGGTTTTTAACCCTATAAGAATAAAAAGCAAGTTAAGGTAGAGTATGACTAAAGTTTCGTAAATGGTCAAAGTTTCACAACATTTTAAAACTCGTTAAATTTTGTTGTTAAAATTATCTACGAACCAAGATAATAGAGCGAGCAAATCCAAAAAAACTGAAAATTTTGATCTTTAACCTTGAATAACTTTTAGCACAAGTCGGATCGTCCGTTGCCAATCGGCCACGGACGACGTTCATTTGGACTGGCTGTCTGGTTCATTTGGCGACATTTGAAAATTTACATTAATCATCATCATCTCAGCCTACTGACACCACTGCTGGACGTAGACCTCCTCCAAAGAATGCTACAATATTCAGTCCTACACTTTTCGCATTTACATTAGATGATGTCTATTCAAATGAAAAACCTTTCAGTCGATATTGAATTAATTGACGTTATTGTCAGTTGGTAGTAACATCAATTCTCCATAGTTCTAAATCACCGTCTAATATCCCTTCATTGTAATCCCAAATTGGCATTAATTCACAGGGATTCAAATATAATTGATTTTGAGGGATATCCCTATTGAAGAGATGCTTGTATTTACAAAGGGATTGTACCAATACTTGCAAATTGGTAATCTGTAGGGGTCTTGCTTCTTGCTCTGTATAAAATTACTGAGGAAATGGGATTAATTTATTCATAGTTGGTATACTGATAAGTACACTATTTTAATCGTATTAAAATGGAATCAAAATCCTTAAGCAATCAAATCCTTAAGCCTTCAAATTGCACAGATTTCGTAGTCCAGATTTCCAATGACTTGCTACGTTCAGGTACCTATAGTATGTAGTATGGCTGACCACTAGATCATCAGCGTCAATGAGGCCCTTGAAAAGTCTGGTGCCGTCTTTATTCAAAGGATCTCTTCTCCTCAAGAAACCCTTGGATTCCCCAATTTGTGGTCTATCGCTGTCGGGAAAACTATCAAATACCTTATTATATAGCAAAAATAAACCTACAGTTCATATAGAGAAGCTGATTTCATTGACACTAACATAGTTATATCGGGAACATTAAGTAATAATTCAATCGATCACATTTCTCGACCGTCATGTGGGGAAAAATTGCTGACGCAGTGACGAAAAAAACAGGGCGATCGAGTGTTTTTGCCTCCTTATATATGATTTAGAGGCGCGATAGAAAGTTGTAAAAGTCGTTACTCACTAAATAGTGATGGGAATATCAGATAAATAATATGAATGATTATGCGTGATGAATATGATGGTTTTTTAGTATTAGGTTTTAATTTATCTATAACCACCTGACTACCGCAGCTCCTTACACGTGATTTAGTTATCTTCTTTTCAATTTCCAAGGTTACATAATAACGGGTTAAGAAGTTATTCCTTATAACATCAGCTATCTATCAGTGAAAATTCCGCTTAAATTGGTATTGCCGTTTCAAAGATTAGGAGCAATTACAGACAGTCAATTTTTTTTTATATATACACCGTAATACCGTACCTATATTCAGTATAACTAATCAAGATCTACACAGTTGGCACGAGCATTCCTCCTCAAAAGGAAACTATCATTGTGTTGTGTAAAAAAAATTGAGGAATGTGAGCAATATTCATTTTGCTTAGAAACATTTTATATAGGATATATTATTATCTGATCTTCCATGCTGGCCTGGGAGCGAAGGAAAAACTTAGAATGGTCCAGCACTTACACAACCCGGGGTGTCGTAGAAGTCGACTGAGGGAGATGGCCCGGTGCACAATAACCAGCACTGCAGGGCACCCATCAGGCGGGGGACAAACCGTCCACAATAGCATTCCCAAGGAGGGTTGACGTCAGGCAGGCGGCCGGTTGTAAAAAAAACCATTGCCAAAACCATTTTTGCAACATGAGGAGTAATAATAGAGAGCGAAATAGGGCTAGGGCGTACCCCACAGGCGACGCGCAGGGACAGCACCCGGTACCTGTGGGAAATGGACAAGGGTTGTCGCATAGGGGGTGGATGCGACGTAAGACGCAAGCCCATCGCGAAAGAGAAGTAAGACTGAGGTATGCAAGTTGGAATGTTGGCTCTATGACTGGGAAAGGAAGAGAGTTGGCCGATGTGTTTAAGAGAAGAAGAATAAATGTGGCATGTTTGCAGGAGACTAAGTGGAAGGGTGCAAGTGCTAGAGAGATTGGTGAAGGATATAAGTTATATTACATTGGGAGTGATGGAAAAAGGAATGGAGTTGGTGTAGTACTGGATGGTAACTTGAAAGAATGCGTGACGGATGTGAAAAGAGTAAACGACAGGATAATAGTTGTGAAAGTAGTATGGGAGAGTATGGTGCTAAATGTGATCAGCGTGTATGTACCACAGAGAAATTTTTTGGGAGGAATTTGATAAAGTCATGATTAGTATACCAGAAAGTGAAGAAATATGTATAGGAGGAGATTTTAATGGACATGTAGGAAGAGTAAATGAGGATTATGAAAGAGTGCATGGAGGATGGGGATACGGAACCCGGAACAGTGACGGTGAAACACTACTGCAGGTTGCTTCCTCCCTTAACCTGGCCATAGTGAACACGTGGTTTCGTAAACAGGACTCACACCTAATCACCTATAAAAGTGGTGTTCATCTGACACAGATTGACTATTTCCTAATCCGGGGGAGTAGGTTGGTCTGTGTCAAGGACTGCAAGGTGCTGCCAGGAGAAGGGGTAGTGAAGCAACATAAGCTATTAATAATGGACTTAAAGACCAAAGTAATCTCACAAAAAGGCAAAAAACGCCCCCCTCCTCGAATTATGTGGTGGTTGATAGAGAAGAAAGAATATGCAAGTAAGTTTAAAGAACGAGTGGTGAATAAAATGATAGAAATGAGAGATATGATGGATAAATCAGTGGATGAATGTTGGAATGAAATGGCGAGTTGTATCAGGAAAGTAGCAAAAGAAGTGTTTGGAGAAACGAAAGGTAAAGGTGTACTTGATAAGGATACATGGTGGTGGAACAGAGAAGTGCAAAAGGTAATTAAAGAAAAAAAGAATGCTTTTAAGGAATGGCAAAAAGAAAAAGGGAATAGAAAGGGGGAAAGTGAAAAAGAAGAAAAAAAGGAGAAGTATAAGGAATGGTGCAAAAAGGCGAAAAAAGCGGTAGCAATAGCTAAATCTCAGGCCCAAGAGCAACTATACAATGCTCTTGATGGAACTAAGGGCCAAAAAGAAATCTACCGCTTAGCGAAAGACAGAGATGATAGAACGAAGGACGTAAGACATGTAAGATGTATAAAATATGAAAAGGGTAAGATTTTAATAATAGAAGATGAAGTAAGAAATCGATGGAAGGTGTATTTCGAAAAACTTATGAATGAAGAGAATGCATGGAGTGGAAATTTAGAAGAGAGACGTGTGAATGTAGGTTTAGTGAAGGAGATTGATAGAAATGAAATAAGAAAAGCGGTACGAAATATGAAGAATGGGAAAGCCGTAGGGCCCGACGGTATTCCAGTGGAAGCGTGGAAGATATTGGAAGAAGATGGATATGCGTGGCTGACATTATTCTTCAATAAGTTGTTGTATGAAGTGACGATCCCCGGTGAATGGTGCAATAGTTCTCTAGTGCCCATTTTTAAAAATAAGGGTGATGTGCAAGACTGCGGCAACTATCGAGGAATTAAGCTCATGTCACACAGTATGAAAATTTGGGAGAAAGTGATAGAGAAACGAGTGCGAGAGGAAAGCGAGATTACCCAAAACCAGTTCGGGTTTATGCCTGGTCGCGGGACTACAGACGCCATATTTGCACTCCGCCAGCTGTGTGAAAAATATAGGCGTGCACATAAAAACTTGCACATGGTGTTTGTAGATCTCGAGAAGGCATACGATCGGGTACCCAGAACGGTTTTGTGGTGGGCCTTGAAAGAGAAAGGTGTGCCTGGGAAGTATATAGAGTTAATCTGTGCGATGTATTGTCGATCGAAAACCTACGTACGAACCGCTGCTGGCAACACCGACGAGTTCAGTGTCGCGGTAGGCTTGCATCAGGGCTCGGCGCTAAGCCCATATCTCTTCCTGTTAATAATGGATGCTTTGACATCGGAGATACAGGAAGAGACCCCCTGGTGTATGCTATTTGCCGATGACATTGTACTCGTCGTTGAAGACGGGCCTGAGGTACAGAGTAGATTGGAAGAATGGCAATGTAAACTGGAGAGTGTAGGCTTGAAAATCAGTAGAACCAAAACTGGGTACATGTTCTCTGATTTTGGCGGTCTCTCCAGTCCTACACCCATGGTGTTAGACGGCACACCAATACCAGTTTGCTCCAGTTTCCGGTACCTCGGCTCTCTTATCCAGGAGGATGGGGAAATCGATCGTACAGTGAAGCACAGAATTGACGCAGGTTGGATGAAATGGCGGCAGGTCAAAGCCACTATATGCGACCCCCAATTTCCTCCGAAACTTAAGGGGAAAATTTACAAGACTGTCGTCAGACCTGCCGTCCTGTATGGACTTTCATGTTTGGCCGTAAAAGCGACGGATGAAAGACAATTGCATGCAGCGGAAATGCGAATGTTAAGATGGATGTGTGGTGTGACAAGAATGGATAGGGTAAGGAACGAGTATATTAGAGGAAGTTTGAAAGTTGCACCAGTGAATGAAAAATTGAGAAGCGAGCGGCTGTCATGGTATGGACATGTTATGAGAAGAGAGGAAAGCAATGTCGTTAGAAAGGTGCAAAGTATGACTGTAGAGGCTTTAAGAAGTAGAGGTAGGCCAAAGAAAAGATGGATGGAATGTGTGAAAGAGGATATGACAAGGAGAGGAGTGAATGAAGAGATGACTTCTGACAGAGGTGTGTGGAGGAGAAAGACTTGTTGCGCCGACCCCAAATAATTGGGATAAGGGCAGGTAGATGATGATGATATTATTATCTATCTCTATCGTTTTATCTACTGAGATTGTATACGAAAGATGAATACAACAAAATCGTTCTACAACAACTAATCTAAATACTCCAAATCAAATGCAAATTCCTCAACGAAACTTATCTTGGCAACGGCTCGAGCAATTTCACAAAGTATACTGAAATTGATACAAGAAACGTTCAACTTAATACCTCCTTTGAGTTTCATTACACGTCTCGCTGTCACCCAGACCCGGTATTGTTTGCCAAGAGATACTTGGCTCACTGATTTAGGCTCCAGACACACGTACAACCACATCACGACAACGACGACCCACAAATTACATGGTCGGGCAGAATTTTATATGAAATCGCATTGGTTTGATACATACTACCCTCATTTTGTCGTTGAAAGCATCGATGTTGTTGGTATCTTACCTAACTGTAGACTTACCCGTTGCCCTACGTGAGCGAACAATGCGACAACGTGACGCAAAACTACTCGACTCAAAGCTATCAATATTGTTCGTTGCAAGGTATTGGGTATTATGTTTTCGCGTGTAAATGCCAGCGAATTTGTTTACGTCGCGTAGCATCGCGTCGCGTTTGCCGCATCTCGTACTACTCTCGTACTGTCGTTCACGTAGGACAAAGGATTAATCGCATGACGCTGACGCCAACGTGACATCGCAATCACCATTGACAAAAGCTGCAGCGACATTATTCACACGTGACCACTTTTAGTCACTGCGATGTTGTATGGCTGTCGTTGTCGTACGTGTGCTTGGACCCTTACAGAATTTTCTACCTGAAGAGCCCGAATCATCCCTGTGTTATACTGATATGGATGAAAAATTAAAAGAAGGACCTATATCAAAATGAAATATGATGGGACCTTTGGATTTATAAAAAAGTTTATGTAAAATTTTCATTATCTTTATCATCAATAATTGTCTCGCGACGTAAGGAATTTCGACATCCGTAGTACACCCATTATAGTAGTAGAGAGGGGGAGTAGACAGTAGTTTACATGGTCCCACGTAATGGGGGGCAAGCCTATATTGCCGTTACCTGGCGGTTGTTTCTTGTAATTTAAAATACAGCGTTTCACACAAAGTATTATGGACTTTCACTAGCAGATAACTGATGTTATAAGATTAACTAAGACCACTCTTTATACCCAGAATGTGTTCCCGTGGGATTTTTGGAATAAGAAAACTATTCCACACAGGTGAAGCAGTGGTCATCAGCTAATTGTGTAAATAACATTTCATGCTACTGAGAACCTCATCCTCATTCTGTTGCTGTTCTGTTGATAGGCATAATTGCATATTATGAAGAAACTACATACCTTGGTGGTGCAGTAGTATATGTATGCAACTAGCGTTTCCTGAAGTCCCGAGTTCGTTTCCCGGGTCGAATCCAATATTTGTGAGATCCACTTAATAATATGTTTCTTTAAACTTTCGCGTTTTGTACACATTATAAACTTAAGACTAACGGGTCTTTTACGCGATTATTGAGATATATACAGTCCACCCGTGACCACGGCTCTTGTAACAGGGCTGAAACGTCGGGTAATAAAGAGGTATGTATATATCTCAATAATCGCGTAAAAGACCCGTTAGTCTTAAGTTTATAATATGTTTATTTCGAAGTTTAGGTATTTTCTATGTAAATGTATGTAGGTATGTAAATTTAGTAAGTATGTTTAGAAAACTCGACACAAATACCTATACCTACCCGACTGACCAACCTGGTATATGTAGCCTAAATTCCTCCCTATTTAGGGGAGCCCTATGACCAGCAGGGGGCATCAAATGGGTTATATGATGAGGTGAAGTTGGCTTTAGTTTTCTAAGATCTTTTAAAATACAGGTTTTGAAAATGCGTTTACATTTACTAGAAACTTATGAATAACTTAGGTAAATAGTATGTAAGGTATCAAGAGCTCTACACTTCAAGACTCTCGACAGGTGTTGACAATTTTAAGTTGATAATGTTGAAGCCACATACTCTTGTAAATCGAGTCTCGACAACGCAGACTTGAGAGATGTCAGTGACATTTATATTATATTTTAGTGTCATCACGGCTTCGCAGCATGGAAATCGGTGAAGTAATTTTTTGAATTTATCGCGAACTGACAGACAGACAGAAGCTAGAATTTATTGAGCGGAGCGTTGCGGTGCGCGCACAGTGGCGTTCAGTCAACTGTGAGCAAGCGAGCTGAGTGGACTAGTACTACGCAAAACCGCGGACTGTGTAGTTAACGAATTTTCATACAAACTCTTTAATATTTACCTAATACCTAATTGATTACAGTGATCTGATGTTTATTGTCGGTAAATAGTTTACATATTTCGTAATTATTCACAAACTAGCACATAATACAAATAAATTCATCAACCGCCATTATGAATAATAAATTGTTATTCGATTCTCATCGACCATCCGACCAAACAAAGTATGCACCTCCCTGGTATGCGGCGCTATCGACGCGAGGTGCCAACTTAGCTTGGTCGAGTTGTCGATGCGAACGAGCAGTAGGCACTGACCTAAGAAAGACATTGATTATGCACACAGACACGACGAAGTGGAAAAAGGTTTGTTTATAAAGCATTATCACACTGCTGCTCCGCACTTACTCATCATAGCGTGATGTTATATAGCCTATAGCCTTTCTCCATAAATGCACTTCTCAACAAATAAAGAATTTTTCAAATCGAACCAGTACCTACTTCCTGAGATTAGCGCGTTCAAACAAACAAACAAACAATCAAACTCTTCTGCTTTATAATATTAGTAAAGATGTATATTATAAGATATACTACTGCAAATAAAACAAAACACTTGGTTTGCAGTAATATGTACTGATGATGGAAATAGGCATTAATATGTGTTAATGTCGCTTCTGCGTAAGCGTTGCATAATCACGGCGATAAGTTTCGCCGATGACGTCACCGAACGGGTGTCGGGAAGACACAATTTTTATTTGCTACAGCTTGTCTAGTAGTATACATATAAGTCAATGTTAGCTGCAGTAAAATGACGTTTCAATATAATTATCATTCCGTAAAATAATGTTGACCGCCTAATTTAATAGGGATGTGACTAGGTTCACAGAAAATCTAATCGTTCCATAACTAACTCAGAAGGATCATACTTAATTCTATTTATTTTTACTACATCCCTATTTATTTTTCTTCAAAAAGAGGTAACCCACAAAACGTCATTTTACTGCAGCTAATAAAAAGTTCCACTTTAGATAAACGTTTCTTTAATTAATTGCACTAAAACGAACTAAGAGACATGCAGCCTCTATATAAATAGTGCGGTACCCTCGTACACGCTGACTACCAAGGTCCTGACCGTAGCCCTAACATGCTTATCTCAAAGTCTTTTAATAAAAAATACTGTGTTCTTCCACAGTGCCAAAGGTTGAAATTGTAGATGAACGCGGACGGCCTCTTCAAGACAAATTCTACAAAGAAGGCTCAATCATTGAACTGAGGTGTGTCGTCAGTGAAGTACCGCAACCAACTAGACAAGTCAACTGGAAACATGGATCCAGATTGCTCAATTATGATACAAAGAGAGGTGGCGTAAGGTAAGACATCTATTAATAAAAATTGAAATAGTAGTATTGGAGAAAAATGGCTACATTAATTATCACAAAAAATGTTTGCTGCAGCGCTTCCTGGTCAGTTGTCATCATAACACCTATATAAAAACATGCACCAATCAAACCTAAACCGATAACTGGAAACTGTATCAAATCGGACAAGGAGTTTTGGAGAAAAATAGCAACACGTATTTGCACAAAGAAACAAAAACACACAAACAAACAGCCTCTCACCCCAAACCCATATACCTACTGTCTCTGTTCCGTCGTGGGTAACCAAAGATATATTTCAATGGGAATTAAAACGAAATATACAGACAGACAGACACAAATCATGTCTTTATCCCCATTATCCCACATGTTGCTAAATCTTTAACCCCCCCGTGGTGGTGAGCCTTTTGCAGTTTGCGGGGAGTATATTTGCCAGACTCTCGTCCGTTTGTAACCAGGTGCACCGCGTGTAGGTAAGGATGGTAGGGCCCTTTAACACCTTAACACGAAACATGATGTAGATTTACGTATAAGTACAAAAGACAAAAAAAAACTCTTTTTGTCTGATGTTTCAGCCTATGGCCATGACCATGGTTCATCGCGGCTTTCCACGAGTAGAACAGTAGACCTCACGAAGGCTCCTCATTAAACATTAAAAACATTATTTGAGCGTTTGAGCCCACTCAAAAAAGCTCTCAACTAAAAAATCATGTGTCAAGTTTCATGGAAATTCGATAAAAAATGTGTCTGCTAGCTCTCACACAGATACAGACACACACAGACGAAAGCAAATTGTCAAGTACCTATGTTCTTGATATGTAGACGCTTCGGTCGCTCGGTCAATTACATGCAACTCATGTAGATTCGGATATTGAGCGTTTTTACATTGCCACGATATCGTCCACTTTATCGTGGCAATATCATGACGATATCGTGACTACACAAGGAGTCACATTGATTTCACGTGTGATTAATCACAGCATATGAGCATATGATTCGTCACAGTTCGCATCTGTTATCTCGCTCAATTTAGTATAGGCTACTAATATTTTACATATTTAAACTGCAACGTAGACACCTGTGGGGCGATGATTGATGTAGTATTACCAGGATATACCCCCCAGAACTACTCATAGAACCTAGATATGTAGGGGAACATAGAACACGTCCAACTGTGGTAATATCAAAGTTTTTGAGGAAGTGGGATTGGAATTGGGAATTTTTTTTATGGGAAGAGATGGAGTTTTATTACTTGCGGGGAGGAGGTGGGTACTGCAACACCCATCACTGCATAATGACAATTTAAACATTTCTTAAATTTCTTAACAACAGATATTATTTACGAGGAGAAACATATTTCTGCAGAAATTAAAGGTCTACTAAGAAAAAAATGCAAATTAATTGTTTCAATTCAAATTTTGCGCTAAAACGCGACCAAATATATAATAATGTAACTATATAATATGTATGTATTTCCAAAAAAAAATTTACATAAGTATAACGCTCAAAGTCACGTGCGGCGATTGTACGTAAACATTTGGCTTGGCACCGATTGCAGGTAGCACATACAAATAATAGTATTTTATTTATATTCAAAGGTACTAGATATTAGGTTTGCATTAAAGTGATAGTAAATTAAATCTTTATTAAGTTATGTTACTGCTGCTACTTACTATCGTTATCGTACAATGTGAAAAACACCCATTGATATTGAGCAATAAATCAAAAGCTGAGATTGCTGTCAATTGCAGACCTAAATAAAGTCATATTTTTCTACATATTAGATGTCAATACAGCTTTGGCTCCTGAGTTTGCTGGAAATTGGAATAAGAGGCTTCATAAATCAATTTAGTATAGTCTCTTATTTTACATACGAGTATACTAGCTGAACCCGCAACTTCGCCCGTGAGAAAAGCAATGACGGTAACTTTTTCCTGCAATCTTACTCTGATGAAGCTTGCTCTGAGTTGAATTTAAACTACAATTTAAAACCGCAGGAAAATTCGTTTTGTTTCTTAGGAGATCAGTGTGTAACATACAGAGAGACATAAATATTGTTATATTAATCTTTTTACTTTTTATATCGCCCACAATAATTTTTAGTTACGTAAGTACCTGCATATTAATATAATCACACCTATATACCTGTGGGGGTAGGCAGAAGTGAATTAAGTAGGTAGTAGTAAATACACACCCACATTTTACCTAGTATTTTTGGTGGTCTAACGGAATAGGAGGCAAGACTTTCCCCGGGTTTCGTACCTAGATACAATACCTAACTCTTCTGTAATCTGAACATTTACTGTTACACACGCTTTCTGTATTTTTCTGTTGTACATAGATTAGATAACACTCTCGTTACTTGTGCAAGGGACCATAGATAACATTTTTGAAATCGGTTTTTTTGTTATTGGGCTTATTCGATACAAAAATTAAAAATACAAATATTTCCGTTAAGTATAAAAGTATAGAAAATAAGCACAACTCAACAATCAAAAATCGGGCATCAAAATACGAGATGGCTTATATACTTCAAACCATTGAATTATATAAAATCAATGTTTCAAAGTTTACTTATTTCAGAATATTTACAAGAACTAGATACTATATTACTTAAATATATACAAGGAACAAGAAAATTAAATTAAAAAAAAAACCTAAACAAACTACAAACTATACTATCTAAAACTAAAACACTAAAATAAATAAGTAAGGCAGGGAGACTTAGGCAGAGTGCCCATAACACAGGCAACATTCCCGCGCTGAATTGCCAATGAGAGTCTTTGCGCGAGAAAGCTGCCTGCGCGGAGATCCCCCCTCTCTCTCTCTTCTCAGATGTTTCAAACATGATAAAAGCAAAAAGGAAATGCTTTGGTGCCAGATGGTCATAATGATGTAAAGTCGTAAAAGTTTTTCGGAAAATGCCGACAATTCTGCCAGATATAGATTATACGAGTATCCTCTGACAATCTGTATTAGTGAGTCCATGTTTTAGAATGATGTGTTGCTATTTTATTGTGAAGATAGAAGTTAAATGAGAAATTGGCAATTTGATCGGCTGAGGTGATTCTGCCATGATTTTTCTTGCGATCCGATTACTAACTAGGCTTCTACGCTACAGATACAATACAGATTTCTACTTTTAAACAAAACGTATAAAAACTAGTGATATAAATAAATAAATAAATATTTTCTGGACTTTCTCACACAACGTCATCTAGCCCGTTGTTTATTTATTTATAAATACATGCATAATATACATAGAAAATACCCAAACTCCGAAACAAACATTTGTGGATCACACAAATATTTGATTTGAACCACTAACGACAACGTCACCGAAGCAGTATGACCTAGTATGACTACTCGTGCGGTAGAACATTTGACCTTGAGAGCGTAACAATAAACTTTTAAAACACAATTTGGCCTTTTGCCCCATTTAACAACCACAACCAAAAAAAGGTCACGAAGGAAAAACACTGACTAGAGACGTCTGTCCGCGTAGTTTTGTCCGTTGATACAGATCTCTATACAACGTGTTTCATATTAGTGTGGTCATATCTCAAGGTTGCATTGGGTAGGGCCTAAATAATATATTGCGCGGGGTCTTTAATTAATTTAATAAAATATTGACTTATAATGACGTAGTCGATAAATTTTCCTTTTTATCGATAGCTCATTGAAATTAAGCTCTAAGACTGCACTACAAAATAAACATATGATTAGAATGAACTCTAGATTTGACCTCAAGTAGGTTTGCCAAACAGTGAAATAGATTCGGACAGTCTCGTTGTTACTCAAAATTTTAACCAACAGATAAAGTTACTTTATCAATAGTTATCATACAAAATAGTTTCCGAATCACAACTTGGGGTCAAAATAAAGAGTGCCTACTCAAAGTTATTTTTGAAGTTTTTCTATGAATTTACGTATCACGTGATTGTCGTGAATGTCACAACTCACACGTAATTTGTTGTCAACCTACTCAAATACCAGGAGCAACGCATTTGCTGTCGAAGAAAAGAGAAGAAACATTTATGTTCTTGTCTTCCATAAATTTACACTTTTTATAAATTGGTTCCGCACAGATATTTAAAATACAACTGCTGTTTGTGTAGAAGTTTATGTAGCTGTTGAGAACGTTGGTGGGTATAGTAGTATGTAGGTATTCAGTTTCGGGATAGAGAGATCGTGGATGCCAGTCACTGCACTACCATATCGTGAACTCTCTTTCGACTCATTTACCATGAAGTAAATGATCTGCAAGGTGTTTGGTTATTTTTGACCGACTTTAAAAAAGAGTAGGTACTTAGGTTCTCGATTCGTCATGATAATGTGATGCATAAAAGTTCATAAAACATTATCGCTAAAAGTGGCAACTTGTATGGTTGAACGAGGATATCAGAAAAAGTAGGAGGTGTTGGTGTCAGTTTCACTAATATGTATCTTAAGGACCCCAAAAAATTACAAAGAGAACCGCCCACTTTTTTGATTGGAGCCGCTTTGAAGAAACTAGGTATCAGTAGCGATGTCGGCATATATCAAAGACGTACACGTCACAACACGTAAATTTTACCGCAAAACCCATATTATTCCGGTGTTGCAAGTTAACGCAATGTTCTTCATAAACGGGGACTTTATTAGCTTTTTTTATGCTGGATATTTGTTCATTTTAGCAATTGGTAATAAATTACTAATCTTAGACTACATGGATAAAGAAAGTCGCTTTTTCCGTCTGTCTGTTCTAATGTATGTTTAGTTCTTGAAAACTACGCAACGGATCTTGAAGCGGTTTTTTTTTTAAATTGGTTTAAGTAGGTTTCGAAATGTATTTACATGCATACATACTATCATGCGAGCGACGCCGCGCTGGCATTCAACAATTTTATTTTATTTCATAGGTCTTAGGGAAATATCCTGTGTTTATGGTAAATAATAATTATGTTATTATTTATCTCTTAAATTATTTTATACTAGGTACCTACTAGCTTTTTTTCATAAATAAAACTAAGTACCTACTTGGTACTTTTATTAGATTTTTACCAAAATTACGACGTAATTCAAGGAAATAAGACATTGCACTTGGGCAACACTTACAACTATCTAATTTCTTTTCAGTTGCAAGTAAACTTTGATATTAGGCGTACGTAGTAATCTGTGTTAATCGATCATGGCGTATTTAAGTAATAGTGAATATTATGAAATGATACTTTGCGTCGGGGCAGCCGATGGCAGTCTGCGTGAAGCTCGTCGCCTTTATCGAGAAAGATTTGTGGACAATAGACTCGAAGGTGAACGGCGGCGGTTACCATCTGTGGAGTGCTTCCGAAAAATGGTGAACCGTTTACATGACACTGGTTCTTTCCGTGGTTCCCGCTCAGAAGGCAGACCATCTGTTGTACCACCAGAGCAAGAAGAAAGTATTCTCGAGCATTTTCAATCCAATCCCAGAACAAGTACTCGCCGCGCTGGAATTGTTCTGGGAATGAATCATTTGAGAGTATGGCGCGTGCTAAAAGCAGATGGTCAACATCCGTACCACTTCAGGCACACCCAAGAACTGACACCGGCTGATTTCGTACCACGTCTCAACTTTTGCCAGTGGTACCGAGAGGAAGCACAACGATCCCCTAGTTTCGCGAACCGTATTTTATGGACCGATGAAGCATCTTTTACTCGTGCTGGTATCAGTAACCAACATAACGAACATGTATGGACTCATCAGAACCCACACGCATCTGCAGAAAACAACTTTCAGCATCAGTGGCGTGTTAACATTTGGGCGGGAATAATCGGAGATATTTTAATTGGTCCTTTCGTGCTACCGAGTTCGCTAAACGGTGAAAATTACCTCGCGTTCCTTAGAAACGTCTTAGAACCCGAACTTGAAAACTTGCCTGTAACATTGTACACAAATATGATGTACCAGCAAGACGGGGCGCCAGCACATTATGCGAGAGATGTACGGGCGTATTTAGATGAGCGGTTTAACCAGTGGATCGGACGTGGTGGTCCCATACCTTGGCCTCCGAGGTCACCGGATCTCACACCACTTGACTTTTTTTTGTGGGGCTATGTCAAAAACAAAGTGTACAGTGCGGTATGTCTCACGCGTGAAGATATGGAGTCTAAAATATTTGATGCATTTAGCAGTGTAACTCCAGCCATGCTGTGTAATGTAACTGCCAGCATGATGCGACGGACCCAACTGTGCATTGATCAAGGCGGCGAACATTTCGAGCCGTTACTTTAGTACCTACTTTTTAGTTTTGTGTTTATTAGAGGTAGGAAGTGTATTTTTTATTAAATTCAATAATGTTTATCTAAGTATCGTGATATTAGTGAGTTAGTTGTGTTTATTGTGGAACACGGTACCTACCTATCTACCAGGATGACATGCACAATGAAATCGGTTAGTTTTTGTTGTTTTAAAGTCCACAACCTATCATTACTACAAAATAGTATTCTGTACCAGGAGCATATGAAATAAGAGTTGTTTACGATTCATCGAAGAGGACTGAACCTTACGAATAAATTTGACCCTAGGTAGTGTTGGGTTTATAAAATATCGATTAAATGAACAAATCAATTAAATTTACATGACACCTTAAAAGTTTTAACTAAACTTGTATTTGCAATTTTGTCCGTGCGTATAGTTAACTCAACGCGCATGTGTAACGAGGGTCAAATATGACCACACTAATATGAAACACGTTGTATAAATCACGGAGTACTTTTAGGTCCTTCGTGTGCGTTGTGCCAAGAGTATTTGTGGAGATTGGATAAAAATTATGTGGTCTCTATCCCAGAACTTATACAGACAGACAGACGTAAAATAAGTTGACCAGAATAGTCTCGAAATGCAGACGATGGAACGGTTTTTACAACGCACGGCGTGTTTGCCTTGCGTTGCATTACCCCGCCGCCGTTTGTGTTAACAAGCTCTCATAGCGTTCCATACAACACTGACGACCGTGTCTACCCACAGTGAATTAACCGTAGAATTTTGTGTTAACAACCTCTCATCGCGATCCATACAACCACAGATTTAAGAAAGTAGTGTCTTAATTTTGTGATAAAACACTGACGTTCGCCGTGGGTAGACACACCCACAGCGAATTAACCGTAGATGCCACGTGCCGTTTTCTATAAAGTAAATAAAAAAAAAACTTTTTGTTAATTTTTTGTAAACTTTATAGAAAAACTTTACAAAAAATCAACATAAAGTTTTCGACGAAGAAAAAATTTATAGAATAAATAAATTTGTGCTTCCATAAAACGGAAGGTTAATTTAAACCAAATAATGACTTGTTTTCAAAGACTTGAGTTACTGTTATAACATCGCTTAGTTATGGTGTGTTAATGTTGTTTTAGGAAGGGTTAAGTATCTCCTGATTTGTGTTTTATTAACCCTCAAATTTACTGGCTTGTTGTTTGAGTAGCTTCAACATTGTTATAAAATTGACTTATCTTTGAGGTCAATGTTAATTCACCCCTAACATCAACCAAATTATATTTTTATTAGTGATAAACAAATTGTATTGTTTAAATAGATTATTGTTACAACGAAATTAGAAAAACCGAAAAAAAATCCGATAAGAATGCAATAATGTAACCGTACGTACTATTATAACCGTAAGTACTATTCCCTATTCTGTGGTAGTAGGTACTCAGGTATAAATTCAAATAGGGAAAGTTCTCAAAATCTGATCATTAGTGCCGGATTATGCCTTGGAGATTGGACATAATCTCTGTTACTAACGATCCGTCTCTCAAAACTCACAAACTTTACCTACTACTTGACATCAGGCCTATGTCTCTCGCCTAACAATCGCAAAAAATACGTGAGGTCAGCGACAACTTAAAGTTGTAAGTCAGTAAGGGTTGTCTCTTGTTTGTGACACGGCATTGACCGTAGAGTTGACATTGAGGCATTAACGTCATAATTATTGGTCAAATTATGCTGGTACTTTCCTGACAACCCTAACGTTCGAATTATGTTCTCTGTAAACAAAAGAATGTGCTTTAATTGACGTCGGAGTGCAGGTTCTGTATGTATGTACTATTCCCTATTCTGTACTGACATGTTGAGGTATTTTTAAGCAAGTAAGTTGGACTTGAGTTTTGCGGAGCGCGTGACTCGTTGCCTTTTAGGTTAGGTACCTCTGGCACTGGGTAAAAATCCAGGCTCAAACGCTCAATTGCAATACCGAACAACGTTTCCTTGTCCCGCACCGCGAACTAGTTCAGAGTAACTAGTTCTTTTGTGCGGGAAAAATCAAGCATTACCTTGACATTAGCGAAATAATCGATGATCATCGGAGCAACGTTTTTAAAAAAGGAGGAAAAAAAAGCAAGTAATTAATATTTTTTTAGTATACTAGCAGACGCCCGCGGCTGCGACCGCTTGAAAAATTGTATACACAAAACATTCCCCGAGAACCACTCTATCTATAGCTGAAAACCACATCAAAATCTAAGCATATATAGGGACGAAAGCGACTTTGTTTGGTACTATATGTTATGATTATTATGTTTGTATGATGTGTATGAGGCCAACATCTGGAGCACCTGCTGACAAAGACGAGGCTCGGAAGGGGTAGGCAGATGTGCATTACACGCCCACAATTTGCCAGTATTTTCCACGTCGGATATAGGGAACTCCGAAAACGGCAACAGGTTATACCTATTGAGTGGAGGGGGGGTACCGAAGTGACTGCCGAAATGTGGATGTAATAAACGCCTCTGTCTAGCCCTTTACTGATAAATGCGTGATTTATGTCTATTATAATATTGTTATTTTTAAATAGCCTAAACCCATTTTCAACCGACTTCCAAAAAGGAGGAGCTTTTCTATGTTTGTAACCTCATATCCTTCGACTGGGTGAACCGATTTTGAATTTTTGTTTTATTGAAAGCTAGTACTTCCCAAGTCGTCTTGTTTCAATTTGGTTCCATTCCGATAATTATTTGGTCCCATTTCGGTAGTTTCATGTCGGTTTTTGTGTCAATTTATATCGTGTATTTTAATATTAAGAAAGAAATTATAGATAGATCACTAAAACTGATGTCATCGGTGGGACTCGAACCCACGGCCTTTCCCTAACAGGGGGAGTGCTCTGCCAACTGAGCTACGATAACCACTTGGTCATCTGGTCATCGTAGCTCAGTTGGCAGAGCCCCTCCCCCTATTAGGGAAAGGCCGTGGGTTCGAGTCCCGCCGATGACATCAGTTTTTGTTAATAAATTTGAAAAATTAATAAAAAGTAAATTGTGCCATAAAGCTTATTATAGTATTAATGATTTCTTAGATGACAAGGCTGCCTGGTTGTAACACGAATTGTTTCTTTCTAAATAACTCTGTATTAGATTTAAGATGAAATATTTTGATAAAAGCCGAACTGAGTTTCTTGAGGGCTCTTCTCAGTCTCGTTGCATTTTGGAACCCTCGGTAGAGTCACACCAACTTTTGACGAATCTAAATAATTTTCTAAAAATTTCAAAGTTAATAAACGTTATTTTATTTTATTTTGTGATCTATCTATAATTTATTTCTTAATATTTTAAGAATAGTTTAAGCAAACTCATTGCTTTTAAATGCAAACATATTATAATGTGTATTTTATTTATTTATTTATTTATTACAAGGTACGCTTACAGACTACTGTCATCCCATGATAAAATCATTTGAGGCAGATACACAAGTCCAGACAGTGATCCAAATTTATTGAGCGGAGCGAAGCGAAGCTCTATCTTAGACGACAAGTGTAAATCGTTTGTGTGCCAACTCCTCCGAAACGGCTCGACCGATTTTGACCTAATTTGGCATGCTGGTCGACATCATACCTCTGAAATCATGAAAATAGAGCAAAAAAAAAATTAAGAAAATTTGCTCCGCTCAACATTTGCATTGGTAGCATGCATTGCATACCTAGTATTTATTCATATTCATATTTATTTATTTAATCTTGGAACACAGGTACATAATATATTATCTCCAAGACGGCACAGGATATACAAGCTCGAACTATGTTCTACCTATACAGGCATGCAGATTATAATTACCCAGATACATACGTTGAATTACTTAGACACTAAATTATCGTACTTACTAGCACGTTCCAATTCAAATTATAATACCTTACCACATAAATATTTTAATGCCAGTTATTTAACCAAAATGCATAATAAAATAATATTCATTAAAATTGTATCAAGAGAATATTTAAACAAATGTCACGAATTCAATGTATTACAAAATAACTATCTACAAAAATAGCATGTCAATAATTTTATGTCTAAAGAACTACTAAATGTCAAAAAAAAAATTAGTATTTAGCAGTACATATATATAGTGTTTAGTATTTAGCATACAAATTATGACAAAAGTAAGCATAAAGTATAATTAATTCTCTTATAGCGCTTAATTAAAATTAAAGAAAAACAAGAAAGTTAAGTTAAACCTAAGGGAAAGCATTTATGATATTATGACTATCTTGTACTGGTAGAATGCACCGTGAAATACATCCTTAGTCATACCTAGTCATATCCTTAGTTATCCATTTATTAGTACACAATATCAATGTCTAGTTCGCATGAATAACAATAGGTATACATATACCTATTGTTATTCATTTGAAGTTCCCTTGTCAAGTTTAATTAAAATGTTCATTCGAGTGAGTTGTTGGATCCATAGCGAGTAGGCTTAACAAAAGTAACTTTACAACTAACTAACAGCCTACTTATTAAAAGTTACACACACACATATATCCCCGTAGGGGTAGGCAGAGGTGCATTAAACACCCACAATTTGGAAATTTATTAGTCCCACGTAATAGAGGGCAATGCTATAGCAGTCACCGGGCACATTTAAAATGGGTTATGTCCTAAATGGCCGAATGAGTTTAATAAAAAGTAGCAGCTACATGTATGAAAAATTGAAACCCGTTTGCCTTGCGATGAAAATGTTGATGAAAGGCAACACAATCTTACGTGCCAGCCGCTAAGGCACAGCCAATTAAAGTCCTAGGTGTCTCGGACTATAATTATATTATTAAAAGTTACAACAGTATTATAGAATACTATTGTAAGGCCTTAGTCTATATCACCTTGCTATGTGTTATGTTTCTTTAAACTAATCATTGATTGGCATCAGAGCCCTCTAGCTGTGTCTAAACGTAATTGCAACATTACGCACAGTACCATAGTAGTTAGTTCCTCCACTACTGGTAGATGGCGGCTCTGGTGTCGTCGTAAGTCGCGATATTAACACAGTATGATCACAAAACTAGAGGTCTTGGGCTAGTGGTGTCTTGGTCTGTTGTTAGAACGCTCCTATTGGAAAGGGAACCCTCGCTGCCAAGACTATAGTTTTTGTGATTCATATTGTAAAATTATGTTATTATTAGTAAAAGAATTTTCAAAACTGGTTTGGTAGTTTCTGAGGCTATCTATTACAAACAAATAAATAAATCTATCCTATTTTTAAAATACTAATGGACGCCCGCGTCTTCGCCCTCTTGACAAATTATATATGTTACGGTTAATACCCGAAGTGCGGCTGCACCTAGTTTTAGCCGGTTAAAACTAGGTGTAACCACTTACTCTTGGTTAAACCTAGTATGGGTAGGTTAGGTTAGGTTAAAACTGTGACCACCTACGCACGAGCCGAGCGAGCGAAGCGAGCGGTGCCGCGGCAGCGGCCGGCGAGTGCCAGAAACTTGCATTAATAAAAAAAAGAGATTTCTCCCAGGTGAAAGTGACAACTGGACCTAGTTGTAGCCGGCATGATGAAGGCTAGACCTAGTTTTACCCGAAAACAATCGGCTCGTACTAGGTTTAAACCTAGTACGAGCCGATTGTTTACCAAGAGTAAGTGGCTACACCTAGTTCTAACCGGCTAAAACTAGGTGCAGCCGCACTTCGGGTATTAGCTGTAACATATACACAAAAACCTTCCTCGAGAACTACTCCATCCATTAGTGAAAATCGTATCACTATCCGTTGCGTAGTTTTAGAGATCTAAGCATACGTACGGACGGAAGTGACTTTGTTTTATAATAATGTAGTGATAGTGATGTATTAGTATGAATAAATAAAGTATAATCTCTCCTACTTAGCATAAAGATCTTGTGAGATCCGATCGATCTCTCAATGTATGGTGGCTTTGCTGCCTCTCTGTTCAGTTTGATCTACTCTGTGAATAACGTCCCATATCATGCATTGTATATTTTTAATAATCATATTTGTCAGTACATATTATTATTATTATAATCTTACTTTTGTTCTCAGTGTGAAAACAGAAGCAACATCAAATGGTGCTTTGTCACGCCTGTACATCGCGAATGCCAATAGAAACGACTCCGGTAACTACACGTGCTCACTTGCAGATGTCGCCACCTCTGCAGTGTCAGTGCACGTGCTTAGAGGTAAGTCGAGACGTGGTACAGAGATTAAAGGCTAAGACCCTACCACATAGTCACTGCTTGGTAGCATTATAAAGACTTGCAAAATGAAATAGCACGCTAAACTTGTATCAGACTGCAAGCCACTAGGTACTAAATGCTAAACAAGATGCCAGCTTGTGGGGTCTTAGCCTAAGTCTTTCATCTCTTACACACTGATTGCTTTGAACAAGCGAAGCATAAAAGTTTGAGGCAATAGATTAGCCTCGATTTATTTGGGACCAATAAAATTACGCGGGAAAAGTACACTCTTTTTGGTTCTAAGTATATATATGTGTGAAGATATTCCCACCTATTTTGATGTCCTAATTTTGTCCACAGGTGAAAACCCTCTCGCAATGCAGAGAGGCGGTGCCTCCGACTGTTCAAGTTCATTGTTGTTGATACTAGTTATAATAATCAGCTGACACATAGCCAACGCGTATTGGACGCGTTGTAATTTGTTATATTAGGATACAATTACTATCGTTAACGCTAGTGTTAGATTTCTGATAATCGAAATTTGTACGAATAGTAAGATTTGTGTTAAGATTAAACATGGAATGTACAATGTTAATTAAAAGGTAATTAAATAAACTTGGTCTTGTTAACATAATTCTATTTGTTTTGTTCATAATATCTCTAGGTATGGCCCAAATCACACTGGAACTTCATCACCACTATCACTTCACTATCACTACATAATATTAAAAAAACTAATTAGTTTCTTTCCGAATGGATACTTAGATCTTTGAATCTACTGCAACGGATTTTGATGCGGTTTTCACCAATGAATAGAGTGGTTCTCGACAAAAGTTTTTGTGTATAATTTTTTGTCATGCGGGCTAAGCCGCGGGTGTTCGCTAGTTAAATCTAACTAGCTGTAAATTGGTGTTACGTCTAATGCACCTGGTAACTATTTGTTACTAACATGTGATGTGTTTATTTGCTACTCACCGCTAAAAAGACCTAAACTCAGCAACAACTACTCATCTAAATATGTATGATACGGACAGATGGACCGGGTTCGATTGTGTCCAATAATGTACAACCTGTTTCACACAGGTCGTACATTTAACAGTCGCAACACGGAGGCAGCCAAAATACACCACTGCCTACCCCAGAAAGAGGCGGAACGTAATAGTGTACGTATATCATTATTATGATATTTATATTGACTTTTTTTTAAGTCGTCCATTGCCAGGCGTCTCTGGTATGCACTTGAAGGTATTTCCAGTGGCGCCCGGCTATTTATCTTTACTAATATAAAGTCTAAAGAGGAAAGATTTAATGGTTTGTTCCTTTTGAATTAAAAAAGCTCCGTAAACCTGAACCGATTTTGAAAATTATTTCACTAATATGTAGCTACATTATCCCTGAGTGATACAGGCTTTTATCCCGGTAAGGTGTTACCGTGGGAACCGGGAACGCAAAAAGAACCTCGGTCAGCTAGTCTTTAAAAAATAAATAAGAAAATTATCAAATAAACTACGAGTATAAACCCTAAAATGTTTTTCATCTTTAACCACTTAGATAACAATAACCTCTAAATCTTAGCCTGGGACATTAGATTTAGAACTGTTTATAAGAGACATAAAATAAACAAGCCAATTTTAAGGGCCATAACGTTGACAAGGGTAGCATCGCACCCGATGTAGATCAACAACGGTAACCACATTTCTCGAAATGTTAAACGAATTTTGGAAGCGATCCTGGCTAAATAGATTTGAATTAGAATTGAAACAATAAAATATTTGGGTTATCTTTACTAATATTGTAAGGAGGAAAGATATAATTGTTTCTTTTATTATTTATTTATTTATTTTTATTTAAACTTCATGCATAATGGCGGACTTAATGCCTTTAGGCATTTTCTGCCAGTCAACCTTGAGGTGATACAGAAATAATGCTCAGGTAGCTCATTGTTATTAGGAGAGTGAGATCGAATATGGTACAAATAAATACAACACTAAATACTAATATACATTATAAATACACATATAGGGATATAAATTACATACAATAAATACATAATATATAAATACATACTATAAGTAATAAAATATATATTTCTATTGTACATATTTGTACAACAGAAATATATATTTTATATATTGTATATATTTTCTTTGTATGCTTATTTAATACTTCGGCTCCAGAACTACTAAACTGATTTGAAAATTCTTTCACTAATGTGTAGTTGCTTTATCCCTGAGTGCTATAGGCTACTTTTTATTCGGGTTCTCGTGGAAATTGAGAACGTGAAAACTATATCACCCGAGTAGAGTTTGACTGAGTAAAAGTTCCGAAACTTGAATTACGGAACTCTTAAAAGGAACCGAAAATTTTGGGAAGTAACAGAAAATCTATATCTTAATTTTACATATTCAGGCGCTGCCTCAGCCTGTGTTGAAAAACTGCTAAACTTTAACAATTTTACGTACTTAAATAAGGATCAGTAGAGAAATAATATGAGAATAAACAATTTGTGTGGGATGGGGGACCTATACTAATATAGTTCTCTCTATAGTCTGCATCTAAACCACACAAACTAAGTTTCTTTTCTGTTGCGCAACAAAATATTAGGATCAGTTCAAGAATATATTTAATAATACACGAATACGTGTGAGAAATGGGCGATAAACAGATCGTAAAGAGCCCACAACAATCTGTTCCAGTCATAAACTGGGAATGAATCTTGAACTTGACAACGAGTCTTGTATACTTCTTGTTTTTATGGACCCTTAAAGGTCAAACTTCTTTCTTTCAAGTATTAAGGCGGGGATTTGAGTTTCAATATTTACTCATTTTCACTTCCACTGAAAAGGAGAAGGTTCGCAATTCAACTGTTTTTTTATGTTTGTTACCTCACATCTTTGGACTGGGTGAACCAATTTATTGAGCGAAGCGAGAGAGGCTCAATCTTAGGCGACTCATGTATTTCGTTTGTCCACAAACTTCTCCTAAACGCCTGAACCGATCTCCTTCAAACTTACCACAGTGTTAACGTGTGGCGTGAGGGTGGCTTAGAACAAAAAAAATTGAAAATCGGACATACCATCGAGAAATAATTACGGAAAAAAACAAAGGTCCCATTGAAAACAAAGTAAAATTTTCACGTGCAGATAGAATTTGAACATAAAAAAATAAATCGTTGTCATTCGAAAATTTAACACTTCGCTCAGTTTTTTGGAATTGCAGCATGCATTGCATACCTAGTTTATTTTTTATTTGAAAGCTACTACTTCTAAAGTGGTTCCATTTCAATTTAGTTCCATTCCTACAATTATTTGGTCCCATTTCGGTAATTTGAAGTCGGTTGTTGTTTCAATTTTTGACGTGTATTTTATTGTTCACAGCTTTTAGGTTGTGGAAGTCAGGTTGCAATCGCTTCACAGAAAATTTGAAGGTCGCAGTTAGACTGCAAAGTCGACCCTAACTGCGTTGGGAAAAGGCTCAGTGGATGATGATTATTTACTAGCTTGAACGCGTGGATTAGCTCAAATAACGAGAACTTTCTTTGCTGCCGTCCGATTTTGATTATAATAAATAAAGGCTATCTTGAAATAAGTTGAGCTTAGGTGTAGGGGAGGTACGAAAAACATTTTTTCTTAACTTTAACTAACTTTATTATTAACTTTATTTTACAGGGGCTCGTGGTCTAGTGGTAACCGACAGTGTTAACACATTGCAATGCTTAAGGAACCTAGTCAGACCGGTCTTAGGATGGTTGACATTTTCTTAAGACACTGAGACACCTTCGTGCCTCGTAGAGCACGTTAAGCCGGCGGTCCCGGTTATGCTACGAACATCTATGGCAGTCGTTAGGGGTAGTTGGAGCCCTAAATCAAAACTACGACCGTTCTAACTACAGAACTTCGATGTCGCCCATGGGTTGTGGAGGTCAGATGGCAGTCGCTTCACGGAAAATATCGAAGTTCAGCCGAATCACAGTTAGACTGGAAAGCCGACTCCAACTGAGTTGGAAAAAGGCTCAGTGAATGATAAACTTTATTTTAGCACTTTGTCGGCTTTGTTTCTTAGTGGTATCAAATGTGGACGAAATAAATACCTCTATCTACCTCTTTAGCGATACTAGCACTTTTTAATAGCAGAAGCACTTACCTACAGCGCTTTACAGAATATTTGTTACCTTCACTCAAAGATCCTGGCTCCCATGGCTACTATAGTGTGACCAGTGTGACACGTCAGCCCCCCACTGGGACCGAAAGTGGCGGAAATACTTTCCTCGCTTGATGATAAAAACTTTTGTAACAGCTTAAATACGAGTATAATAGCTGCAGCGAAAATAAAAACACTGAACAATAGCTGGGCGTGTATAGATGAAACTTATAGATTTCAAAACTCGATAGTAATAGTCTATAAAACTTTCAGGTCGGGTATATATGAAATCCGTATTAAAAAAAAATAGTATAGTTTTTGGGAAGATTTGGGCCCGTGGACGGCTGAGTGACTATATACGTAGGTCACACTATAAGTTTTGCGTAACTTAAAACAACAACATGTTAAAACCAAAATAATATGTTTATTGCTTTTCAAAATACTCTCCTTTACATTTTAAACATTTTTTCATGCGATCGAACCATTTTTTAAAACAGGAGGACCACAGATTTGAAGGCATGTTTTATACGTGCTGATTGAACGCTATCACTGCCTCTTCGGAGTCGGTAAAAGTGAAACCTCTCATCAAATCTTTGATTTTGGGGAAAATCACAGGGTACTAAGTCGGGGCTATGCGCAGAATGCGTGACGAATTGTACTTTTTCGGAAGCTAAAAATGACTTTGTTTTGTTGACCGTGTGTGAGAAGAAGCGTTGTCATGATGTAGGAGAACGCGGCTTTTGGGTCGTCTTTCGCGAACTTTTTCTAACACCCTGGGTAAACAAATGGTAGAATACCACTCGGCATTAATACTCTTTTGATCTTCTTCTTATGATTGTACAGATGGGACCCGTAGCTGAGAAAAAAAAACGCGATAATTTTTTTACCAACGTCTCTCGCCTGCCTCACTTTTGTTGGCTTGTTCTCATTTTCAAACACCCATTCACAAGATTGCTGTTTTTTTTCAGGTTCAAAACAATAAATCCACGTTTAGTCTCCTGTGACAATGTCATAAACAGCATTAGAATGTCCGTGGTCGTACTTCAGTAGCATCTGTGAGCACCATTCCACGCGAGCCCGCTTCTGCTCCGCTGTAAGTTCATGAGGGATCCAACGACAACAAAGTTTCCAAACTTTTAATTCTTCCTGTAAAATTTTCTGGATTTGTCTCTTACCAATCCCCAATAGTCCTCGAATTGTCTCATAGGTAATCCGCAGGTTTTCTTCAATTAACCGCTTAACAGTAGCCTCATTATTTTCGTTGACGGCTGTTGAAGGCCGCCCTTCACGAAATTCGTCATGTGAAGAAACTCGACCTCTCTCAAATTCAGTAAACCATCGCCTCACGGTGCTCAAACAAGGTGCTTCTCTTACAAAATTTTGAAGACGAGCGGCACAGTCTGAAAAGTTTAAAATTATTTAAAAGTACTCTCTCTCTTGCGGAGAGAGAGAACTTTTTAAATCTTTTCGACTTAATTCTATTTTCGTTGCATACGTAGAACTTTGATGTGTGATAAAAAACAATTGACAAATGATTTCCCGCCAATTGATTTTTTTATTACTAAGAAGGTTGCAACGTTTAAAAAAATATAACATTCTAAATTCCAATAGTTCCGATTAGCTAGAAGTGCCAAACTTTTAGTGTGCCCCATGTACAAACTACTCTATTAACAAAATTCAGTGTGACTGTGTTACTCAACCTTTAGGCTCAAAATATTAAGGTATCCTACCCTCATTTACAATGTTTGTCAGAGAGTTTAATTACAGAATAGTTTTTAATTATATAGGTATTCAGTTCCTATCTGCTACTTTAATATTAAAATGTAAATTTAAAAGTTAATAAAAGTGTAAATATTAATAGATAAACGAATTTTAAATGGTTATTGAAACTTATGTAATGTAAACTATTTTTTTTAAGTCGCAAGCGTGGCCGTTCTCACTTCCATAGACGGCGGGGCGTCTCTGGTATGCCCCAGAAGGTATTTCCAGTGGCGATGCCGCCCGGCGATTTATTGCTACTTTACATTTACATGCTTACTTTTGTTAAGGTTGAAAATTTAACTTCTTTAACTCGCTATCCATCTAAAGGATTTTGGAAGCTCACTTTTTGCCAAAAGGTCTCCATTTTTACTGTTTTTAAGTAAAGTCAATAATTTAGGTTTATTAAGCAGATTACAATTTAACAATAAAATGTAGGATTGAATACAAAATATCAACTTACAATATCTGTGTGATTACATGTTATAAAAATAAAGTGCTCCGCCGTGTCTGTTTGCTCGCGATAAACTTAAACAAGTTAAAAATATGGCAAAAAGTTGCCATATTATGTATTAGAGTTTTCGAAAAATTTTTCAACCTGTGGTTGTTGTGCTATAGTCTCGCCTCAATATTCTGATGTTAAATCTGTCTCTAATGAAACCAATGAAGCTTAATTATCTGGCAAGTTAATATGAATAGTTCAAATGAATGGGAATTTACATTATAATTTTGTATGTAAGTAGTAGTCTATACTGTATTAGAGCATATCTACCAACATCCTTTGACTGACAGACATATCTCATGTTATAAAGACTGGAAATTTCTCAGAGCATGTTCCCAACATAGGTGAGAACGGCCAGTAAGTATATAGTGTCGGTTGTGGTTATTCCGGAGATGTCAGGTAGCAAAGGTGGGTAAAATAACACCTTACTTACGTCATTTTCTAAAGCTTCAGTTTTTGATATTTTCTTCGGAATAACAATAGAATAGAATAGAATACACCTTTATTGTACACCAATACAAATAAATATGAGAAACATCGTATGAAAATGTACAAATCGATGATAAAAGTGATCTCTTACAGGCAACCTTTGCATGGACATAAATGGTAAGAAATAAGATGTGAAAGTCATTGGTGTTTGAGTAAAGTTAGTGAGGAAACATAAAAACAATTTTATAGAGACAATACTAATATCATAAGAAAAATATAAGTAAACAAAGAAATTTAAATAAGGACAGACATAATTAATGGACAGGAAGCATTCTATAACATATACAAGTACATAATATTATACTAGAGAAATAGCGTCACCAAATTCCAGACCCTTGGCATGGTTGCAATCCCTTGCCAGACTCCAATAGCCCTGGGAAGACATAGGTTGTGATTTAAAAGCTGAAAAATTTGCTCTGAGAAATTCCCAGCCTTTCTAACGCGATCTCAATGTTCTTCGTATGTCTGTCAGTCATGGGCTCCAAGTCTAACCAAGATCTCAAAGATCCAAACCAACCTCACCTTAAAATGGTGCAACGTAAAACGGTAAAATTACAAAGACCAGACTATTTATACTGTCGATTGACGACACTTGGTGGAATCTGTTACACATATTGCACAAAAAACACAATACTTTTCCACTGTTATAATTTTATTTTCACTGACCGGTTTCGCCTCACGGCTTCATCAGAGATTAATATAAAATATAGTTTTAATTCACATAAAAATATCGTACTACATATTCATACGGGCATCAAAATACAATTAAAACTATATTTTGTATTAATCGCTGATGATGCCGTGAGGTAAAACCGGTCAGTGAAAATAAAATTATAACAGTGGAAAAGTATATGTGTTTTTGTGCAATATACAAAGACCAGACTTGTACAAGTACAAGAAGTCTTCAAGACCATTAATTCTGTTAACTGTCCACTTGGCTTTTACCGCCTCAGACTGCACCGAAGTACTTTTAAATACTTGCCCGAGAGAACTGCAAAAAATTACGGAGTAATACTCTTGTACAGTACATGCAATCCGAATATTTACTACCAAACTCGAGAAGTTAGACCAAGACTTTTTTTTTTGAGAACGAACATTTTTGCGCCAAAAAGCCAGGGATTCCTTTTATTCACATTTTATGTACCCAGTGACACTCGGGAGATAATTACTTTTGATTTGAGACCCCATTCGTCGAAATCCATCTAGCCGTTAGGCCTGTAGAGTGGAACAAAGAAACATACATACATACGCCTAAAACACATTACCCTCTCTGACGCAGTCTGGTAATAAGTTAATAAGTTAAAAAAAATAATTTTAAAGTAATTTTAGAAAGTTATACCATATTTATTGTAATAAATATGAAAAATGTAGATACGTCATCTTCTTTTTTAAAAACGTGGATGATTTCGCCAATGTCAAGGTAATGCTTTTTTTTCTCCACACGGAGAACTAGTAACTCTGTACTAGTTCGCGGTTCCGGACAAGGAAACGTTGTTCGGTATTGTAATTTCTCGTTTCGGCCTGTATTTTTGCCCAGCGCTCTGGCACCTAAAAGGCAACCTGACACGCGCTCCGCAAAAACTCCAAATCCATATGTTGCTTTTAAATAAAAGTCAGTTCTACCATGGCATTGGTAACAGCTTATTCATGTATTTTTATTTCAGGTTATGGGATCATCACCTCACTTCCACTTATGATAAGAGACCGTATCAAGTCCCTTACCTGCACGCGGTGCAGCCATTAGATAAATCTACGAGACTCCGGCAAATTTTCTAAAGTTACCAAAAAATCAAATACACTGATTGATTCCGAGGTTCGATGCAAGACCGATGCCATAAATGCTTGGAGGATGTCTTGCCCCGACACTGACCTTCCCTCACGCCTAGGCTCACAGCGACTGTGGGATTTGCCGCTCTGTAAATTGAGAATTAATACACTAATTGACACTTCTGTCAATATTTCAGAACGTGCACACCTACTAGCTGTTGGAGAATGGGAGTCAGGGTTATGGATCCAGGCGCTCCCATCGCCCAACATCGGTACAATGTTGGACGACACAACCTTCCGCATTGCCACTTGCCTTCGGCTGGGTACACCTTGTGTATCCCCGCATCATTGCACCTGTGGAGCACCATGGTCTTTCTTGGTCTTTCTTGTAGCAGAAGCGCAGGTCGTATACCTCGGCACGCTATTCTAAACGAGATAATTCGTAGGGCTCTTTCCACCGCAGGTCTTCCGGCCGTAAGTGAACCAAATGGTTTAGCACGAAGCGATGGAAAGAGACCGGACGGTATTTCGTTGCTACCGTGAAAGATGGGAAGGCCTTTGGTGTGGGACGCTACATGCGTTGACACCTTAGCACCTTCACACCTTCCAAGCACATCCGGATGTGCCGGCGCTGCTGCTGCATCGGCTGAAGACCTCAAACGGCATAAATATGCTAACCTAGCAGGTGATTACATATTTGAGCCGTTTGGGGTTGAGACACTGGGGTCATGGGGTCCGAGTGCTCGCCGCCTTTATAGAGACATTGCTAAACGCCTAATCGATGCTTCTAAGGACCAGAAGGCTGGCTATTTTCTGGCCCAAAGAATAAGTATCGCCATCCAATGTGGCAACACAGCCAGCATTCTGGGAACCTTCCCAGTCGGCAATGACGCGGAGGATTTTTTAAACGATATTTTGAAATGTAAATTTTGTTTAGTATTTAATTACGTATATTTTGTACATTTTAATTCTTATTGTTAATTTTATGTATTATTAATTATAATTGAAAAACGCGACGGACGGACAGACAGACAAATTGTCGTATTAAATATATAGATTTAGGACATTTTCACACACTATACAGGGTGTTACATAAGGCTGTCACCTTAAAGACACCCCCATCAGCTTGTCATCCAGAACGCCTTTTGATTATTGGCCACTTACTTCTAAATTAATACATAGGCACATATTATATCATAAATATTATATCCTAATGGAAAAAAATACAATTCCGGAGAAATAGCAAATATAAATTCATTTTCGTTGAGTTTTTGTTGTGAGTCGGAAAGTATAAAATGCATTTCGTCACAATGAACATTCACTCAGGACGGGTATCGATATCTTTTATTCGATTCTAAGCCGTACTCTATTCGAAAGGAATGGACTGGAATTCTTATTTGACTTTTATAAAGGAGGTTTTATATTGCATTTTCAGTTGGATTTGAACTTGAATAATCTTGTTACAACATATCTAAGCCAGCTACGAAGTTCTATATTGAAATTGTGAAACTTGAAATTCTTTGAAGGTTTCCCATAATGATGCTATGAGATAAAAATATAAGTTACAGTTGTGTCTAAACATGTTATTTATTTTACTGCTGCGTAAAAAGAAGTTTAAATCAAAATGTCTTCATGACTTCCTTAAATCACTGGAAGTGGCGGAGTTCGGGTTTTGTTGAACGCATACATGGTGGCTTTTTAGGTTTCCTCTAACGCTCAGCATAAATTCGAGTTCCAGACACTCACTTGCATTACCGAAGAACGTTTCATATCTTATACCACGCCGGGAACTAATTCGAAGTAACTAGTTCTTCTGTGCCGAGAAATATCAAGCATTACTTTGAATAGCAAAATAATCGATGAACGATGGAGCCACGTGCATAAAATGGCGTACATAAGGAAGGAATGATGATGTTGAATGATGATATCGAAATAAATACTTACACATAATACTTATGTACAGACATAGTTATGTCTCGAAGAACAAAACGCTTCATAGAGCATTACATAAAATTAAATTTCATCAAAAGAATCCGACAATGGAATAGAATTAGTTCAGATAACGCGGCGATTTTTTTCAGTCCCTTTCCTTTTGTTTTATTTCGAACTGACTATGTCACAATTGGCACCCACCAAGCTAGAGGCAACGACTTTTGCCGATCGAAATATTCAACCAAAGGTAATGCAAATTATGATTTAGCTTTATTGTTAAAGGACATTGCTACGCGTCCATACACCATTCGTCCCAGAACCAACACCAATGGAAAAAGGCTTGTTAAATGTGAAATACTTTTCTAATTCTCATCACATTGTATTTTTAAGACGGACAAGCAAGTCAAGCGCAAAAATCCAACAAATATGTCAGATTTTAAGGTTATGTTTGCGCAACAACCGACGATAGTTGATTAAGTATTTTTTATGCATTTTAATTGCTCGGAAATCGGAATTGACTTCGAAGTTCGAACCCTTTAAATACTTTTGCTAGACATTATTGATAGGTAGTAGAAATAACCATTAGCAAGCAAGCAATCTATAAATACAGCAGGTTAAGTTTTACAGACAAATACTATAACAACTGCATACCGTATTGATTGTCTCTGTATCTATCAATAGTATTTAAAAAAGTAATATGTGACAGTAGTGACAGTTATGACAGCCTGCTACTTGCTTGTGGATTGTGGAATAAGGATGTAATTGATATTATTCATTATGAGAAAATCGATTTTATTTTTATGATACCTACTTATATATATTGCTCGTCAACTTGACTTCACCTCGCTTGATGGTGAGCTGACATCAACGATGTCACAACGGTGGTCAAAATAGTGGTGAATACGTGAAATATCGATTATTTGGTAATCGATATAAGTTATAAGACGATTATATTACTTGATAATCCATTACTTTCATTTTTAATTTGGTTTATTTTTATATATATCTACTTATATATATTGCCCGTCAACTTGACTTCACCTCGCTTGATGGTGAGTTGACATCAACGATGTCACAACGGTGGTCAAAATAGTAGTTATTTATTTGTGAGGTAAAACATTACTATGTTAATAAATAATAATGATTTCGTGAAATATCGATTATTTGGTAATCGATATAAGTTATACGACGATTATATTACTTGATAATCGATTACTTTCATTTTGAATTTGGTTCAGTTGCGCATCCTTAACCGGCTGTCGTTGATTGAAAATGTCGGTAGTAAGTATAAATCGTTACATTATTCTTAATTATTATTTAGAATAGATCCTTTCCGTGTGATATAGATACGAGTATTTGCCTCTAATTCATTAAAATAGATAAATAATTATGGTATAAGCCACATGTTTGTTGGTTCTGGGGCGAGATTCGACGATGTCCTTTGTTTAAAGCAATAAGTCTGAAACTTTTTACTTTTACAATAAAACCCTAAAAACGAAAGCATTCTGGATTTGAATCAGCGTTATAACCTTTTCATGGGTTTCCCCTGAAAAGGTTATAACGATGATAACTGATAGTAGGATCCCCTAAACCAACTGAGCGATCAATACCACAGCTGAAGACCTTGACTTTCGTGTTACTTTAGTTGTTAAATATACATTATTGTTTTGGTACTCGTATTATGGTTGTAGTGCAACCAACAGTGGTCACGGGTCGACTCTTGACTACAGTTGGTGCTACATAATTGAAACCTGCGATATTCTCTAGTACTGGTAAGTTTTATCGTGGGATTTTTGTTCGCATCGGAAACGAGATACTATATAAATTAAATAGTATAAGCCTTTTTTTTGCGGCTAAATACAATCTCTTGGATAAAGTGAAGTAAAGAGAAAAGTGTTCAAACAGAAAGGTTTTCTGACATTTATTTGCTGAGAAAGCAATGCTTAAGCAACTTGATACTTACATTTTAATTATTAGAATACAGATATTTGCTCTCGAAATATTAATATTTGCCAGACTGACGTATATTCATCACGGTATGTAATTTGAAATATATTTGTATTAGCCGAAACCACTTTACCATCGCCATAGATCATACAATGATACCTACATTGTTTATAGAATCTCAGTAAGCTTAGCTATCTGAATACAAACGCGGTGCGGCAACAATAAACAGTTGATACACATTAAAATGGTACCTACACGTGACCAAAGCGTATACACGCTTTGGTCACCTATACAGGCATGAGCATTTCTTCAAGCTTTTCTATGCAATGTAACGTTCGTGCGAACTCCCAGCGCTGATAGTGAGCATTTACCCAAAACCATAGGGTTTCAGAGACTTGAACTAAACCCTAATAAAAAAAGACATCTTGATAATACTCAAAAACTTTAAGAAACCTACTTGGTAAAGTTTTGATATCAACATTTTCTAAACTTACGGTAATTAACAAAACCAAATCTTATTATGTCGACCCACACGGCCTGTAGGGATTCCCGGCTGAAGGAAACTTAATTTATGTAAGATTTATGTAAGCTCAGAGGTGTGAAGTTTCTAATAAAAACTTTTGAGCCAAATTTCTTCAAACAGCTGCTTGTATATTTAACATTAATTTGTTTTCTCACATCAGATAATTAGGAGTGAAACTACAGACATGTGCACTTTAAATATAATTAGATTTGGGCCCCCTGACTATATAGCGGGCGGCCAGCGGCTACCGTTGCTAGGGTTTCCCTGGCCGGCGAGTCGAACCACACCATCCACACTAGACCCCGCTTCGCCACCTCTAGTCAAAGGCCTACATCATCACACATCGTTCCGGGCCTGGCTGTGCGTCTCCTGAACCCTCAATCCAACTCAACATGCGATGAGTTATTTGGGGGGCTTTATCACATCAACAAAGTGGTATTTCCTGGACCAACACTGTGATATCACTTGGTACCCACGTAGTGGTCGAAGCGACTCCATGGGTATCGTAAATTGACTAGCCTCGTCTGTTGATCACCGAGTGTGCCATAGGTGAGGTCGCTTGGGCCCTAAAGATGTTAGAAAGGTCCCATGCACCCCTTTGCAATCTATATCAGTAGGTACCATGTAAAACTTATAAACACAGATTTTCTCTAAAAATATTATAGTTAGATTAAAACAACAAAATTAATATATCTCTTTATTTTATATAGAGATCAAATAAAATGTAGTTGCGTAGTAGTGTTGTAGTGCGTTGTGCGTATTAGTGACGCAGGTTTATAGTCAAATCAGGTTTTGACCAACAACTTAGGTTTTTTTCAAACAGTGGTGGATGTCAAAATGTTTACTTGGTTTTATCATAAACCTAAGAAAATAAAATCCAGGTTTTTGATCAAAAACCTAAACTTTTTGAGGATTATTATAAAATTTGAACTAGCAACGCGATTGATTGGTAGATATGCTTAGCGGGGACAAGAAATACTGGTATTTTTCCACCATTTTGGTTATGCCTTTATTTTTCTAAATAGTTACAAAATAATAAGAAATATTGATGTTTTTGTAGGATAGGCTCGTGCTGAGTGGTAACTGACTAGGCTAACATAGTTGACATTGTTAAGCAACACTAGGCCGGTGGGTGACCATTTCTTATATCGATACTCCTCCGTGTCTCGCTTGGAGAGCACGTTTAGTAGTAGGTCCCAGTTGACGTACGAAAAACTATGGCAGTTGTTACGGGTAGTTGGTAAATATAGTCCGACTGGTTATCGCCCATGGGTTGTGGAGGTCAAATGGAAGTGGGAAATTCGTGTGGGAAATAGGTCATCTCAGTCAGATCAGTTCCGATCAAACACCTATATTTCTTATAATTTTATATCCATTTACGAAACCAGATCGTTTCTGGCATAACCACCATTGATTATTTACCACAGGGAAAACTTCCGCGTGCGTACCTGGGGCGCCTGGCAACGGAAGTAGGGGATTTGACCATTGTTTCTTATTTCCGCCAAGCAAATGTTAATAATTACATACGTTCAATGATGAAATTGCAAAGTTTATAATAAATTCAAGTAAACATTTTGACACCCTCCGGTTTTTGGCCAAAAACCTCATTTTATCATAAACCTGCGACATAATAATATATTATATTATAATAAGAATATTTTTTCATTATTAGCCCTTAGAATATGGTGGTTTAGAGTTCGTTTCCAAGTAGTAAATTCCAGTTGCCCTGAAACAATGTAATTTACAGTTAGTGCTTGTGGATTCACTTGTGTCAATATACCTACAAACATACATACATAAAATCACGCCTATTTTCCAGTGGGGTAGGCCACAGATTTCCACTTGCTACGATCCTGGCATACTTCTTTCGCTTCCTCAACTTTCATTAATGTATTCATGCATGCTCGCTGGTTATGGGTGCTTTTAACCTGAATAAAGGCCTTATTCAAGACATCTGCGATTTGGTCGTCATAAGTCCACCTAGGTCGACCCTTACTAGCTTGTCCATTCACACTCGATTCATAGGTACATCTGTTTTGTCAGTCTCCTCCTCATCATCATCGATCCTCTCTACATGACCGAAACATCTGAGTACCCCTTTTTCAAAGTTGGTCACGACATCTTCGATCGACATCTCGATTAGATCGATTCCTTTAGTATCCTGTTACTAAAATCTCTTGGGGAAAAAAACCCAAACTCCGAAACCAACCATTTTATTTTGTGGATCACAAAAATATTTGATTCGAACCCGAGGAAGGGAGACGCGGGGATGCGCGATTAGAATTTTTGCTCCTTATGATTGTTGGTGGAAATGTAGCTTTTTAGGGTTCCGTACCTGAAGGGTAAAACGGGAACCCTATTACTGAGGCTTCGTTGTCCGCCTGGCCGTCTGTCTCCAGTCTGCATCTCATGAACCGTGATAGTCAGAAAGTTTAAATTTTCACAGATGATGTATTTTTAATGTCTATAACAATAAATACAAAAAAAGGAGAACATGAACAAATAGAGCTCCCATACAAAAACTTTTTTTGCCGTTTTTAAAGATAATGGTACGGAACCCTACGTGTGCGAGTCCGGCTCGCACTTGGCTGTTTTTTTTTAATTTTTATTTAACATTAATTTCGTGCCAACATTTTTAATACACGATCAAAGTACTTTCCCTAGTCGATGCGCGGCGTCATCGGGTACACCCTCGTAATGATAAATCTAGGACATAGACATTGCCTAATCCGGGCCTGTTTGTTAGGTATTACTAGCTAACTAACCAAACTTCAGATTATGTACTAGTGGTCGCCCATGGTCGAAATGTGGTCGAACTGTTGACATCGTCATAGATACGAGTATAAGAAAAGAATGAAGGTATGAAAGTGCGAGAAGAATACATGCGAGAACTGGAATGTTTAACTGGGACTGGAATTAATGATGATAGTATGAAAGAATAGATAAATACGAAGGACCCCTAAAAGGGCTATCGCTAAATTAGTCAGACGCAAGACTAATAAAAATAATGTATACAATAGGCTCTGCCATAGGTAGAGGTTTGCAAATTAAAATAAAAAAAACCGTAGACCTCGCAAATATTAAAAACATTAGGTATTTGGACTTTTCCCCCCATTTCCCCTAATCAAAAAAGCCCACGTTGTCCAAGATGACAAAAATGTATTAAGTAAATCAAGATTCACTTTTGCCTAGTTTCGTGGAGATCGGATAAAAAAACTGGCAAATTGTGGATGTGTTTTTTTTATATTGGGTTCGCCATATTGACACCGCCCGCCTGGTGGTAAGTCGTGACGACGTCTAGCGATTGTGGGCCACTCTCATAGCACACAATACTATACAGAGTGGCCAACTTGACGATCTACTGATGTGCCTCAAGCGGCTCAAGGCTTCCCGTTACCTCCGGACAATCTATAATACGGATAGCCCGCGCTGCATAGCGTCGAGAGCGTCCAGCAAATACTTCGCGGAGCCGTCCCAGAGGAGAGAGCAGTATTCGACGCAGGGTCTAATCTGCGTCTTGTACAGCAGACACCTCTGGTGTTGCTGGGGGGTGGGGGGGGGGGGGGGGGGGGATGGTGTAATGTACCTCTACCTATCCCTTCGGGGATATATACGGATCGGGTGGTGTGCCCGTATGGCAGGCAAGAATCGAGCGACGTATCGGCACATTTAGGACTCTCATTGCGAGCAAGCCGTATCCGTCGTTATAGAGAGCGTGTAAATAGATACTGGCAGAATCGCATCTTCCAAAGTGACCAAAGGAAGGTGTACCGAGAGTGGGAGGGAACTGGACAACGTTTGAGCGACGGACAACTGCCAGATGCTCACACCATGAATCAATTTTGGCGTGACATATGGTCGGTGCCCGTCGAACATTCGGAGGGCGACTGGATCCGTGTCGTCGAGCGTGAATGCAGTATCATCGAACCCATGGAGTCTATTACCATAGACTCCGAAGATGTTAGTTGTGCAATTCGTAAGGCCCCGAACTGGAAAAGTCCTGGGCCGGATGGATTGCACAACTTTTGGATAAAGTGGGTTCAGAGCTCGCATGAACGCTTGGCAACACAGTATCAAGAAGCCCTCGAGTCTGGTTCCTTACCCGCTTTTATGACCACTGGCATCACCTTCCTGCTCCATAAATCAGGTAGTACCACGGAACCTAAAAACTATAGACCTATCACTTGCTTACCTACCATCTACAAGCTCCTTACATCCATTCTGAGAAGTAAATTAAATTCACACATAATGTCTAACAATATTTTAGATAACGCTCAGAATGGATGTAGGGCTGGGTCACGTGGTACTAAGGAGCTACTCCTTATTGACATGGCCATTAGCCAACAGGTCAAGCGGAGTAGGGGCGCCCTCTCTACTGCCTGGATTGACTACAAGAAGGCCTATGATTCGGTGCCTCATTCATGGCTGAGGAGGATTTTAGAGTTGTATAAAATTAATCCGACTCTTAAATCCTTCTTAGTCTCGTGTATGGGGCAGTGGACCACAGTCCTTCGTCAACCAGGTAGTGGTGGGTACGCCTCTGATTCGCATGACTTGATAAGGATTGAGCGTGGTATATTCCAGGGCGACAGTTTGAGTCCATTGTGGTTTTGTTTAGCACTGAATCCACTTAGCACATTGCTGAAGGATTCAGGGCTAGGCTATCGGTTTCGTAGAGGGGGTGAGGTTATTTCTCACCTGATGTATATGGATGACCTCAAACTATTCACACCGAAGCACCAAGATTTAGTGACATTATTAAAAACTACGGAAGTTTTTAGTAATGCCATTAAGATGGAGTTCGGTGTTGATAAGTGTGCGGTTATGCATGTACAGCGGGGGAAGGTTGTAAATTCACCGAATCTACAACTTTCTGAGATAATAACTCTCAGATCTCTCACCGAGACCGACACATACAAATACCTAGGTATGTCAGAGTCATTGGGTATAGCGGTAGAGGATATTAAGAAATCGGTGAAAGAACGTTTTTTTAGCCGCCTGACAAAAGTTCTTAACAGTTCTTTGTCCGGTGGTAACAAAATGCGGGCTTTCAACGGTTGGGTGATACCTTTATTGTTATACTCCTTTGGCATACTTAGGTGGACTCAAACGGAACTAGACGCCCTGGATAGGCGAGTCCGTCAACAACTGACATTGCATCGAATGTTACACCCACGATCTTCTGTCATGAGACTGTACATTCCGCGGAAGGGGGGGGGTCGAGGCTTTTTGGATGCCAAGAACCTCCACAACCGTGAAGTGTGCAGTCTGAGAGATTACTTTCTACAGAACGGGTGTGACATTCATTGCGATGTCGTGATGGTTGACAAGGGCCTAACACCTCTTTCCTTGGCTAACGAGAACTGGCGTAAACCAAAGGTGCTAGGTACTGAAGACCGTAGGGACGTATGGAAGAGTAAGGAGCTACACGGGCGGTTCTACCGGGTCTTAACAGGACCCGACGTAGACCTGCTCGCTTCGGTGAACTGGCTACGTTTTGGGGACCTCTTTGGGGAAACTGAAGGTTTTGCCTGTGCAATTGCAGATGAGGTTATCAAGACGAACAACTATCGGAAATACATCATGAAGGACGGTACGGTCGACATTTGTCGAGCATGCCACCGTCCTGGTGAATCACTTCGCCATATTATTTCCGGTTGTTCGTATCTTGCTAACACCGAGTACTTGCATAGGCACAATCAAGTAGCCAGGATCATCCACCAGCAACTTGCTCTTCAATATGGCCTTATTGAGTTTGAAGTACCGTACTATAAGTACACACCAGTGCCAGTTCTTGAGAATGGTCGTGCATTGCTCTACTGGGACCGATCAATCATCACGGACAGGACTATTGTTGCCAATAGGCCCGATATCGTGTTGGTTGATCGGACCCAGCGTCGGGCAGTGCTCGTCGATATCGCCGTCCCGCATGACGAGAATCTCGTGAAGGCAGAGAAGGACAAACTTAGCAAGTACCTCGATTTGTCCTACGAGATAACCGCCATGTGGGACGTAGACTCGACGATCATTGTCCCGGTGGTCGTTTCGGCAAACGGATTAATAGCGAAGAGTCTCGATCAACATCTCAAGAGACTCTCGTTAGATTGTTGGATCAAGAGTCAGATGCAGAAGGTTGTTATCCTCGACACGTGCCGTATTGTTAGGAGGTTTCTTAGTCTGTAGCCTCCACCGCCGGTAGTTTGGGTCCTACTCCGCTACTGGTGGGTCACTATTTTTTATATTTTTAAATGTATTTGTGTTTTTTATAAATGTATTTAAAAATGTATAAAATAAGAATAGAAATGAATAAACGATAATAATAATAATTCAGATTCAGAAGGCTGTTATCCTCGTCACGTGCCGTATTGTTAGGAGGTTTCTCAGTCTGTAGCCTCCACCGCCGGTAGTTTGGGTCCTACTCCGCTACTGGTGGGACACTATTTTTTATATTTTTAAATGTATTTGTGTTTTTTATAAATCTATTTAAAAATGTATAAAATAAGAATGTTATTGAATAAACATAATAATACATAATATATGTGGAGTGACTGTTAAGAACTCTTACCCAGTGTTAGGAGTAAGACCACCCATCCTTAAAGTACCGGAAACAGAGCAGGTGCCCCATAAAGCCTGTTCAAGTGTCGCGCATCGTCGACCGGTGAAACCGCCGTTTACGATGGACTCTTGGAGGTAGTTGTTTACCCTGCGAAGATTTAAATAAAATAAATAAATATAATTAGGACTACCTGGATTTCGGAATTATTTGACAGCTACCTTAAAGGTCCCTTGGTTCGACTCCCGGGTTGGATCAAAAATAATTTGTACAAATAGGTATCAGTAATAATTAGTTTAGGAGTTTGGGTGTTTTTCTATGCATTATGGTTCCATACCCAAAGGGCAACACGAAATTACTGAGATTTCGCTATCCGTCCGTTCATCTGTCTTATGCTGTATCTCATGGACCGTGATAGTTAGAAAGTTGAATTTTCACTGAAGATAATATATTTCTGTTAGCTGTATAATAACAAATCCTAAAAAAACAGAGTACAATAAATATTAAAGAGGGCTCCCATAGAACAAAAACGTCTTCAGATAGTGATTATGCTTATGTATATTACAAGTACATAAGTAGATAGGTATGTATACAGGGTTATTTGTTATTAACTAGCATCCTCCCAGGGGTAGATAGCTGACATCATAAGTAACAACGCTTGTCTTTGTGTGCCATGATTTTCGCGTTACCGTGTTGCGTCGATCTGACTATCGCCATGCCTTATCAGTATTCCAATGTGGAAAACACGGAAATGGTGAGGATGCTTGCTAGGTGTGATGATATTGTGGCGATAGCCTGCCGCCAATATGCAGTAAGGTTTCCAAATCTACCTACGCCGAGTCAGGCAACGATGTTATCTGCCACACAGCGATTACGCGATTACGGACAGTTCCAGCCCAGGTTCAGTGATAGTGGTCATCCACCGAGACACTCAGTACGGGAACAAGAAAGGATATTGGAGTTCTTTGAGGATAATCCCGCCGCAAGTACCAATGATGCCGCGCTACGGTTTAATGTATCGCAGTTCTTCGCGTGGAGTGTCATTCACAACGAAGGCAAATATCCATTCCATCTTCATCGTGTCTAGGAACTCGCCAACCCAGACAAACCTGCGCGTGTGGATTTTTGCAGAGCGTGCGTCGACCTTCAGTTTATGAATGAAACATAGACTTAATACTGTCGCGTTATAATAATAAAAACTTGAAGACTCATTATTAAGTAATGTATTCGGTTTTATTAAAAGTCGTAGAACAAACGTTGTTACTTATGATATCTGCTACCTACCCCTGGGAGGAAGCTATAGTTTGTTCGCGATAAGAATGCAGTAAGTCATCCTTGTCCTTCGACCTAGCCCCGCTTCCTAACCAATCAAATCTTTTCAAATTACAAGGTCAAGTTCATAGTGTCCAGTTGAAGACATTGCTTCGAACACAACGGTTGTGTCCTGTCATTTCCACTGAGAACACACCCTATGCACTGATGACTCACTGCATTCTTATCGCGAACGTTCATTACAAATAACCCTGTATAATTAATTAACGTGAAGAATACTTACATACTGTGGCTACAGCTAGGGTAATAGCATCCAGGCATTATACCACCCCGGTTGGGGTAAAAATCAACCTTACCCAACGGATTCATATAGCCTAGTCCTACAATATTTGTGTGGATCACTTCTGTGTAAACACCATCGTCTTTGCGGAATTTGTCACTGGTTAATGCATCCCAGCCGGGCTTCGCAGGGTCCATAGCTAGTCAAAAAAGGAAAGTATGAATCTATAGATCTTTTTCTTCTTCTTAGTCGTACACTCTTGGCAGAGTGGTCGCGGCTGCCGATGGACTAGGATACTTGGATGCCGTGTCAGTCCCCTCGGCACATTGCTCGACGTGCAGCCACCTGAATCTATAATATATACTCGTATCTATCTATATTAACTGCTTCAGTGGCGTGGTCGGTAGTGCATCGACTTTCGACTCCGGAGACTTGGGTTCGATTCCCGGGTCGAATCAAATATTTGTGTGATCCACAAATGTTTGTTTTGGAATTTTGTTGTTTTCTATGTCTATTATGTATGTTATTATTAATAATATTAGTATGTTTATCAGTTGTCTAGATGCCATAGCACAAGCTTATAGCTTAGTTCGGCCTAGATACAATTGTGTGAGAATGTCCACACTTATTACTCCACTTTTAGAAGCGGATTTAGAACTCCTGAATTAGCGGATTAAATAGCTCCGTTAATTCAGGAGTTGTTATGGGTAGCTACGGAACCCTATTCTAAGCGTGACCCCTACACGCAAATCCCCTTTCCTTCCCCTACCCTCTCTTCAGAATGCATTATTACCAATGAAGGACAACCTTGATATCCTTGGCATAGACGTTCGTCGAGAGCTCAATAATAAAAACTACATCGAAAGATAGCAGGCTAGCTTCGCAGAAACTAGGAATACTGAATAAGGTAAAGAGATTCTTTACACCGGACCAGAGGTGTCTGCTGTTCAAGACGCAGATTAGACCCTGCGTCGAATTCTGCTCTCACCTCTGGGACGGCTCCGCGAAGTATCTGCTGGACGCTCTCGACGCTATGCAGCGACGGGCTATCCGTATTACAGATTGTCCGGAGGTAACGGGAAGCCTTGAGCCGCTAGCTCAGCGCCGAACAATAGCTTCCTTGGTCGCATTCTACCGTATTTACCACGGCGAGTGTTCTGAAGAGCTCTTCAATCTGATCCCACCCTCTTCCCTTCTTGTTCGATCCCGAACAACGCGTGCCGGGCAGACATGCCACTCCCACACATTGGATAGCATGTTCGCGAGAACCGAGCGTTTTAAACGTTCGTTTTTCTGCCGAACGATAGTGGCCTGGAACGCCCTGCCTGTGCACGTGTTTCCTCCCTCATATAATCCTGGGTTCTTTAAGCGGAGCGTGATGAGGCACATCAGTAGGTCGTCAAGTTGAGGGCCACTCTCAATAGTATTGTGTGCTGTGAGAGTGGCCCACAATCGCTAGACGTCGTCACGACTTACCACCAGGCGGGCGGTGTCAATTTGGCGAACCAAATATAAAAAAAAAATAAAAAAAGAAATTGGCAGGTTTTTTTTTACCAGCGGGCAGATCTCGCCCGGTATTCATGTCGATGTCAACGCCAAATCAGTTCGTGACTGCCGTTGCCATAGCAACTAAGTGTGGGAGGCCCGCGTGATAGGAAACTCATTTCATTATTGTGCCCCTTCTCTAAAAGCTAAACGGCCAGCTCGGAAAATCTGAAAAAATCAATCTATAACGGATTAGACTAGTAGTTCTGCGAACAGTAGACCTCGCGTTATTTTCGCATTTTCCCCCCATTTCTCCCCCATTTTCCCCCCAATCGAAAAATCTCTGAAAAGTTGCGCCTTGCAAGCGGCTGAAAAATGCGGCCTGTAGACCGGAACTGACCAATATACATACATACAGACAAACAACGCCAAATCGGCCAGTCCTCAAGTTGAAACTGAGACGCTTCGCTCGCTCGGTCAATAACTGTTAGTTTGTAGTTATAGAGGCTAATAAGGGTAACTACGGAACCCTATTCTATTCGTGGCCAGATATGTACTTGATCGGTTGTTAGATTTCGGTTGATGTGCGTTACAAACAACGCTGGTTTCAGCTCATCGTCGTCTTCGTGAAGTGCGGATTTCTTCAACTACCCTCACTTCTTCGGCACTAAATATTGTGTTCGGAGAGCGACTACGGCACACCACACTGATAGTATTAGCATAATAATACTCAGTAATTGTGTGAAGATATATGTAGTTTTATATAAAGGAAAGTCAACTCACCAACTTCACATGTTCCAGCTCTGCCTTCATGATATCCAGAGGCAGATCACTCTCTGAGGTTAGCCCTTGTGCGGAGGAATCCAGTACAATGGAAAGAGGAGCATTGTTCTTCGTTTTAGAACGTAAAGCACAAACATTTGCGGTATCTATAGCACCTTACCTGTGATATAATTGACTTTTCCACCCAAGTTCCTGCCAACGATGCCGACGAAGTGCCCGCCGAGACTGTGGCCCAATAGGTGGTACATGCTGAGATGTGCGCCAGTGGCTGCATTCAGCCAACTGATGAAACGGGCCACACTTTTACCTGGTAGCATACATAATACCGGGTGTTACATAAGGGTTATATCAACCTGAATCCACCCCCATCAGCTGGTCGTCTAGAACGCATTTCGATATCAATGTGGTGACTGCGAAACAAGAAAAAATGGCTCTCTCTCCTGGTAACATTTTGTCTCTGTTTCGCATCACAATTCGCTCGGTCGCCCGTTCGGTCGCCGTTTGAAGTTTCCTAGTATTTTCTTTAAAATTATTTAGTCAGGTCACAGGTCAGTTCAGTTGCATTCAGTGCCTTGTTTAGTGCAGTAGGTAAATAGTTGTTTAGTGTGTAGATATTTGTTCGAAGAGATACGCGTGGAGTTATAGGCGTGTACCGCGTGTATAGCAGTTACAGTTACAGGCGAAGTGATACAAAATATTAAGAAAGAAATTATAAATAGATCACAAAAACTGATGTCATCAGCGGGACTCGACCCCACGGCCTTTCCCTAACAGGGGGAGTGCTCTGCCAACTGAGCTACGATGACCAATACCGACAACATCAAATTTTTGCTTCATAATTATCATATTCATAATTTCTACATCGCACTATTAAGGTTAGCGTTGGATCCACCCACCGCAGTTCTACCGAACTAACGGCGCCAGTGTATCGTGTTACAACGATATTTAAACACTGATTTTTAGATGAATCCTTACCAGATCCATATATATTTTTGTATTTCAAAGCAATGAGTTTGCTTAAACTATTCTTAAAATATTAAGAAAGAAATTATAAATAGATCACAAAAACTGATGTCATCAGCGGGACTCGAACCCACGGCCTTTCCCTAACAGGGGATTGCTCTACCAACTGAGCTACGATGACCACTACCGATAACGAGATACAAGAAGTGATACAAAGTTTGTTAGTTAAACTTATAATACCTGCTTTGCTAGTATTACGTAAAGCTACTATGTAAACGGCGCCAGAGCCAGTGCTCCAATCTACCACGATCACGTTCACATCCTCAGCGGTAAGGAAAGCTAAGAAAATAAACACTCATTAGGACGGTTTTAGGTCAATTTCTACATAGTGCCATCTAGCCTCAAATAAGCTAATATTACTTAGCGATATAGTAAATTTAAAAATTTACATATATTGGTAATTTATTATGAAGTAATAAAATGGACTAAGGCATGCTTAAGTCAAAACGACTTTACACTTTTAATTAAAAAATAAAATTATTCCAGATGAAAAGTATGTATTGTGTTTTTGTGCAATAATGCAGTTTCATGTTTCTAGCACTAACCGTTTGGGAGAAAAGTTGAGGACGGAGGGACGGACGGATTCATTTGACGAAACCATAAGGGTTCTGAGACTTTTACTACGGAACCCAAAAAACCATCGTGTTGGTCACACAAAGGATGTTTAAGCTAAAAATTTCAATGCCCATGAAATTTTTAGCCCATTTTTCAAACCTATGTAGGATTAGGATTAGGTTTTTTTTTTTTGTTGACGCGGGGAATGCATTTAGGCACCGTCACCCCGCTGCGGGGGCAGCAGGGCGGTGTGTGGGACTCGACGGTCTGGGATCGGACCGTAATACCCACTAAACCACCGCGGTGTTCCGTCTCACCTCAAGCCGGCTCGCAGGGTAGGCCAGAGGTTAAATCACTGCGAGCCGGCAAGGGGCGCCCCGTGATGTTGGGGCTTCCTTCCGCCCACGGTCAAAAAACACTAGTCGGGGGCGCGCATGTATTCGGCACGCCGACGCCCCCGAACAGCACGATAGGGGGGGAGCGTCTGTCCAGCACGCCCCCACTCCCGCAGTGCTTCTCTCTTGGCCGCCATAATCACGCTAGCGAACGTGGCGACGGCGGCCCAACACTGTTGGCTGCCGGCCATGGCTTGCACCACGGCCGGCAGCGACAAATCACCACCAACGATGCCCGTGCGGGCAGAACGCGGCCCGTCCCATGCCATGCACTCGGCAAGGGTGTGGGCCAGTTTTGGTGACAACCGCCGGAAGTGCTCGACAAACCCCCACCGGCTGTCGAGCAGGAGACCCAGATATTTAAGGGTCTTCCCGACAGCGATGCAGGTGCCACCCACCACAATTTGGGCATCCCGAGGGGGTCTCATCCGAGGCCCATGGAAGAAAAGGGCCTCGGACTTTTCGAGGGCCACCTTGAGGCCAAGCGCCCTGATGCGACCTACAATCTGCGCCGTGCCGGCAGTGGCGAGCACGGCAGCATCTCTAAAGGTGGGTCCTCGCGCGGTGACAAGGGTATCGTCGGCGTAACAAAGTACACCGACGCCCTGAAGAGTGGCTCCGCGCAGGACCCAGTCATAACCTACGTTCCACAGGAGCGGACCCAACACCGACCCCTGTGGAACACCACACGACATTTCCCTGCGGACTACGGCCGACCGAGTCGGGTAAGTGATAGCTTGGTCGACGAAGTAGTCCGCAAGGACGCGCCTGAGGTACCACGGGACGTTGTGGTACCTCAGCGCTTCAGCGATAGTAGGCCAGGGGAGGGTGTTGAACGCGTTGGCTATGTCGAGCGACGCAGCCAACATCACCTGCCCCTGGCCAACGGCATCCTCGACGCTGTCCCTGAGTCGGGACACGGCGTCCAGGGTGGACCTCCCGCGACGAAAGCCGTACTGGCCACTACTCAAATTCGGCCCCGCCCCCTCCAGATGCCCGACGAGACGCGCAGCGAGCACCCGCTCGAAAAGCTTGCACATCTCGTCGAGCCGGACGATGGGGCGGTAGGCCGACGGCGACTCCGGGGGTCGCCCGTGCTTACGAAGCAGCACGAGCTTCCCCGTCTTCCATCGCCGCGGGACCCTTCCGGACGCCAAACACTCCGACATGAGGGACAGCGTCTCATCTTCAAACTCCGGCATGACGAGGCCGACAACACGCCCAGGGACGCCATCAGGACCAGGGGCGCGGTTCCTGAGTTTTAATTTTAGGACCGCCACCCCCAGTTCGACGTCAGATACGGGCGTGACGGCCTCGCCATCCGACATATCCCGGCTTGGTGCCATACGGGGAGGGACCCACTCTTCCCGCGCGGGGAAGAGGGAACTGACCACTTCTTCTACAAAAGGTGGCTCGAGAGAGGTGGTGAGAGGGGGAGCCCAAGGCTTGAGTTTTCCACTCACAACCTTGTAAGGCTGCCCCCACGGATCCTCATTCAGTCTCTCGAGCCACTCCTTCCAGGCCGCATCCTTGGCGGCCCGGATTGCCGAGCAAAAGGCCGCTCGAGCGGCCCGGTACGCGGCAAGCAGCACCTCCTCCTGGGCAAGGTCTCTTTGGGGTCTCCCGCGACTGTGGGACCGTCGCTGAGCTGCGTGACAGAGTTTCCGCAGCCCAGCGAGGTGGGGACGCCACCAGTAAACCCGCCTTCGCGGGGGTACCGGCCCTGCCCTCTGCATCGCCGCGTCGCAGAAGCGAGCCATCGCACCAGCGAGATTATCCGCCCTCGCGTCTACGTCCAGGCCGTCGAAATTGGGAGCGGCCCACCGCTCGACAATACCCGCCTCTCTGGTCAGCTCCCGGTCCAGCGTGTTTAGACGCCACCGGGGTCCCTCCCCTGCAAGGGGGCGATTAGTCATCACGCGGGTGGCCGAGGGAGTGGCGATAACGTCGAACCATATGTAGCGATGGTCCGACAGGGTCTCCACCCCCTCCATCACTCTCCACCCCCGTATACGGTCCACCAGGGCAGAACTGGCAAACGACAAATCTACGATGGAACTACCCTGGGGCCGCACACAAGTGTGAACCGCCCCCTGTTCAAAAGCACCAAGCCGGTTGACACCGCCCAATCCTCCAGAAACTCCCCCTTTGCAGTAGTCGCCGGGGAACCCCAAGATGTTGACTTGGCGTTAAAATCCGCCCATCAGGGCCAAAACACAACCACGCCCCCTCAGCACCCTGCCGAAGGGGGACGCACCGACCGCACCCTGACGGGCGACTATGGCCACTAGGCCGTCGCAGTCGCCAGCCCAGTCGTCACGATCGCGGACCAAATACGGCTCGCTGACGACGGCGACGGTCGCCTGCCACTGTGCCATGGACTGCATCAGGAGATCCTGAGCAGCGACACAGTGGTTGACGTTGGCCTGCAGTAGCGAGATGGCCATTTATGATTGAGCGGTGTCCATCCTCTCCTCCGTCGGCGGCGAAGACTGAGTGGTGGAAGCTACACCACGTCTTCTGCCGCCACGACGTCCCCGCTTTTGGGCGGCGACGTCACACTTCCTAGTGCCCAGACGGTGGGCAGCCGGTGCACCATCCGTGGAACAGACGGGGCACCGGGGCACCAAAGAGCAACCGGCCGCCTTGTGGCCCGGTTGCCCACACCGGAAGCACATTGCACTGCGATCAACTTCGCAGGTGCACTGTGCTCCGATATGCCCCGAGTGCAAGCAGCGGAAGCACCGCTGGACTCGGGACTCGAGGAGGGAGGCCCGAACAAGGGTCCACCCGATGACGAGGCGACGGCCATCCACTAACTTTCTGGCCGCCGCGACAGGGCACTTGAGCCAGCACGTGCCCGTTCGACCGGGTGGGCAGCGAATTTCGCCCAGCTTTACGTGGCTGACACCGCAACCACCAACGTCAGCCACCATCTTCGCGATGCTATCTTGAGTGGCGGTGTCACCAAGGCCTGAGATGCGCAACTCTGCGCATTTCTCAGGTCTGGCGACCCGAACCACTTCGCCCAGCACCGACCGCAGCTTATCGGCCAGTGCGTCCGCCTTGGCATCTTTGTCCGCGCCACTCACCTCGAGGATCTTTCCTTAGTGACGGCGGCGCGGAAACGCAGACCGTCTATGCCCAGGCTCTTCAGGTCAATTTGGTCTTCAGCCTGGGCAAGCACGGCCGCGTAGGTGGCTCCCGACTCCTTCGCGCCCTGCTGCAGTGTGATAGTCACTGCAGCAGTGCGCGTAGTGCGGGGCTTTTTGGAGCCCTTCTTCTTCTTAGTTTTGGCCGGTGCTGACGCTGGAGCCGCAGCGGCCTTCTTCTTCGCAGGGCGCGCCGCCACTACGTTCCACCCCTCAGCAAGTGGCTGGGGAGCAGCAACAGTGGGCGGTGGGCGCACCTGCCGAGCAGCTGCGGCTTCCACTGCCGCAGCGCTCGTCTTCTTGGCCCTCCTCCTTTTGCCCTCTTCGGAGACCACGCCTGAAGCCGATGTAGAGGGGACAGTGGAAGGGAGCACGGTAGGAACCGGTATGGAGGCGACGAGAGCCTATGGACCCGAGGCCGAAGGCGGACGACCCTTGGTTCTCCGAGTAGAGGCCGACCCAGCGGAGCTGGCAGCAGCAGAACGCAAGGCGCGCGCAGCGTTCCGCGCATCCGCAGCTAATGGAGGGCGTATTGGCGCCTCAGGTGGCAGGCGGTCCACGACCCCGGTGAGGCGCGCGTCGATCATGAAACCGATCTCATCGCGTGACATCGCCGGGGGGACGGAGGCCGCCACTCGTTTGAAGCCATCCATCTCCGCCCTTAGGGCCATCAACTCACCCTTTAAAAGGACCACCTCCTCTGATTCTGTGCGTGACCTCAGCTCGCGAACGTTTTTCAAAATTAGGTCCGCAGCTTCTCTGAGGTCGCGCACTAGCTGGCCCTTCATTTTGTTGGATTTTTGGGCGATGGAGTGGATGATCCCCACCGCCGACTCAACGACACCAGATAGCTGGTCAGCCGATTGGTCAGCTGCTGACGTCGTCCCCTTCGATGGCCCTGATGGCTTGGGTTCATCCCGGAGGAAGGTCGCCCAAAATTCCTCCCTGCGGGCCTCCTCCGCGAGCTCGAGGGTTGCCTTCGCTTTCGCGAGGCCCATGTAGTGCCCTGTTGTAGGGGGGCGACCGCGACCTCGTTTACCGGTTTGGCCCCGGGTGTTGATGGAGCCAACCGACTCCTCGCTGTCCCCCTCCGAGCCTGAGTTCCGGCGCTTACGAAACAGCCGGGAACAAAGGGGCGAAGGGGGACCCGAGGTAACCTCAATCATTGAGACCACACTGCTGTCAGAATCTGACAGCAGCAGGTCTCGGGAAAACACTGCGGCGTCACACCGTGACACCGCCACCCTCAACTCTTTCAGACCCGGAACCGGAGTCCCAGGCCTCATCACTTCGATATCCTGAACATTAAGCAGCTCAGAGTCCTTTGCACAATTGCCATAGTCGTCGTTAGTTTTGGTTTTGTTATTTTTATAAGAATCCATATTAATCCCACGAGTATGAGCCGACTTAAAAACGACTCCCTGGGTGACGCTCATCCCAGGGAGCGGGATAATTACTGTGAGGTGCTCCAGGTGCCCCACAGGTTTTCACGACTTCGCTGTCGGGTTTTAAAGACTTTTCCATGTCGCGAGCCGGCCAATTAAGGCAAGCCCTTCGGCCCCCAGGGCAACCACGTACCAACTGCAGCCACCAGTTGGATTGTTGCAGAGACCCCAGGGATTACGAAACGCGGGGAGGAGGCTGGCCCTCCCCAGCTCCGACGCTGGCACGAATGCCTGTAAGCCCCTGCGCTAGCAGAGGGCCTACGACCCCCTCGTGCAATGGGGTCAGCTTTTTGCCCTGCAACACCGCCCTCAAACGCCCCTCTGAAAGCAGAGGGGGTAAAAGGCGGGCGGCACGGCACTCAGGCGTCCCCAAGGATGGAAGAGGGGAATGCGCCTGCCGCCAGGTGTCGGGATATTGGTACATTTACTAACAGTCGCAGCACAGAGTACAGCGGTCATTAGTGAATGATCCAGGGTGCACCAGCAAATCCGGGTTGCACTCTCCCAGGCAAAAGCCCGAACTTCAGCAACCAAGACCGCCCACGTGGAGGTTTCCCGACCGAGCACGGCGGGGTGGGGGTTTTTTTTTTTTTTTTTTTTTTTACGTGGTCGGTGATGCTTTTGCGCACTTCACCGTCTCGCTGCGGGGGGAAGCGAGACGGCTTCGTGTGGGACTCCCGGCCCTAGGATGGAAAACGGGCCGGACTACCCACTAAAACCTATCCACGGTGTTTCTCCTTCGCCTTAGCCGGGCCGCCGGATAGACAGAAACTGTTAAGCAACGGCGGCCCGGCAAAGGGGCGCTCTTTCAAGCTCAACACGGGGGGCCTAACCCCCCCCCCCAATCAACATAGAAGCGACGCCCCCGAAACACATAAAGGGCGTCGGACTCCTCAGGGCCTTTCGCGTGAGCGGTGGGCCCCCCGACCCACCGCCCACGGCCCTATCAGTCGGGAGCTTGGGCGTATGCAATACGCCGTCGCCCCCTGACTGGTGCCCGGCGCCTCTCTCTTTGCCGCCATCACCTCCCGAGCGAAGGAGGCGACGGCGGCCCAACATTCTTCGCTGCCGGCCATAGACAGAATGACGGCCGGCAGCGAACCTACACTGCCGATGATGCCCGTGAGGGCCAACCTCTGCTTGTCCCAGGCGGCGCATACAGCGAGCGTATGCTCCGCCGTATCTACGGCACCGCCTGCGCAGTGATGACAAACGGGCTTCGACAGGATCCCCACCACTTCCCACAGGAATTTGGCAAAACAGCCATGACCCGTGAGAAGTTGGGTGAGGAAGTAGGTCGGAGCCCCCTGCGCATGCTCCACCCACTGGCGGAGCACGGGACCGATGGCCCCCACGAGCACTCGGCTCGCGGTCGGAGCCGCACATCTCAAGGCCCATTGCCGGAACAGATCGTCGCGAGCCTCCTGTCTCCAGCGATCGACCTGCTCCGGCAATGGGCAACCTCCTACTTGTCGCACCAGGGTGCCCTCCTCGTAGACCCTCTTGAGGACCCCTGCTTCGAGATCCCACGGGGGACTTCGTGCCAACAAGCACGCCGCCTCAAAAGACACAGTGCGGTACGCCCGTGCAGCCCTCTGCGCCGCGATCCGCTGCGGCCGTCGCAGTTGGACCACGTTCGCGGCGCCGAGGGCATCCGCCCAAATAGGCGCTCCATAGAGCGCCTTGGAGCGCACCACACCCTCGTAGAGGCGGCGGCAAGCACTTCCCGGTCCCCCTTTATTGGGGAGCAGCCTACTGAGCATCCCGGCAAACGTCACCAGCTTTGGTGACAGCTGCCGGAAATGCTCGATGAACCCCCACCGGCTGTCGAGCAAGAGACCCAGATATTTAAGGGTCCTCCCGACATTGATGGAGGTGCCACTCACCACAATTTGGGCATCCCGAGGGGGTCTCATCCGAGGCCCATGAAAAAAGATGGCCTCGGACTTTTCGAGGGCCACTCTGAGGCCGAGCGCCCTGATGCGACTGACGACCTGGGCCGTGCCTGCAGTGGCAAGCACGGCAGCGTCTCGGAAAGTGGGTCCTCGCGCGGTGACAAGGGTATCGTCGGCGTAACAGAGTACACCGACGCCCTGAAGATTGGCACCGCGCAGGACCCAATCATATCCTACGTTCCACAGGAGCGGACCCAGCACCGACCCCTGTGGAACACCACACGACATTTGCTTGCGTACCACGGCTGACCGAGCCGGGTAAGTTATGGCCCGGTCGACGAAATAGTCCGCAAGGATGCGCCTGAGGTACCACGGGACGTTGTGGTACCTCAGCGCTTCGGCAATTGTTGGCCAGGGGAGGGTGTTGAAGGCATTGGCTATGTCGAGCGACACAGCCAACACCACCTGCCCCTGGCCAACGGCATCCTCGACGCTGTCCCTGAGTCGGGACACGGCTTCGAGGGTGGACCTCCCGCGACGAAAGCCGTATTGGCCACTGCTAAGATTCGGCCCAGCCCCCTCCAGATGCCCGACGAGACGCGCAGCTGCACATCTCGTCGAGCAGAACGATGGGGCGGTAGGCCGACGGCGACTCCGGGGGACGCCCGTGCTTACGAAGCAGCACGAGCTTCCCCGTTTTCCATCGTCGCGGGACCCTGCCGGACTCCAAACAGTCCGACATCAGGGACAGCGACTCTTCTTCAATTTCGTCGAACCATATGTATCCATGGTCCGACATGGTCTCCACCCCCTCGATCACTCTCCACCCCCGTATCCGGTCCACCAAGGCAGAACTGGCAAACGAAAGATCGACGATTGAACTACCTTGGGGCCGGAAACAAGTTTGGACCACCCCCCTGTTTAACAGCACCAAGCCAATTGACACCGCCCACTCCTCCAACACCTCTCCCCTAACATCGGTCGCCGGGGAACCCCAAACTCGCGAATGGGCGTTGAAATCCCCGACGACCAAGGCAGGGGTGGGGCGTACGTCCGCCAGCAGGGTCTCGACTTCGGCGAGGGCGGGGTGGGGGTTAGGTTTTTTTTTTTTTTTTTTCGTGGTCACGTCGTACGTGGTCGGTGATGCATTTACGCACTTCACCGTCTCGCTTGGGGGGGAGCGAGACGGCTTCGTGTGGGACTCCCGGCCCTACGATTAAAACGGGCCGAACTACCCACTAAAACCTATCCACGGTGTTTCTCCTTCGCCTTAGCCGGGCCGCCGGATAGGCAGGAACTGTTAAGCAACAGCGGCCCGGCAAAGGGGCGCTCTTTCAAGCTCTACTCGGGGGTGCCTAAACCCCCCCTGATCAACACAGAAGCGACGCCCCCGAAACACATAAGGGGCGTCGGACTCCTCAGGGCCATTCGCGTGAGCGGTGGGCCCCCCGACCCACCGCCCACGGCCCTATCAGTCGGGGGCTTGGGCGTAGGCAATGCGCCGTCGCCCCCTGACTGGTGCCCGCCGGGGCGGGAGCGTACGGCCTGCACGCTCCCGCTCACGCAGGGCCTCTCTCTTCGCCGCCATCACCTCCCGAGCGAAGGAAGCGACAGCGGCCCAACATTCTTCGCTGCCGGCCATGGATTTAATGACGGCCGGCAGCGAACCTACTCTGCCGATAACGCCCGTGAGGGCCAACCTCGGCGAGTCCCAGGTGGCGCACACGAAGAGCGTATGCTCCGCCGTATCTACGGCGCTGCCTGCGCAGTGATGACAATCAGGCTCCGACAGGATCCCCACCACTTCCCACAGGAATTTGGCAAAACAGCCATGACCCGTGAGAAGTTGGATGAGGAAGTAGGTCGGAACCCCCTGCGCGTGCTCCACCCACTGGCGGAGCACGGGACCGATGGCCCCCACGAGCACCCGGCTCGCGGTCGGAGCCGCACATCTCAAGGCCCATTGCCGGAACAGATCGTCGCGAGCCTCCTGTCTCCAGCGATCGACCTGCTCCGGCAATGGGCAACCTCCTACTTGTCGCACCAGGGCGCCCTCCTCGGGGTGGGGGTTAGGTTAGGTTAGGTTAGGTTAGCCTAATTTACCTAATTAATTTATTTAATATTATAAATTCAATTATTACTAGGTGTAAGCTGTATTATGAATTTAATATAATGAGACAGTGCCTTTACAGTAGACCTTTGAATGTAATGTAAAACGAAACCGGTCAGGTTAAAATCAGTGGAATACATTTACAAGTGTGTTTGTTAGTGCTTTATTTAATTAAGACGGAGCGTAGCGGAGTCTTCTGCAAGATAGGTCCAATCGAAAATGTATGTAAAACGATACCGGTCGCAATTTTAAACCTATCAACTTGAAATTTGGCTGCAGATAGATCACATTAACGTGCTTTGCTGTATAGTTTTTGGTATGTGGCTCTTATAGTTTAAGTTATGTTTAAATTATTAATTACGTTCTCCGTCTTATTTATTTCGACGTAACCGCCCGCGTTCCGGTGAATACCTAGTAGTACCTGGGGTTAATTTAGTGTTGATGCCAGATGTGGCACCACCTCTCCATCCGTGGACCAGTACGATGGTCCTTCTTTCTGGGTTGAAATTTGTAACCTCTTCAATATTTTCCATACCGTAAAACAGAGACTGGCTGACGTCTGGGTTTTCCCTATTCAAAAAAATAATAAAAACATGAAAATTGAAATAGTTTTGTAAGTAATACCGCATTTCAGGAAATTCATCGAGAACATTGAAAATGGAACAGTAAATTAACGTGTCCGCCAAACAATAACACCTTAGTGCCCCAATGGTAAACAGACGCTGTGTCAAAACTTTACCTAAAAATAGTCGCTAGGGAAATACAACCGTAATATAAGTCTTCATATGGACTTGGGTTTTTGACGAGCTTTCAAACCAAGATGCATAGTCTGCATCTTGGTCAATGATGCAGACTATGCATTCTGAATGACAAAAAATCTATATTTGGTTAAAAGATAAGTGATTTAAATGCGAGACGTTATAATATTAGTAAGCAGAAAAAGCAGCCAATGCAGTCTCTTGAATCACGTCCACCTTGTAGTAAGAAGGAAGGTAGTAGGAAGAAGGAACCAGACAGGTCAGATCACGCGCCCGCTCTGCTGGATCTACTGCTGACGAGTCGCCCAGCCCAGTACAGTGTTTCGGTAGGAGCCCCACTGGGTAGTTCCGACCACTGTGTTGTTCACGCTGGCATGAAGGTGTCACCTCCTGCACGTCCTGTACAAACGTCACGACGACTATGGCACTACTCGTCAGCGGATTGGGACGGTCTACGCGATTATTATGCGTCCGTCCCCTGGAGCCAGCGCTGCTTTTAGGAAAGGCTCCTTCGGATAGTGCTTCTGCTATTGCTGGCGAGATCAGTTTAGGGATGGATTATTACATCCCTTTCACTGATGTCGCCAGTATCCGCAGAGCCCGTCCCTGGTTCGGGCGAGATTGTGCCAAAGCTGTTCGACAAAAATAGTCGGCATATCGCGCCTGGATCAGGGCCCGGGCTGTGCGCGACCCAAACGTGGGCCACCTCAAAGCAGCGTACAACCGGGCCACAAAGTCGAGTAAGAGGGCCTTTAAGAGAGCGGATGCCCAGCGCGTCACGCGGCTTGGTCAGGAGCTCACTTCCCATCCCACGGGCAGCCGTGGATTCTGGCAACTGGCCAAAGCCGTGCAATCTAACTTTTGTCAGCCCTCGCTGCCACCGCTGCGTTACCCAGATGGAACACCGGCTCACAAAGTCCAAGAGAAAGCGGATATGCTCGCAGACCTCTTTGCGGCTAATTCCCGGGTCGACGACCGTGGCCTGCAGCCCCCCGCCATCGACAACTGTGGCCACACAATGCCTGATATTGTTATCAGGCAATGTGATGTACGGGCAGTGCTGCGGTCACTCGACACGCGGAAAGCCAGTGGCCCTGACGGGTTTCCGGCGGTGGTGCTACGAAAATGTGCAGCTGAGTTGTCTCCAGTATTAACGCGTCTGTACCGCCTGTCATACTCTTCAGGGCTCGTGCCGGAGGTCTGGAAGGAGGCGAACGTACAACCGATCCCCAAGAAAGGGGATCGGTCCGATCCAGGCAACTATCGACCCATAGCTGTCACCTCAGTCATTTGCAAGGTGCTTGAGCTCCTTATAAATAAGCAGCTCATGCAATTCCTAGAGGATCACTCGCTAATCAATGATCGACAATACGGCTTCAGGCCAAAGCGATCAACGGGTGATCTTCTGGCATTCGTAACGCATGTCTGGGGTGGGGCTATGGAAAGGCACGGCGAGTCCTTGGCTATTAGCCTGGACATCGTCAAAGCTTCGCTCCTTTCCAAGCTTCCGGCATATGGTCTACCTCCTCAACTGTGCAGCTGGATTGCCAGCTTTTTAAACGAGCGCCGAGTGCGGGTCCTCTGCGATGGCCAGGCTTCTCGCTTCTTGCAAGTGAATGCCGGGGTACCGCAGGGGTCCGTACTGTCACCAACTCTCTTTCTTCTGCATATCAATGATATGCTATCCCTCGGGAACATTCATTGCTATGCAGATGACAGCACACTGCACGGGAGTTACTCGCTTATAAGGTAAAGAGATTCTTTACACCGCGGTGTAAAGAATCTCTTTACCTTATTCAGTATTCCTAGTTTCCGCGAAGCTAGCCCTATACTTCTTTCGATGTAGTTTTTATTATTGCGCTCTCGACGAACGTCTATGCCAAGGATATCAAGGTTGTCCTTCATTGGTAATAATGCATTCTGAAGAGAGGGTAGGGGAAGGAAAGGGGATTTCTTCGCAGTAAATGCACACGCCTGTGTTTTGCGGGCATTGAACTCGACCAGGTTCTCGGTACCCCATTGAGAGATACTGTCGAGGTTACGGTCGAGATCAGCCACGAGTCATCGTCTCTCCTCCTCAATCTCAGATCGCCCCGCCGTCGGACGAACCGAGTAACTCCCGTGCAGTGTGCTGTCATCTGCATAGCAATGAATGTTCCCGAGGGATAGCATATCATTGATATGCAGAAGAAAGAGAGTTGGTGACAGTACGGACCCCTGCGGTACCCCGGCATTCACTTGCAAGAAGCGAGAAGCCTGGCCATCGCAGAGGACCCGCACTCGGCGCTCGTTTAAAAAGCTGGCAATCCAGCTGCACAGTTGAGGAGGTAGACCATATGCCGGAAGCTTGGAAAGGAGCGAAGCTTTGACGATGTCCAGGCTAATAGCCAAGGACTCGCCGTGCCTTTCCATAGCCCCACCCCAGACATGCGTTACGAATGCCAGAAGATCACCCGTTGATCGCTTTGGCCTGAAGCCGTATTGTCGATCATTGATTAGCGAGTGATCCTCTAGGAATTGCATGAGCTGCTTATTTATAAGGAGCTCAAGCACCTTGCAAATGACTGAGGTGACAGCTATGGGTCGATAGTTGCCTGGATCGGACCGATCCCCTTTCTTGGGGATCGGTTGTACGTTCGCCTCCTTCCAGACCTCCGGCACGAGCCCTGAAGAGTATGACAGGCGGTACAGACGCGTTAATACTGGAGACAACTCAGCTGCACATTTTCGTAGCACCACCGCCGGAAACCCGTCAGGGCCACTGGCTTTCCGCGTGTCGAGTGACCGCAGCACTGCCCGTACATCACATTGCCTGATAACAATATCAGGCATTGTGTGGCCACAGTTGTCGATGGCGGGGGGCTGCAGGCCACGGTCGTCGACCCAGGAATTAGCCGCAAAGAGGTCTGCGAGCATATCCGCTTTCTCTTGGACTTTGTGAGCCGGTGTTCCATCTGGGTAACGCAGCGGTGGCAGCGAGGGCTGACAAAAGTTAGATTGCACGGCTTTGGCCAGTTGCCAGAATCCACGGCTGCCCGTGGGATGGGAAGTGAGCTCCTGACCAAGCCGCGTGACGCGCTGGGCATCCGCTCTCTTAAAGGCCCTCTTACTCGACTTTGTGGCCCGGTAGTACGCTGCTTTGAGGTGGCCCACGTTTGGGTCGCGCACAGCCCGGGCCCTGATCCAGGCGCGATATGCCGACTATTTTTGTCGAACAGCTTTGGCACAATCTCGCCCGAACCAGGGACGGGCTCTGCGGATACTGGCGACATCAGTGAAAGGGATGTAATAATCCATCCCTAAACTGATCTCGCCAGCAATAGCAGAAGCACTATCCGAAGGAGCCTTTCCTAAAAGCAGCGCTGGCTCCAGGGGACGGACGCATAATAATCGCGTAGACCGTCCCAATCCGCTGACGAGTAGTGCCATAGTCGTCGTGACGTTTGTACAGGACGTGCAGGAGGTGACACCTTCATGCCAGCGTGAACAACACAGTGGTCGGAACTACCCAGTGGGGCTCCTACCGAAACACTGTACTGGGCTGGGCGACTCGTCAGCAGTAGATCCAGCAGAGCGGGCGCGTGATCTGACCTGTCTGGTATCCGGGTGATCCCGCATACGCATGCATCGCTCATTGAGAGAGCGAACGCATGGGCGACTCTACCCGCATGATCAGTCTTGAGGGACCCCAGCCATTCAATGTGATGGCCATTGAAGTCCCACAGAAATACTAGGTCAGCGTTCGGGAACCGCACCTGCGCTTCATCAGCCGTCTCGCTGAGGTACTGGAAGAGCTTTGTTGTCTCAGAATCCCCTGTGTGGGATCGGTAGACGCACACGTAGATCTGGCTCATAGAGACATGGTCTACGTGCAGCCAAAGGACGGAATTGGAGGGGTTCTCTAGGCAGCGCAACCGGCGGCTGCAAACATCCGCCCTAACGAACACGCACACCCCGGCTTTGTCTCGAAATTGTTCCTCGATGACATAGCCGGGGTAACACAGGTAAGACGTGTCGTCAGGGCGGCGTATTTGTGTCTCCGTGAGGAACATCACAGCGGACCGTGCCGTCTCAAGGTGGTGGTGGACGGTATCGAGGTTCGCATGGAGTCCACGGACGTTAGTGAACTCCACCTCGAAATGTGAAGTTGTGGGGTTTCCTAGGGCCGCTGTGTAACGTTTATTTATTTTTTGTTGCACTGCCATTGTAGATTTTGAAGAAGAAGCGTGAAGCCAGGGCGACATTTGGTGCAGCAGTATATGACAAAGCGCAGGGGCTAGCTTTGTCTAGAATCGTGTGGTTAGGTCGGAGCCGACTCGCCGGACGGAAGGGCTCCCAAACCCCCCTGATGCAAGGCCGCCGCTACCCCACACCGGTTACCACCCGGAGCGGCGCTCCCACATCAGGATTATGCGCAACATGTGGGGCAGCCTCCTGGGGTGGTTGGCCCCAGGCGGGCCCCATGACTGTGTTGCGGGCGGCCGCAGCAACGCCGTTGCTAAGGGTCTCCCTGGCCGCCGAATCGACCCACACCACCCACACTAGACTCCGTTTCGCCCCCACTGGTCCCATGCCTGCTGCACCATACATCGCCCCGGGCCCGGCGGTGCAGCTGCTGAACCCCTAACGCAACCCATCCTGGGCTGGGTTACTTGGGGGGCTTTAGCACAGCTGCACGGTGGTACCCCCTCGGACCAACACTGTTGTACCACCTGGTACCCACGTAGGGGCCGAAGCCACTCCATAGGTACCGTAAATTAACGAGCCTCGTCCGTTTATCAGCAGGTGCGCCACTAGCAGGTGAGGTCGCTGGGGCCCTAAAGATGTTGGTAGAGCCCCTTTGCACCCCTGTCTGTGAAAATTTCAACATTCTAACTATCACGCTTCATGAGATACAGCGCAAGACAGACAGACGGACGGACAGCGAAGTCACAGTAATAGTGTTCCCATTTTACCCTTTGGGTACGGAACCCTATAAACTGTATCGGATGAGAAATAGTAGTAAACAAACCAACTGATATGTGAGAGTTGAACCATTATTCGGGATAGAAAAGAAGAACGTAGAATTGTATAAAGGTGGTATTAGAAACAGTGGGGTTAAACCTTGTATATAGATGATAAACAATCTCGTCATCTGGAGTGAACTTTTCCACCTGTTCTAGATCTATCTCCTTGAGCCACAAGTCAGCAAGAACGATAGGTCCATCTGATTCTTGGACATACTGGAACCTGGGTCCATCTCTGGAGAGATCTTTGACTACACGGTCGAAAGGCAGAGCTGAAAAAGGAAAGAAGATTTTTTTTAAATGTCATTCTATATCAAAGATGTCAATATGTGACACGTGGCCGTGTCCTTCAGCGAGAAGGTTATGCTCGCGAAGGAGGCGGTCGAGAGGGAGAGGGAGCGTACCCTTCCCGTCGAGTTCCGAAGTCGACGGCCAGGGCGCTGCAGACTCATCTACGCTCAGAAGAAGATGATATAGGTCTTTATTTTACATTAGTCAAATAAAGTGAAAGTACTTATTCTTCTTCAAAGTCGTGTTCTGTAGATACCTATGTTATATATATTTATAACTTGTACATAGGCACACATTGACCATTGTATTATAGGGACAGACTGACAAAGCGAAGCGACTTTGTTTTATACCATGTTCTTCTTCTTCTCGTGTCGATCGGGCAACACTCTGATGATTTTACTGTCTTGGCCCAATGCTCTGAGACGCAAATCGCATTTGGCATGGCCTCGTACAGGTCACCTAAAGTGCAAGACTCTGGGCAATATACCATGTTAAAAATATAAGACTAATAATTTTACCATCCTTTTTATGTAAGTATGTGTTCCAATTAAAATTAAAATTAAAATGCATCTGCGGAACCTCCATGGCGTCTTCGTGTTCAACCTGAAAATATTTTGAGAGTTGAGCTCAATGAAACTGAGGCATCCGCAATATGAATCCATGAATATTTTAACCAATGAGTATGTACGTAACTTTTTGTGTATATTAACAATTTATGTCGCCAAAAAGGTCTAGTCAGGTATGACTTGAACCCGCAACAGTTTCCTTTCAATAGTATTTTGGTTCTCTATTGTTTCCTTACAGATGGAAAGTTTTGCCTTGCGTACTTTAGTTTCTAAAACTTAGCTATCGGGCGCTTTCACATTACACGATATAGTGACGATATCGTAGTAGCAGCAGTAACATAACTTAATAAATTTAATTTACTATCACTTTAATGCAAACCTAATATGTAGTACCTTTGAATATTAATAAAATACTAAGTACTATTTGTATGTGCTACCTGCAATCGGTCGGTGCCAAGCCCGGTGACTGAGCGTGATACTTATATAATTTTTTTTTGTAAATACATAGATATTATATATTTGGTCGCGTTTTAGCACAAAATTTGAATTGAAACAATTAATTTGCATTTTTTTCTCTTTTAATTTCTGCAGAAATATGTATAATATGTGTAAATCCCGGGAATTCCCATCCCACAAAAATATTCAAAATTCCCAGAACCTGATATCTCGGAAAGTAAGCATCTCAGGTCAATTTTGACTTATTTTTCGGACCCCCCTTGGGCCCCGTTCAAGTAACAAAACTCCATGTCGTCCTATAAAAAAAAATCCCAATTCCTATCCCACTTCCCAAAAACTATGATATTACCGGTGACAGTTGGACGTGTTTCTATGTTCCCCTACATATCTAGGTTCTATGAGTAGGTCTGGGGGCTATATCCTGGTAATACAACATCAATCATTCCCCCCCACAGGTTTCTATATTGCAGTTTAAATCCTACGAATATTATAAACGCGAAAGTTTGTGAGTATGTATGTATGGATGGATGGATGTTTGTTACTCTTTCACGTAAAAACTACCGAATGGATTTTAATGAAACTTTACAATAATATAGCTTATACATCAGAATAACACATAGGCTATAATTTATAAAGATATTGTGTGAATTATTCAAAATATGACGCGGCGCGACGGGAAAGGGAAAAAATCCAATTTACCACGCGGACGAAGTCGTGGGCGACCACTAGTATGTAATATATTAGTAGACTAGGTACACTAAATTGAGCGAGATAACAGAAGCGAACCGTGACGAATTATATGCTCATATGCTGTGATTAATCACGGTGAAATCACAGTGACTCCTTGTATAGTCACGATATCGTGGCGATATCGTCACGATATCGTCACGATATCGTGGCAGTGTGAAAGCGCCCATTAGTGGAGTCCTGCAGATTTATACCTCGGAATCCACGGTCAGTTCATGAATCATTATATAGCATTTATAAAGATACACAAAGAAATTTCAGAGGCGATACCAAAATCAACATGCAAACGTGTGGGTGAAATAGTGGTACTGTACACTATGGACTTATTTCTAAGTAAGTAATACAATAGAATCTCACTAATCAGCTATGCTTTTCGCTCACCTCACCTTTTTGCAAAAAGGTGAGGTGACTGGTTTTAGTAAAAAAAAACAATGTTAAATGACATTGGACAAAGTGTTAATCAAACTTTCAATCAAAATATTGGACTTCGCTTTGACTCTGTCACTAGACTAGTACATTTTTCTCTTTCGAGACTGTTCTTAGGAGGTTTTATTGATCTGCAGAACGCATACGAGATAGGTGGCGCGGAGAAGGTGTGCTTACACAGCAGAAAGTTGTTAGTACATCCTCTTTAAGTGGGTACAAACAAACAAGTGTTGTGTGAATTGTCCTAACAAATTTACTTATTTATTTAATAAATAAGTAATTTTGTAAAAATACAAACCGGCCAAGTGCGTGTCGGGCCCCACATAGTATAGTCACACATTATAGCCTCTCTAACTTCTAAACTAACCAAGTTATCTGATCCGTTATAGTTTTCCTTTAAAATTTATTATATCCAGCCACTTAGAAGGAAAGCATAGGACGGTAGGAATATTAAGAAGGTGATTTGATTCGACAGTCATCTAGCCTATTGCTATACCTAATAACGTTAATGGCCAAACCTTTGCCACACAAACACTCACAAATACTTACATGGTCGTATTCTGTAAAACTTTCGTACCCTGCAGCGGAACGTACTACCCTGTTACTTCTAGGTGATGCCGAATGCTGAGAGTTAACTAACGATTGCTGGTGTCCGGATTTTGTGAAAGCCTCGAGAACTTGTATGAGGAGCATCCATACCGCAACTACAGAATTGTATTAGAAAAAATAGATAAATAAGTAATTATGTTGGGACAATTGAACGAAAATTAAACAAATAATAAATTAAGCTACACTATGTACTGAATAAGAAAAAGTTATTTTATTAAAGTAATATTAAGTATGAACATACCGAAAATGCATGGGGATGCCATATCGATACAAGTTTATAAACTATGTTCAGAAAGGGCGTCAGTTTTTATATTGTAACGAAATGCCAAAAATTCTTAGATAATATTTAATTAAAAACTACACAAATTATAATTACTAGCTAATTACATTGCTGTTTTTATAAATTACTAGCGGACGCCCGCGGTTTCGCTCGCTTGTCGGATTATATTATAGGTACACAAAAACCTTCCTCAAGAACTACTTTATCTATGGTGAAAACTGCATTAAAATATAATAGTTTAAAGTTCAATGTATACATACGGACGGAGCGACTTCGTTTTATAATAATGTATTGAAGAACTATCATGGTCATTAACACTACGATTAGAATGTTCGGGATATTTTCCATCAACCGCCATTACTCCAGTTCTTCCGCGATCATGGCGCGGGGATTCGATAAAATAATGTTACATGGTCCCGAACATTCTAATCGTAGTATTGAAGAACACTAACTTTATCGCGGGTTTTGTTAATACATAATTAAAATACGTGTTGAGAATTTTAAGGAATAATTGATTAATTTGGTATAATCATTATACACTGTACCTACTTACCTATTTGTTATTTTTGGGATTCCGTTTACGTCTTGGCACTCTAGTTCGACCGTCTTCAGATTTCGTTCTAAACGGTTAAAAGATAAACTTTCCATGAATGTGTATTTACTACGACGTCAAAGTGCTAAAATAAATAAAATCATAAATACAATTTTTTGGGGAGAATCTCCGACATAATGTAGTTTCTCGTTTTTTGTTCCTCGTGTCTGCCTCATAGTGTGGGGTATCATTAGAAAAGTCTCACTTACCATTTTGTATCATAACACTATAATGACCCGACTAAATTACATCGGCAAATTACCTATTCCTTTAGATATAACAGTATCGGTCGAAACAATGGTAAGTAAAAATTTTTTTAAGAAAAAACTTTTTAGCATTAATTAATAGCATTAATTTTTCGCAGAATCAAAAGGACAACAAAACGTCGACAATTGTTTCGCCTCTAAACGAGGCATTATCAAGACTGTCTCAGAGAGAACAGCTGTTCTCTCTGAGACAGTCTTGATAATGCCTCGTTTAGAGGCGAAACAATTGTCGACGTTTTGTTGTCCTTTTGATTCTGCGAAAAATTAATGCTATTAATTAATGCTAAAAAGTTTTTTCTTAAAAAAATTTTTACTTACCATTGTTTTGTCATGGATTTTCGCCAAGTAACGCCTGTTTCTATCCAATATTTGAGTATCGGTCGATGCAAGTAATCGATCCTGTCATGCGATTTTTTACCAGTGCGCGTATGGATCTCGCCCGCAATGCGTGTCGGATAGTCAACATCAAATCAGTACGCAACTAGCCTCATTACCATAGCAACCGGTGTGCGGGAGGCCCGTGCGACATGAAACGTATTTCAATCATCATTCTCCGAGCCTTTTCCCAACTCAGATAGCTTTTCAGTCTAACTACGATTCGGCTGAACTTTGACATTTTCCGTGAAGCGACTGCCATCTGACCTTCACAACCCATGGGCGGTATCGAAGTTCTACATTTAGACCGGTCGGATTTTTGATTTAGGGCTCCAATTTCCCCTAACGACTGCCATAAATGACAACCGGGACCGACGGCTTAACGTGCTCTCCGAGGCACGGAGGGGTCTCAGTGTCTTAAGAAATGGTCACCCATCCAAAGATTGGCCGGAGTCGACGTTGCTTAACCTTTGCAATGTGTTAACATTGTCGGTTACTAATAGACCACGAGCCCCTAGTCGTAATTCAATATTACGTACGTATTTCAATATTGTATGAAATTTGACATTGACATCGACACACATTGTTGGAAAAACGCTTGACATGAAAAGCGCTCCAAGAACTTTTATTCTTTTACATATTTACTATATTTACAAAATTCGTGGAACAATTTCTAGACGTCATAAGTTCGTCACTGACATGCTGGCCGCATTGCCATCTTGAATGGCTATGCTAATTCTCTCCGCCCAAAAGTCTGTCTCTATGTTGGCAGAACCATCAATTAGACGCATGAACCACAAGAATTAAGTAGTAAAATATTCACTTCTGTTGGTCCCTTACGCCCCGACTGGTGTTTGTAGAAAGCTCTGCACTTTCTGCAACCACTAGTAAAATTAATGAGCTTAGTTTGTCTCGAAATCTTTTGTAGGGTCATTTTGGTTTGTGCAAATAATAAGTCCTTAATATCGCAACCACCACTCTCCACTGGACCCTTTGTTAATCAGAGGGACCCGTAGAGAGACATTGTGACCCATCCTATGTAAGGATATCACCACCTCTGCCCGCTCACTCACTCCAAAAGCCAGCGAGCTAGCTGCAGGACTAGAAAGCCTGCCATCCCATGACCTTTTCGTGCAATGTGGTCACATCTGTATTATAATTGGCCGCATCAGTACATTTTTTTTAAATATGTTATCTCGCTAAAACAATGTTTAAGATTTCATTTGAGAATGGGTATTGGCCAGTTTGAACAGTTTGTATGATGTAGGTAGGTTGATATTATAGATACGTGACAGTGATTGAAAGAGAAAAAGTGGAAGAGATCTACAACTAATAGGAGCGGATCTGCATATTGTGTAAAATACGACTCGTTCGACAGTGTCATACCGCAATATCTCAGTTGTGGTAATACTTAGGAATTAAAGTGTTCAATCATTATTGTAGATAATTATAATAATATTATCTACTATTATGTTCCAAATTTGGTTTAAAAAAATTCATCGTTAACGAGAAAAAATCAAAACCACCGTATACGTTGACACTTGACCTTGAAAAACTTTTTAAGCACGGCCTCCCCGTGTCAGGATTTTTATCGTGTTCATCTACATACTGCAAGGTATGACTGTACCAAAAATCAAAACTACCAAAAATAGTTCCTCTGAGATTGCTCACTTTCTGGATTAGGACTGACGGGTCAACTTCCCACCTGATCGTAAAAACCTGAAACTTGGGGCGTAGGATTTTGTATGACATAGGCATCAGCTAAGAAAAGAATTTCCAAAACTCTACCCCTATAGGGATGAAAAGTGCCAAGTGCGAGAGCCCCTTAAATTTTATTATATGATGTTTTTAGGGTTCCATGCCGCGAGGGTAAAACACAAACCCTATTGCAGAGACTTTGCTGTCAAAAAATACATGTCAATAACTTTACATGTTGGAGATTTTCCCCAAAAAATATTGTTCATGTATTCTAGCACTTTGTCGTCGTAGTAAATACACATCGATGCAGTTTTATATGGTTTTATCTTTCAGCCCTTACCCGTTTATAAGAAAAGTTGAGGACGGCCGGACTAAGGTACCAAGACGTAAACGGAATCCCAAAAATATTAAATTAGTTACAGTTAAAACTCTGTATAATGATTATATAAAATTAATCAATTCATAATAAATTAATCAATTGTCCAAATCAAAGAAAATTGTACAAACAATTTTAAAATTTTAAATTCAAATTCAATCCACATTTCGCCCCTGATTATTCTCAGGCCAAGAAATTAAAACTTGTAGAGAATAAAGTAAGGGAAGGCGACATCAGTGGGGCAGCAAGGCTACTTTTTAGTAGCGACGTGCTGGCTCCTTATTCTGTAGAAACTTTGACGGGCTTGCAGAGTAAGCACCCACCATCCGCAGCTGACCTCTCTTTCCCTGATCCTCCGAACAACGATACAGAAAATCTTGAGACTACTGCCAAGGATGTGCGCACGGCTGTTGACTCCTTTCGTTTTGGATCAGCTGGTGGACCTGACGGTCTGACACCACAGCACCTTAAGGATCTGTTGTGTCCGAGCGCTGGGGAAGCTGGTGATGCACTTCTGAGGGAGCTAACAGCTCTAGTCAACCTCATGCTCTCAGGCAATGTGGAAAGTGGCATCACAGATATTTTGTATGGGGCCAATTTATGTGCCCTTAACAAGAAGGATGGTGGCATTCGTCCCATTGCCGTAGGTAGCACTTTGCGGCGTTTGGTAGCCAAAATTTGTTGTCGTTTTTATAGTACGGAGCTTACTACCAAATTTCAGCCCTTTCAATTAGGTTTTGGTTCAAAAGGAGGTTGTGAGGCCGCAATCCATGCGCTTGCAACATACCTTGACAGTAGCGAAGATGGAGAGGTCATCTTGAAAGTTGACCTGAAAAACGCCTTCAACTCTGTAAACAGGGACACCTTGCTGACACAGGCCAAATTAGAAACCCCCAAAATATTTAATTTTCTTTGGCAATGCTATAGTCAGCCAACAAAATTAATTTATAAAGACCACCTTTTGAATTCAGCCGTTGGATGTCAGCAAGGTGATCCGTTGGGACCAGTCATCTTCAGTTTGGCCATTAACCCAATAATTCAAAAAATAAAATCCAAATTTAACATTTGGTATCTAGACGACGGGACTTTAGGGGGAAAAGTAGAGACAGTTTTACAAGATTTAGCCCTAATAAAGAACGAGTTTCAGTCAATTGGCTTAGAACTGAACCCGAATAAATGTGAGATTTTTATATCTGAAAACACAGATAAATTAACAACAATCTCCAAATTCAACTGTCTGGCCCCCAACATAAAAGTTTTGGACAAAACTTCTTTACGCCTCCTAGGGTCCCCGATTTTAGAAGATGGCTTTTCCACTTTTATCGAGGAAAAAATTCAAAATTTTGATCAGGTTCTTGATAGTCTATCTAATATCAGTATTCATTCAGCTTTCACTATTCTTCGTTTTTGTCTTTTCTATTGTCTTTTAAATTGTCCTGAACGGAGGGCATGTGTAAATTTGGGTAAAATTTACACATGCCCTCCGTTCAGGACAATTTTGGAAAAATGTAGAAATGTTGGGCAGACTAGACAACTTAATACAAAATTCTTTGTGTAAAATTTTAAATGTAAATATTAATGACCGGGCCTGGGTCCAAGCGTCTCTTCCAGTTCGCTTGGGCGGGCTAGGTATTCGCAGAGTCACAGATGTCAGTCTGCCAGCATTTCTGTCGTCGGTCCATAGCACTGAAGAATTAGTCAGGAAAATTTTGTCAAATACACTGATTGATTCCGAGGTGCGATGCAAAACCGATGCCATAAATGCTTGGAGGATGTCTTGCCCCGACACTGACCTGCCCTCACGCCTAGGCTCACAGCGACTGTGGGATTCACCGCTCTGTAAATTGAGAATTAATACACTAATTGACACTTCTGTCAATATTTCAGAGCGTGCACGCCTACTAGCTGTTGGAGAATGGGAGTCAGGGTTATGGATCCAGGCGCTCCCATCGCCCAACATCGGTACAATGTTGGACGACACTACCTTCCGCATTGCCACTTGCCTTCGGCTGGGTACACCTTGTGTATCCCCGCATCATTGCACCTGTGGAGTAGCCGTCGATAATCTGGGACACCATGGTCTTTCTTGTAGCAGAAGCGCAGGTCGTATACCTCGGCACGCTATTCTAAACGACATAATTCGTAGGGCTCTTTCCACCGCAGGTCTTCCGGCCGTACGCGAACCAAATGGTTTAGCACGAAGCGATGGAAAGAGACCGGACGGTATGTCGTTGCTACCGTGGAAGATGGGAAGGCCTTTGGTGTGGGACGCTACATGCGTTGACACCTTAGCACCTTCAAAGCACATCCGGATGTGCCGGCGCTGCTGCTGCATCGGCTGAAGGCTTTAAACGGCGTAAATATGCTAACCTAGCAGGTGATTACATATTTGAGCCGTTTGGGGTTGAGACACTGGGGTCATGGGGTCCGAGTGCTCGCCACCTTTATAGAGACATTGCTAAACGTCTAATCGATGTTTCTCACGACCAGAAGGCTGGCTATTTTCTGGCCCAAAGAATAAGTATCGCCATCCAACGTGACAACACAGCCAGCATTCTTGGAACCTTCCCAGTCGGCAATGACGCGGAGGATTTTTTAAACGATATTTTGTAATGTAAATATTTTTAGTCTATAATTTTGTTTATTTTGTATATTGTAATTCTTATTGTAAATAAATTATTTTTATTCATTATTCCTTAAAATTCTCAAGACGTATTTTAATTATTAACAAAACCTGCGACAAAGTTAATGTTCTTAATAAATAAATACACCAATGTACCTAATTAGCTAGTAATTATAATTTGGGTAGTTTTTAATTAAGTGTTATCTAAGAATTTAGGGATTTCGTCACAATGTATTAAGCGGACGCCATTTCTTAATATAGTTTAGTGTATAGCGCATGCGTTGCCTGAGGTCGTCGGCGTAACGTGCTACGCCGACGATACCCTCGTCACGGCGCGGGGTGCAACATACCAGGAGGCTGCACTCAAGGTCACGACGGGTGTTGCTCAAGTCGTGGATCGGATACGGCGGCTGGGACTGGAGGTGGCCTTGCACAAGTCCGAGGTTCTGTGTTTTCACAGACCTCGGAACGGTCCACCCGAAGGTTCCAGCATAAATGTAGGAGGCGTTAGCATCGGCATCAAGCCTTCGATGAAGTATCTAGGGATCGTACTTGATAGCCGATGGAACTTCGGACCACATTTCCGAAGTTTGGTCCCCAAGGTGACACAGGCATCGGTCGCGCTTTCGCGACTGATGCCCAACCTAAAGGGACCCAACGCTTCCTGTAGGAGACTGTACCTGGGGATCGTGCGGAGTATGGCCCTATACGGGGCTCCGGTATGGGCGGCGCGTTTGACGGCCAACAACTCAACGCTCCTTAATAGACCGTTGAGGACCTTGCCCGTCAAAACAATAAAGGGCTACCGCACGATCTCCGGAGAGGCTGCATGTCTCCTAGCCGGGACCCCTCCATGGGACCTGGAAGCGAGAGCCCTTGCGTCATTGTCCCAATGGCGCAAGGAGGCGCTGGAGCGCGACCACAGGCCTGCGTCTCGAGAAATCGATGACCAGCGGTCCCAACTCCGCCAGGACCTCATGGAGTCATGGAGGGTGTGACTTGAGCAACCCAAGTGGGGTACCACCATCATCGCGGCGGTGAGACCGATCATGGACGATTGGGTGCAGAGGCAGCATGGTGACCTCACGTATCGTGCGACGCAGATCGTTACCGGGCATGGATGCTTCGGTAGCTATCTGTTTCGCATCCGTCGTGAGGTCACACCCCGGTGTCAACACTGCGAGGTTTCCGACGACGACACCGCACTCTACACGTTGGTGCAGTGTCAGCGCCGGGACCTCGTAGTGGGTCTGGGCGTAGATACCCTCTCGCTGGAGACCATGCTTCAAGCCATGGTCTCCAGCGGGAGTAGGTGGAACGCGGCCATGTCCTTCTGCGAGCAAGTTGTGCTCGCGAAGGAGGCGGCCGAAAGGGAGAGGGAGCGTACCCTCCCCGCCGAGTTCCGTAGTCAGCGGCGAGGGCGCCGCAGACTCATCTACGCCCAAGACCATCGACCTCTATGATCGGGGCCTGAGGATGGCGGGATCGCCACCCGTCGTCCTTACAGAAGCAGGCTAGAAGGGGTGCGTGCTGCGGGGCCTTTGCCCCATAGCACGCAACCAGATTCACTCACTGACGATGTAAATAATACCCTTTCGGAAATATTGCATTGGTTCACAAGTAACAATTTGCTGCTCAATGCGAAGAAAACAAAATGTGTAAAATTTACTATGCCCAATGTTAGAAATTAGTTCAAATAGTCAATACCACAGTTTTTCTTGCATACATCTAGATAGTAAACTACAATGGGGTCCTCATATCACAGCCTTGGCAGGAAGACTTAGCTCAGCTGCCTATGCGGTTAGAAAGATAAGGTCACTGACTGACGAAAAAACGGCACGATTAGTTTATTTTAGCTACTTTCATAGCGTTATGTCATATGGTCTGCTGCTGTGTGGCTCAGCTGCCGATATTGAGACAATATTCATATTACAGAAACGAGCTATACGAGCAATATATAGACTCAAACCTCGTGACTCGCTGAAAGAACTATTTAAAGAAATTAATATTTTAACAGTTGCTTCTCAATAAGTTGTTTCTCAATATGACAACATCTTATATGTACGGAAGAACATAGATCTAATTATGTTAACTGCAGCCGAAGGTTCCAAAAAAAACAATTTATTTATAATAATTTTAATTACTAAGTACAAACTACAAAAGAAATGATATGAGCTCGAAGTGTGAAACAAATATGAGCTGTGACATGTGGTAATTTGAGTTGAAACGTCTGGTTTCGTATTGTAGCACGTTCCGCTGATCTTGCACTTCACGTAGTCGCTATGCGCTGTTGCGATGCACCTACTAGGTGAAAGCTGACGCTGCGGTCCCCATATACTAGGCGTACGTAACACCTCCCCCCGAAGAACAGCCACCACCGATGAATTTCGTCGTAAATTGAGGTGGGGGTTGATTTCCGTTTGTCCTTGGTACTGGAACTGTGTATGTGTCTTGTAGTTTAATTTCTTGTGTTTCAATCTGCTTAGATGCGGTTCTTCCGCCGGGCGCCACTGGAAATACGTTCTGCTTGTAACCAGAGACGCCCGGCAACGGACGTTAGAGCGGCCGCGGCCTTGGCCGCGGAACAAAAAAAAAAAAAAAAAGTAAGATAGCGATAATTACTGAAACGCCTATCATTACTACGTACAGGGGGATGGTAGTATGGTATATCATGGTATCAATTGGTTCGAGGTTGATTATTGGGAGTTGCGAGATCTTCATATTGGTGGCGTGTAGATGGTCCAGCTTTATAGAGTTTAATTTAAGTGTGGCTTTAGAATTGTTGTACTCTGGTCCTTTGGGTAGATCTGTAATAGTCAGTACGTGTCCTTTGAGTCGGTCCTTGATGTTAACGATAGTGAGCACTGTGGTTTCTAGATAGCATGCTTGTGGGATTATAGCGAGGTAGCTGCCTTGGTATTCTTTGTAGAAATCTTGTCCGCAGGAAAGATGTACTTTGGTTGAAACAGGAAAGCTGATAGTGTAGTGTCTGTCGTCGAGTTCTTCATACGCTGGCTGGTCCATGGCAATGGTGATAGGGTTGCACATGGGTTTTTTTCTGTTGGGTAGTGAGTTGGTGTATGCAGTCTTGAGAAGATCGGTTTTGCAGACTCCGTTTTTCTTCACATAGAAACCAGTTACCGGTCTTCGGGCATTCAGCCTCTATGTACTTGAAATCTTTCTGATGGACAGCTAAGAATGGAGATGACGGGATCAGGATTTCGTGGTTTAAATTGGGTACAATAGATAATTTATATAAATCATATGTATGGGGTGTAAAAATGGGAAAATTATATACTATAACTATTTCGTTACCTACATAATATGAACCTAACCTAATTACATCATAGTATTCCCTAGTATCTAAATCTACTAACTTATTACTACCATTTAAGTACCTAACCTATCCGTTAAGTTGCGTATTTCGCGGGAATTTAAGAACGAATGGTGCATAGTTGATGTTCTAATAAATGCTAATATATTTTGTAACCTAGTTAATTCCTGTGAAACTGAATCTATGTTATCTCCTAGTAGTAACTGAGCTAAATGGGCATATTTTATGAAATTGTTTTCCCTAGTATCGCTTTTATTTATCTTATTTATTAGAGTTTCCATTTTCTGTTGATTATCTACTATACTATCTATTATTTTCAAATATTGTGCGGACATATCTTTAGTTAAACTAACATGATTATTGAATTCCGTAATTAATTCGTTCTCGTTACTTTGGATTATTTTAATAGCCTGATCATAGTGTAAAGCGTCCGTGTAATCTAAATTTCCAGTTATACTTTTGACTACAGATCCGAGGCCATCAATGAGTCCTCGTTTGATTCGACTAGTTTCGAATGTTTGGAGTTGATCTGAAACACTATTAAGTTTAGATTTAAGATACATTAAATGAGGCTGAAATAAAGATTGTGTTTTGTTGTTAAGTTCGGGGGAAATACTAACTATTTGATTATTAATAGAATTTACTTTTTCTTGCAACTCTTGTAGGTCGACATATTGCAAGAACGAATGGTAGTAGGATAGGATCCGTGCTTGGCCTAGTCTAAAAGGGAGTATCCCAGGCCCACTATCCAAATTTTCAAGTTTTATCTCCTGAGTTAGTGCTGGTCGTAGGAACAGGAGTATTATCGGGATCGCTCTGTAACAATTTATTAGTTTTAGGGACACGCTTTAACCTATGTTTTGCCACAGGACTTCGTTTCTTTCGTGTATATATGTGAATGGGAAGGTCTGCCATTACCGTGTCGTGTGTATAACGGTGTGCTAATTTTTGACGGGAAGCTATTGAGTTTTTGACAAAGATTTGTTGTTCGGGAGCATATTCCATTTCCGGTTCACGGTTCTTATTACGATTTTCCATTAAATTTTGACGATTAGAGCTACATAAATCATGAATGGTATTATACGCTATTTTCATTTTGTCTTTATGATTAACCATGTACTGCTGTAACAACTGACTGCTTATATCTACGTCAAAAGGATCACGAGGATCAAAGTGTCCTGTGATTATCTCAATCGGCTTACATTTAGTAAAACTATGAATACCATTATTATAGGCAAGAATAGCATAGTCAAAAGGACCCAGTCAAAAGGACTCGGGAGAAGGTGGTCCCGAAGGCAGGGTCGTCTCGTGACCGGAGCACCAGTTGCTCTGGGGGGACCGCATCCAGCGAGACCGAGGAGGGAGTTCCGACGAAGTACCTGGCGATTACGACGTCCGGTAAATACCGAAAGTCGCCGGTATTTAAAGCCCCCGCCCCTACAGTGCCGTTCCTGCCCAGTGGCAGGGACAAGGAGGTGCCAGCCGCGCGGGAGCTCATGCTGGCTCTTACCCGAATTGCAGAAGCCATGAAGGGTGGCACCAAAAATCTGCAGGGTAAGAGGCAGGTGGTGAAGACGGCAGTGACACACGCCCAGTCTTCCCTGGATGAGCTCCTAGCGCGGAGCGTCCCCGCAGAGGAGCAGAAGCTACGGGGCCAGGTGGCCAGCCTGGAGGCGGAACTTGCCGCGTCCCGGCTACAGATGGAGGCCCTGCGACAGGAGGTCGCGAACCTGACCAAGCTGGTCAAGGGGCCTACCGGGACCCAGACGGAGCAACCCACGCCGCCTTCCCCGAAGGCTGGGCCATCAAGGACGGCACCCAGGACCGCGCCCAATGCGGCGCCCGTATCGCCGCCACAGCCTGTGCCGCCTACTCTTACCGAGCTCATGGCGGCGATCGAGAGGTGCCTTGGCATCCTTGAGGACCGGGCGTACCGCCCAGCACTGACGCAGCCCGCGTTGTCCTACGCGGCTGTTGCTGGCGCCGGCGTTGTGCCCCGTCCGAGAGGCCGGCCTTCTAGCCGCCGCCCCACCCTGCCCCCGTCCGCTGTGCCAGCGAGGCGGACGCCAGCCGAAGCTGCGGCCATTTCGCGGAAGGGCAAGAGGAGTGCCACCCCCGCTGCCTTCAGGGCCACTCCCGCTGCTGCTCCTGCTGCCTCCTTACATCCCTCCAGACGGGAGGGATGGGAAGTAGTGGGTGCCAAAAAGCGACGCAAGAGGGCCGAAAAGAAAGCGGCCAGAGCCGCCGTGGCGAAGGCGCCGAAGAGGCCCCGCCCTCCTCGCTCCACCGCCGTCGTCCTGACCGTGACGCCGGCAGGTGTGGAGAAGGGTGTGGGGTACGCCGATGTCCTAAGGCAGGTTAAAGCCTCAGTGAACCTCTCGGCCCTCGATATTCAGGGGGGGCTCCGGTGTAAAAACACCTGCACCGGTGCTCGCCTCCTCGAGGTCTCTGGCGCCTCCAGCGGTCCCAAAGCGGACGCCCTAGCGGCTCAACTTAGGGTCGCGATGGACGCAGAAGCCGTCCGCGTCACCAGACCTACCAAATGCGCCGCATTGCGCATCACGGGTCTGGATGACGCGGCCACGACGGAGGATGTAATCTCCGCCGTCGTGGAGGCGGGCGGCTGCCCCCATGACCAGGTGAAAGCTGGAGATATCTCCTTCGGACCGGTCATGGGATGACAGTGCCCCGTCGCAGCGGCACTTAAATTGGCGGACGGACGAAGCCTCCTTGTAGGGGGCTTCCTAAAGGCGCAGGTGCACCTCCTTCGTGCCCGGGAAACCAGGTGTTTCCGGTGCATGGTGGTGGGGCACGTCGGAGACGGACGACCCCGTGGGCGATCGGTGCTTCCGCTGCAGCCGGCCCGGTCATAAGGCCAATGGCTGTGAGGCCCCGCCTCGCTGTTATAGATGCGAGGCGGAGGGCAAAACGGCGGACCATCGGGTCGGCAGCCGTACCTGTGCCGCCTCGAGGCCTAAACCTCGTCCGTCCGCTGTAGGCAGCGGGGGAGCCGCTTCTGCGCGGCCAGGTTCGCAGCGGGATGCTGACATGGACGTACATTAATGTGCGCCCATGTCCGCATCCTGCAGGTGAACTTGAACCACTGCCGCGCTGCTCAGGATCTTCTGTACAAGAGCATCGCGCAGTGGTCCATTAACTTAAGTCCATTTACTTAACGTAATGGCGCAAGGAGGCGCTGGAGCGGGACCACAGGCCTGCGTCTCAAGAAATCGAGGACCAGCGGTCCCAACTCCGCCAGGATCTCATGGAGTCATGGAGGGTGCGACTTGAGCAACCCAAGTGGGGTACCACCATCATCGCGGCGGTGAGACCGATCATGGACGATTGGCTGCAGAGGCAGCATGGTGACCTCACGTATCGTGCGACGCAGATCGTTGCCGGGCATGGATGCTTCGGTAGCTATCTGTTTCGCATGCATCGTGAGGTCACACCCCGGTGTCAACACTGCGAGGTTTCCGACGACGACACCGCACTCCACACGTTGGTGGAGTGCTCAGCGTGGGCAACCCAGCGCCGGGACCTCGTAGTGGGTCTGGGCGTGGATACCCTCTCGCTGGAGACCATGTTTCAAGCCATGGTCTCCAGCCGGAGTAGGTGGAACGCGGCCATGTCCTTCTGCGAGCAAGTCATGCTCGCGAAGGAGGCGGCCGGGAGGGAGAGGAAGCGTACCCTCCCCGCCTAGTTCCGTAGTCAGCGGCTAGGGCGCCCCAGACTCCGCGACTACGCCCAAGACTATCGACCTCCATGATCGGGGCCTGAGGACGGCGGGATCGCCATCCGCCATCCTTACAGAAGCAGGCTAGAAGGGTTGCGTGCTGCGGGGCCTTTGCCCCATAACACGCAACCAGATTCACTCACTGACGCGGGATAAAACCCTTCCCCCAACGACGCGGGATTCTCGTCCCGACCCAACACCCGAAGAGACCACAGAGGTGTTCAAAGTCCGCCAGGCGCCACTGGACATACCCTCTGCTAGTAACCAGAGACGCCCGGCAACGGACGTTAGAGCGGCCGCGGCCTTAGGCCGCGGAATTAAAAAAAAAAAAAGAAAAAAGGGTGAAAAATCTTGAATGATTAAATTAACACACCTATAAAATACACTTATAATTCTATAAAAATATCATGCACTAGATTGGGCAGGATATAAGGTCACACATATAATTGGGACACACAATTAAATATATTAGATAAGACTTATGGGTAAAAGGATAAGGACTTGAAAGATTCAAGTACTTACTGCATTGTTTTTTCTCGGAAGAATCTATTTCTGGATTCGCCTCGTAGCTGCAGCAACGTAGGTTCAGGATAGCCGGAGTCCTTGCTTGATGCACTGAATTTACGACTATCCTACCGACTGCGCCAATTATGTTAACTGCAGCCGAAGGTTCCAAAAAAATCCAATTTATTTATAATAATTTTAATTACTAAGTACAAACTACAAAAGAAATGATATCAGCTCGAAGTGTGAAACAAATATGAGCTGTGACATGTGGTAATTTCCGTTGAAACGTCTGGTTTCGTATTGTAGCACGTTCCGCTGATCTTGCACTTCACGTAGTCGCTATGCGCTGTTGCGATGCACCTACTAGGTGAAAGCTGACGCTGCGGGCGGTCCCCATATACTAGGCGTACGTAACAATCTCTTCAAAAAAAATTCCGATAACCATAATTTTAATACAAGAAATAAAAATAAACTGGCAATGACAAAAATTAGACTTCATAAAGTTGTTAATTCGTTTGTAGGCAAATGTATAAAAATTTATAATAAAATTCCTCAGGATTTGGTTGACATGCCTCTTAATAAGTTTAAAATAGTAGTTAAAAAATGTTTGATGATGAAAGGCTACTATAATGTAGACGAATATCTTAATGACAAAAATGCATGGTCACCCTAATCTTCTGTTGTTGGCCAGTCGTATAATACAATATAAACTAATTGTTACAATTTAAACAAAACAATATTTAAAAAAATTGGATAATCTACCTGAGTTTCTTGCTGGTCTCTTCTCAGGAGAACCAACTTACGGAACCAGCAAAAGAATCATTTTCTAATGTTTATTTATGTACTTACTTATTTTAGTATTTTTATAATATTACTTGACAAAATTGTAAAATTTTGACATTCATATCGACACGTCCAAAGCAAAACTCGCTAACTGAAAAACGCAAATTTTTCAGAAGAACCGATTGAAAGTTGAATTACTCATAACTTTTATAATAGCGCAACTATCGACTTGAAAATTGGCATGTAAGGTTCTTTTTTAATGTTCTTTTTTATTGTGTATATATTTTTCTTATTATGTTTCTGGATCTTGAAATATAGCATTTAATGACTTATACTTCGGACTCCAGGCGCTATTTTTTTGTGTGCCATATACTCAGTTATACATTGGAAAATATAACTGACTCAAAAACTAACTGCCTCATACAAAGTTATGCGTTGACATGTTTACTTCATCTTTTTTTAATAAAAGGCACAAAAAGAGTTATACAAGGGGTAAAACTTAAATACAACCACATTACCCGAAATTTAAAATGACGTTAATAAAACTCAGTAATGTATAGAAGTATTTATTTTATTAATAAAATGTAAGATTATATACTGACAGCTTCCGTTTATAATACAAAATGTTTGTTTGGCCATGTGGTATACCGTGAATTTTTTGAAAATCATTTGTGTATGGTAATTGTTTTGTCACAGTCTCTGATGGATAATTCCTTATACTTATTTTTTGGGTACACTACATAAATACGAATAACTTTATTCCATCAGTCCCAAATACGAATTTCAAAATACCGATTTTCATAATCCGACTGGTTCAAAATTCCGAATATAACAACTCCGATTGATCATTATTCTTAATTTTATAATTCGTAAATTTCAATATTCCTAACGTTTATAATTACTACTCTCAAAATACCGAGCTTCAATAGATCGAATAACAAAAAGTTCGACTTAATGATAATTATTTCAAAACATCAACAATACGAATTGTTTCGAATAAAAATATTTTGTTTCATTGGTCACATGCCAAAGTATGTTTCCCAAATTTTTTATATAATACAGATCAATTCCGGTTGTGGTCACAGTTCTAACCTAACCTAACCCACTTCTACCCATTCCAGATAACCAGACCAGACTGTGTGAAGTTGGTTCTGCAGCGATTTCTTTCTGTCACTAAATTCTGTAGAACAAACATGTTGACTTTTAGTTTATTCGAAGTATTGAAAATCGGAATGTCGTGTTTCGGACCGAGAACCCTTCGAACAGTTGACTCTTTGAACGTATGAAAATCGGAAAACTTACAAATCGCATTAATGACTTTCGGTAAAAATAAGTTTCGTGATTTTTAATAATAGACATTACAATTCTTCGGTATTATGAAATTCGGACTTTTGTAAATCGGAACATCGAAATTCGGAATAAAGTTTTTCAGAGTATTTGGGTGTTCCCTAATTTTTTAGTTCATGGGCTTGGATGGATTGTATACTGTCTCCTGGGTGGCACTTCTGTAGTACGTCTACGTTTTGGGATTTTCTTACAATATTTAGAAATGAAATCCCACTGTCTCATATTGTTCCCGATGCCCTAAAAACGATTAAATATTGGTTTTCTTGATTCGTCAGAGAATTTTTTTGGACAGCCGAGTTTACATTTGTTACAAAATGGGTTAATTTTTCTAGGTCGCTCTGTTCCATTTCTACTTTGCCAGTACATTAGCCAGTATTTTTGTTCGTTTTACTTTTGTTATCTTTCCACTGGTCCTTGTGTTCTCTTCGGCCTTTCCCTTTAGCTTTCTTTTATTCATTAATATTTATTCTTGAACTGGTAACCATTTCTATAGATTGAGGAGTTGAGGGAATTGAGTTGTTGAGATTGGGAGTAACTGTATTTAAAGGTGATGGGGGCATATAATTAATTCCATCTATATCCAGTAAATACGCAATGCTCGAACCAACGGCACTACTATTGAAAGAAATAATTGGTGATTCTGGCACAGACTCCATAAAAAAGTAAAGTTGAGATACAAGAACCTGGACCATTAACAGATGACAATAGTGGGTCATTGTTATTGTTACCTATTATTTGAGTGCTAAGCTGTTGTTCAATCGGACTATTTGGTATAAAGTCTTGGTTTATTTCTCCGATTTTGCTAACATCTTCTTGAGGTAAATCTGCGTTTGGGTTTTGGTATTTATTGCTGTCTAAAATTAAATTACAGTCTATATTACTTTGTATTATGGTACCCTGTTCAACATCACTGTCTTTAAATACGTCGTTGTTGCTCCAAAAACTATTTCTTCCTCAGTAAAACATGGCACAGGAGACTCTGAAAATGAAAAATATTAAGTACAAAGTTTTACTTACCAACAAAATTCTGTTTCGTTAAAGTTTAATTATTAAAATTCGAAAAGAGCCTTTTTGTAGTACGAAAATTATTGCACTTAATAAGTGCTTCAGAATTAAATATCCCAAAACAAATTCGTTAACTGTTAGTTATCATTCAATATTTATTTAAAAAACCAACGCATAAATTAAAATGTGGTAGTTAAGGCTATCTTCACAAAAGCCCACTTAACGCATATATATTTAAATACCAGATAGATAAAAGTTATGATTACTTGTCCAAAGCAAAACTCTTTAAGTACAAAATACTTTCAAGCATTCCGGTGCTAAAGTCGCTAACTGCGGTAGTTAGAGAGTTTTGCGTTGGGTTTTGTTAATTTAATAAAAAATGTTTTAAAATACAATAATTACTATTATGTTAAATAATATTTTACGAACTCATTACAATAATAGTATATAGAAAGTAAATAAGTATTAGTAATTGTTAGAAATTCTGAAAAATAATCATAATTATACTTTTAATTTAAAACAATTAAATAACAAAGGTACCACTCTGCTTCGTACGCTCGCCGCGGCGTAACTGACTAACCGGTAGATCGTCCCCCGCCCGCACCGCTGTACTCCCCGCATAAATATCGATCTACCACATAGATAGATTTGCTGCGCTTAGGTTTTATAGTTATAAAGTTATACTTTTGTGAAAATATACCCTAGGATGCACAAAATAAATATATTTTAGTCTAATACCAATGTCGTAGATTACGAAAATGAAACAATCGTATAACTCTTCAAGTACCAGTTAGCTAGTTTTGCTTTGGACGTGTCGATATGTGCTCTTTGTGCCTAAACTGAATAAATGAAATTGATTCTTTGATTCTTTGACGCGGGACAACCAACGACGCGGGATTCTCATCCCGACCCAACCCCCGCAGAGACCACAGAGGTGGTCAAAGTCCGCCGGGCGCCACTGGAAATAGTTCTGCTTGTAACCAGAGACGCCCAGCAACGGACGTTAGAGCGGCAGCGGCCTTAGGCCGCGGAACTAAAAAAAAAACAAAAAGTGTATAGCATTCTTGTAACAAGATGGCAACCTCTAGCCCTTTCAGTACGTTCATACTTAACGTTACTTTAATAAAACACCTTTTTCCTATGCAGTACACAGTGAAGCATAATTAATTTTTTGTTTGAGACTAGATCTTACTGCGTTCAATTGTCCCAACATAATTACTTACTTATCTATTTTTCAAATACAATTTTGTAGTTGCGGTATGCCTGCTCCTCTTACAAGGTCTCGAGGCTCTCACAAAATCCGGAGACCTGCAATCGTTAGGTGACTCTCAGCGTTCGTCATCTCCTAGAAGTAATAGGGTAATACATTCCGCTGCACGTTACGGAGATCTTAACGAATACGAACAGGTAAGTATAAGTAAGTGTTGTCTGTAATAAATTTTGGCCATCAACGTCAGTATGTCAATGAGGTAGTAGGTATCTCAAAACTGTTAAATGTTTAATGACAGCCCCGCAGCACGCAACCAGATTGACTCACCGACGCGGGATAAAACCCGACCCCAAATTCCGCCGGTGCCACTGAAAGTATTCCCAGTGCGTACCAGAGACGCCTGGAAATGGACGTTGGGGCGACCGCGGTCTTGGTCTTTGAAAAAAAAGGGCAATGTTATTGGCATTTACAATAAGAATTACAATATACAAAATATACATAATTATTTACTAAAAAATATTGGCATTACAAAATATCGTTTAAAAAATCCTCCGCGTCATTGCTGACTGGGAAGGTTCCCAGAATGCTGGCTGCGTTGCCACGTTGGATTGCGATACTTATTTTCTGGGCAGAAAATAGCCAGCCTTCTGGTCCTGAGAAGTATCGATTAGGCGTTTAGCAATGTCTCTATAAAGGCGGCGAGCACTCGGACCCCATTACCCCAGTGTCTCAACCCCAAACGTCTCAAATATGTAATCACCTGCTAGGTAGGTACTAGTTTTTGTAGTTATTTTACTAGTAAATCTATGACATGAAAGATACTTAAGTACATTAAAAAACCGAAGAGGCAGGAAATACCTCCTGGTACGTAACAGAGACGCCCGGCAATGGCCGTTGAAGCGGCCGCAGCCTTTGGCCGCGGAATTAAAAAAGAAAAATATTATTAAAAAGAAAAATTCAAATGTTTGTCTGTCTGTATGATTGTTTTACGTAATATCACGTAATATTTTTATTTATTTTATGTAATGTCCTTAGGTATTTTATTTATTGTCGTTGCAGATATTAAAATTATTGGAGGTGAAGATGTAGATATAGAAGATTATCCTTACCAGGCATTTCTTTATTACCCAAAAGATTCACCAGATTTTACATACTGTGGAGGAGTTATTGTTAAAAAAAATATCATCATCACATCTGTCGACTGCCTTTTTGAGTAAGTAAGGAAATGGTGCTTAATAGACGAACGTTATGTACGTTCCCAGACGTAAAAATAACTATACCTAGGCTGAACTGTCCTATTAGGTAGACAGACCTGAATATAGGTATGTTTTTATGTAAGAATAGACTAGACTACTGACACTGAATCACTGGTAGTCAACATTTTGTTCTGCATGGTTTACGGTTTGTTGCATTATCCGCCATCTTGAATTTAAGCGCAAAACCAAGCCGACGCGCTGGGCATTCGCTCTTTTGAAAGCCCCCTTGCTGCCCCTATTGTAGGCGGCATTAGTTTGGGTAATGGACAATGTATAATATATGCTGACTGTGCTCCAGGAGACTGACGCAAAATAATCGCAAAGACAGTCCCAGTCTGTCGACGAGTAGTGCCATAGTCCTGCGACACCTAAATGCCACCTCCTGCCTGTGCTGTGTAAATGATACTGCTATCATTTACACAGCACAGGCAGGAGGTGGCATTTGCAACCCAGCGCGGATCATATAGCAGTGGTAGAATGTACCTAGTGGGGCGCCTACAGACACATTGTGCTGCGCTGGGTGGCTTGTGAGTAGTCAATGCAGCAAAATGGTGCGTAATCTGATCTGTTTGATATCCGTGTGATCCTGTTTACCATCTGGGACAGACTCTGTGAGAGATTGAACGTGTGGCTTTTCCCGCATAATTGGGTAAGGGTAGGCTTTCATTGAAGTCCCCCGGATACACCAGTTTAGCTTTCAAGGACCGTGCCTAGGCATTTTCAGTACGTCAACGAGTAGAATACCCTTGCTGTCTCAGCGTCCCCTGAGTGGGAATAGTATACGCATAATACCTGGTTCATTGGAGATGGAGAGGTTCTCTAGACAGCGCAATCGGTGAAATGAACCCGCACAGCCCGGTTTATCTCCTCGAAGATGTGTCAATTTGTCAATTTGTCAATTTGTCAGTATATCTCCGATGGTATCGAAGTTTGCATGAAGTCCATAAATATAAACTAAGACTAAGATATAAACTCCACTTCTATAGGAGAATTTGTGGGGCTGAGACCAACGAAAAAAGACCTGGCTCATAGACAGATCTTTTTTGTTGGTCTGAGTTGTGAGGTTTTGGAGGGCCGCTGTATCTCTGTCTCTATTTTCATTTATGTTGCACTACCATGTTCTGTATTTAAGAGAGGGTCTAAAGACATGGTGGTCACAATGTGGTATTTGTATGACAATGCCAAAACACATCTGACCAATACTAGTAGTATTTAGAAGTAACTAAAATTTAAACGGCAATGCTAAGTCTAGTACCTATTTAGTATAGGTGACCTAAAATTTTTTTTCTCTGTAGAGTCAATCGCTGTAAATATAACGTCCGCGTTGGCACATCATATTACAATTCAGGCGGTAAAACTAGATTAGTCAGTAACATTGTTCGACATCCATATTTCAACGGCAGAACACTTGACAACGATGTTGGAATAGTCCGGCTAACCAAAAAATTGCACTTCAATAAATACATTCAACCAATTAAGAAATCCCTGATGGTGATTTGGTGACAGTTACAGGCTGGGGAGTTCTTACGGCGAGAGTTTTTATGTCGTTATGATCAAAAGGCGTACTCCAAAGGATCCAAGCTATCCTCATTTGCATGCAGTGCACCTGATGACAAACGGATGAGGCTTCAGTAAACAAAACGCCAGGCAACTGCAACATTTGTTGTTTTTACCCAAAACTACTTCGGTGAGGTGAAAAAAAGTGATCTTTTGTGAGTGTGATATATTTCTAAATAGTAATAAAATACAAGTTCATGATATGGACTTCCATTATTTTTTTTTTCAGGTTCTTCACCCCAGCCGTTTAGATTTTAAAAGGAGGCCGACCTGTTTTCTAAAATATGTTGGTGGGTGGCTAGCCTATCGTCCTCAGGCCCCAATCATGGATGTCCATGGTCTTGAGCGTAGATGAGTTGGCTGCCGACTACAGAATTCAGCGGGGAGGGCACGGTCCCTCTCCCTCTCGGCTACCTTTTTCGCAAGCATGACCTGCTTGGAGAACACGGCAACGTTCCACCTACATCTGCTGGAGTTCATTACTCGAGGCATGGTTTTCAACGATTTTACACGCCAGACCCACGACGGCGACGTTCCGATGCTGATTCGGCCGCGTAGAGCACTCCATCAATGTTTGGAGTGCCGTAGTCACACTGTAAATAATATTGCAAGCTATGTCACTAATACGTGTTTGTACTAATAATTTTGTGGTGCGAGTGCCCAACAGTCGCCTGAGCCTTGTCATGCAGGAGAACTTCTGGCCACAGGGCGTGGTATTCCGTCGCTTCCGCGGATCGTTACCACCGAAACGCAAAAGGACCTAAGTGCGATAGTGAAGTGGCTACTAACACTAGTCTTAAGGTTCTATCACTAACACAACTTTATAATATCTATCTATGTATTCTTAGTTTTAAGGTATTTATCTATGGGCCGTAGAATAAGTTTATACCACCTGTAACTTTTCTATTTGTTGCCTGAAATAAATAATAAAAAAAATAAATTATTTTTTTATTTTTAGGGTAATGGTACATTGCCAACTACAAACGGTGCAAATACCAAAAATTAACGTAGAAGTTTGCAAGGACGTGTATAAACCAGTGAATAATATTACGAACAGAATGTTTTGCGCTGAATTTGCCGTAGGAGAAAAAGATGCTTGTTATGTAAATACAATGATTAAGATCGTCTCCAATGTCATAGGATGTAATTCACTGCATCTTTGTGACCACAATGTATGTCCCAGAGGGTTACTTATTTTCCCCAACGTTTAAAGGAATATCACAATCTTTACGTAAAATATAACATAGGTCCTCACTGTAGGAATGGATTTTTGATTTTCTATTGTATATCGCCCGTTAACCTCCAAACGCTGGGACCACCATAATACTGGTAAAATATAGGTATGTAGGCCTATGTATTGCAATGCATTTTTTTTATAATTTAGTTTAAACTAGGTGCTGCTACGCTGGCGTCACCCTGCGCAGCTGCATATTAAGCGGAGTGTTTTCGGTAACAGTACAATGAGCGCGCGAAATTTCTCCCATAGGTTTAACATGTAAAGGACAGTGTCAAAAATGGGCCGGAGCGTGGCTACGATGCTGGCAAATAAACCTATTTATCTATATTTATGTTACATTTTTACATATTTAATATGTCATGATTTCTGATGTATGGAAATCTCTTTATTTTAATAAGTAATTTTTGATTTATAAAGATCCAAGTCCAAAGTATGATTCGTTTTCCGTATCTATATTGTTGCCAGCAATCAATTACATTTAAGAAAAATATTAATCGATTTAACTTATTCTAAATCGATTCATGTAAACTCATTTTATACTTGACTAGATTTCATATTTTAATGGTTTATTATCCAATACGGAGGCATAACAATTATTATTGTTATTTTTCTTATAAGTAAGTGTTAAATGATGAATATAATGGGGGTAGTAGGATTGACATTTTATATCGATATCATTTTAATCAGCTCTGTGATGTTTATATATGGCAACTATTTTAAAAGTTGAAACAAATCTAATATAAACGTCAATTGACTCAAACGTCTACTACATAGTACATAGGTACTTAACTCAATTATGTAGGTACTTTGATTTTTGTCACTATGGATACTTTCCGATTTTCTTTTGTAAAAATATGAAAACAAACTCCAATATTTCTTGCACCTACGGACTTGTACATATGTTGGTTATGGCATGACTACGAATTCCAAAACTGCACTGGATCAGATTCGATGTGTGAATTGCGTTGCAAAGAAGAAGATATACCTACAACCTATGGAACTACAGTTAGAAGAAGTGACAGACTGGACAGGCAGCCTTTTTACCGTAGTGGATTGCCCCAGCGAGTGGTATGTTATAAGAATAACTAATAAGTCATTTTCATTTATAATACTTAACATTACAACTACACTGCAAGTTAGAGGATGTCTGCAGTCCAAGCAGCGTATTAATTTTTTAAAAGTCCCTCATATTCAGTTCGAAATTGATCTGCATGGACACACACTGAGTGGTTTGTCCACTATGACATCTGTTCAATTGGAAACAAGCAAAAATGTTATTTATACAACAAAGTGGACTGCATATAAATTAAATTAACATACCTACTAAATATATCCTTGAAGCCAATCGTTACAGCCTGTGAGAAAAGTCAAATTCATATAAGTCGGTACATATGCAAACTAACATTTATTGTGAAACATTTCTTTATTGCAGTTACGGAAAGCAGATCAAACCTGTCATACTTATTGGCAGAGCGCTGATGAGACTGCATCGCCTACAGCAAGTTAATGAAATATCCATTAATTTATCCAATCACACACAAGGTCCAGAGACACAAAGCCAAATTCTATATAGATTACAAGTTTTATATGTCTATACAATGCAGAATATGCACTTAATATGGAACTGGTACTTAATATTAATGAACCTATACACAGTTTTACATCTTCACATACAGAATACGTTGCTACTTGTGTGTACAAAAGGGTACCTACTTGGCCTTTTCAAATCTTGACGGCTTGTCTAATGATTTAGTACTTATATTATTAAATTGGTGACTTAGAAGTTGAAACTCGTGTGGTATTTGAGCTGGACAGGGCACCGAAAATATAAACAGGCCTGCTGCATTCCTGAATAACATTTTACTCACAAATGAATACGATTAATAAAGAAATAATCGATGAAATAGTTTTCTTTCTTTATCCAAATTGACTAAAGGTCCATGTTAAAAAATATGTACAGAGCATTCTGTATATAAAAATATATTACTATTTCGGTCGCAAGTAATATAAACTACAAAATCTAAATCATATTTGCCAGGAGATTGGGCAAAAATGTATGGAGTCTGGGCCCACCCCTCAATAGTAACATGTGATATACCATTTCATAGGGCTTTTTAAGCGGAACATTATTTACTAATACACCTATAGTAAAATGTTAGTACTTTCGGAGATATGACGTCTTAAAGTCATCTCAGTCTAACTTATTATTTATGGATTTTTATAAGGTACAATTGCAATAATACACGTATTTCACTTTAAACAAGATTTATTCGTCGTCATGTACATCAATTACATTCACATCATTTAAAAAAGCCGCGGGGGCAACGAATGGTTGATATCTACCAACTCCTAGGTACCAAATTATAGACATGATATGAGCGCAAAATCCTACAGTTCGCCGTCCGGTCAAGCAAGTGCAATAATATTGCGTTATCGCGTTTCTTCCAACTAGGTTTCGATCTATTAATATATAGCAATAATATGTTTTTGCTCTTACGTGGCGTGACTGTATCCTTCCACGCAGCAACCACACATTTTCTGCGGTTATATTGTATTGTATTAGGTCATGCAATTCGTTTTCTCTGTAGGTTTCTATTATGTATAAACCGTCCCGAAGATGTTCAGCACAATATGACTTCGCTAACTTCATATGATAGGAACCCAAAGCAAGAAACATGATGTCGTCTTCAGTTATTTGAGGAAAATCCTGAGCTTGTGTTGCATCCATTCGTTCGAAGTTCACTCTGCGTCTGTTCATATGATTACCTTCCACATAGTTAAATAAGAGGTTGTCGACTTCGAGCCTTTCGTTAATCAAACTCAGGAAAACATCTGCTTCTCTGTGGTCGTTTATAGGTATATGAAAATGATTTAGAATGGCAGATGCTATTTTAAAATCGGCAATCATGTTATGGACGGTTATATTAAAATAGCTTTGGCGCAGAAGCTTGAAATCGCGCTTAAAGCGCCCATTAACAATTTCTACCGGCCAACGGCATATAGTCACCAATCGCGATTTATTAGCCTGCTCGGTGGTTAATTGAGTTGCTCGTCGATCTTTGGATGGTGGCATATGCGCTCCATAACCACATGATTGTAGATCTCCTATACAGTCCCGAAAACCTTTGTCTAATATGAAGACATCATTCTCTCCTAAAAACCAATGTAACGGATGATCCACTCTGACAACATTGCTCATAATTGTAGCGTCCGATTCGGTTGCTGTAAACGGTCCCCAAACATCCAAAATGTACCCATCTGTACATACAATTATGAAAGGCTTTAGAAGATTTCTGAATTTATGTAGACTATATGATTGTCTTTGAAAGAGAAAGTTGGAACTCTTCTGAATGTATATATATATGTTCCATCACATATAAGGATAGCCAGAGTTTTTTGGGTGCAAAGGGGCCCTTCTTACATCTATCGGGCCCCAGCGACCTCACCTGCTAGTGGCGCACCTGCTGATTAACGGACGAGGTTCGTATATTACGGTACCCATGTGGTGGCTTTGGCCCCTACGTGGATACCAGGTGGTACAACAGTGTTGGTCCGGGGGGGTACCACCGTGCAGCTGTGCTAAAGCCCCCCAAGTAACCCAGCCCAGGCTGGGTTGCGTTAGGGGTTCAGCAGCTGCACTGCCGGGCCCGGGGCGGTGTATGGTGCGGCAGGCAGGGGTCCAGTGGGGGCGAAGCGGAGTCTAGTGTGGGTGGTGTGGGTCGATTCGCCGGCCAGGGAGACCCTTAGCAACGGCGTTGCCGCGGCCGCCCGCAACATAGTCATGGGGCCCGCCTGGGACCAACCACCCCAGTAGGCTGCCCCACATGTTGCGCATAATCCTGTTGTGGGGTCGCCGCTCCGGGTGGTAACCGGTGTGGGGTAGCGGCGGCCTTGCATCAGGGGGGTTTGGGAGCCCTTCCGTCCAGCGGGTCGGCTCCGACCTAACCACACGGTTCTAGACGAAGCTAGCCTCTGCACTTTGTCACTTACTGCCGCACCAAATATCGCCCTGTCTTCACGCTTCCCCATATTTCACAATGACAGTGCAACAAGAGAATAGACGGTACACAGCGGCCCCTAGAAACCCCACAAAGTTGACTTCGTTTGAGGTGGAGTTCGCGAATATCCGCGGACTCCATGCAAACCTCGATACCGTCCACCATCACCTGGAGTCGGCACGGCCTTCTGTGATGTTCCTAACGGAGACACAGATACGCCGCCCTGACGACACGTCGTACCTCTGTTACCCGGGCTATATCATTGAGGAACAATTCCGCGATAAAGCCGGGGTGTGCGTGTTCGTTAGGGCGGATGTTTGCTGCCGCCGGTTGCGCTGTCTGGAGAACCCCTCCTACTCCGTCCTTTGGCTGCACGTGGATCATGGCTCCATGAGCCAGATCTACGTGTGCGTCTACCGCTCCCACACAGGGGACACTGGGGCAACAAGGCTTTTCGAATACCTCAGCGAGATGGCTGACGATGCGCAGGTGTGGTTCCCGAACGCTGACCTGGTTTTCCTGGGGGACTTTAACGGTCATCACGTTGAGTGGCTGGGGTCCCTTAGGACCGATCATGCGGGACGAACCGCCCATGCATTCGCTCTCTCCCACGGGCTGACCCAGATGGTACGGGGGATCACCCGGATACCTGACAGGTCAGACCACACGCCCGCCTTGCTGGATCTACTGCTGACGAGTCGCCCAGCCGAGTATAGTGTGTCGGTACGCGCCCCACTGGGCACATCCGACCACTGTGTGGTGCACGCCAGCTTCCAAGTGCCACCGCCTGCTCGTGCTGAACAAATGACTCGACGACTATGGCACTACTCGTCGGCAGACTGGGACGGTCTCCGCGATTACTTTGCGTCCGTCCCGTGGAGCCAGCGCTGCTTTGTAGGGAAGGCGCCTTCGGATAGCGCTACTGCCATTGCTGGCGAGATCAGTCTAGGGATAGAATATTATATCCCTTTCACTGATGTCGCCAGCATCCGCAAAGCTCGCCCCTGGTTCGGGCGTGAATGTGCCGAGGCTGTCCAGAAAAAACAGTCGGCATATCGCGCCTGGGTCAGGGCTCGGGCGGCACGTGACCCGAACGTGAACCGCCTCAAAGCAGCGTACAATCGGGCCACTAGGTTCAGCAAGAGGGCCTTCAAGAGAGCGGATGCCCAGCGCGTCGCGCGGCTTGGTCAGGAGCTCACATCCCATCCCACGGGTAGCCGTGGATACTGGCAACTGGCCAAAGCCGTACAGTCAAATTTTTGTCAACCCTCGCTGCCACCACTGCGTTTTCCTGATGGATCACTGGCTCACAAAGCCCAAGAGAAGGCGGACATGCTCGCAGACCTCTTTGCGGCTAATTCCCGGGTCGATGACCGTGGCCTGCAGCCCCCCGCCATCGCCAACTGTGGCCACACTATGCCTGATATTGTTATCAGGCAATGTGATGTACGGGCAGTGCTGCGGTCACTCGACACGCGGAAAGCCAGTGGCCCTGACGGCATTCCGGCGGTGGTGCTACGAAAATGTGCTGCTGAGTTGTCTCCAGTATTAACGCGTCTGTACCGCCTGTCATACTCTACAGGCCTCGTGCCGGAGGCCTGGAAGGAGGCGAACGTACAACCGATCCCCAAGAAAGGGGATCGATCCGATCCAGGCAACTATCGACCCATAGCTGTCACCTCAGTCATTTGCAAGGTGCTCGAGCTTCTTATTAATAAGCAGCTCATGCGATACCTGGAGGATCACTCGCTAATCAATGATCGGCAATATGGCTTCAGGCCAAAACGATCAACGGGTGACCTCCTGGCATTCGTCACGCATGTATGGGGTGAGGCTATGGAAAAGTTCGGCGAGTCCTTGGCTATTAGCCTGGACATCGCCAAAGCTTTCGATAGGGTCTGGCCTCCTCAACTGTGCAGCTGGATTGCCAGTTTTTTAAACGAGCGCCGAGTGCGGGTCCTCTGCGATGGCCAGGCTTCTCGCTTTTTGCAAGTGAATGCCGGGGTACCGCAGGGGTCCGTACTGTCACCAACTCTCTTTCTTCTGCATATCAATGATATGCTTTCCCTCGGGAACATTCATTGCTATGCAGATGACAGTACATTGCACGGGAGTTACTCGGTTCGTCCGACGGCGGGGCGATCTGTGATAGAGGAGGAGAGACGACATCTCGTGGGTGATCTCGACCGAAACCTCGACAGTATCTCCCAATGGGGTGCCGAGAACTTGGTCGAGTTCAATGCCCACAAAACACAGGCGTGTGCATTTACAGCGAAAAAATCCCCTTTCCTTCCCCTACCCACTCTTCAGATTGCAATATTACCAATGAAGGACAATCTAGACATCCTTGGCATAGACGTTCGTCGAGAGCTCAATAACACAAAATACATTGAGAGATGTATTGGGCTAGCTTCGCGGAAACTAGGAATACTGAACAAGGTAAAGCGATTCTTTACACCGCACCAGAGGTGTCTGCTGTACAAAACGCAGATTAGACCCTGCGTTGAATACTGCTCTCACCTCTGGGACGGCTCCGCGAAGTATTTGCTGGACGCACTCGACGCTATGCAGCGACGCGCTGTTCGCATTATAGACTGTCCGGAGGTAACGGGAAGCCTTGAGCCGCTAGCCCAGCGCCGAACAATTGCTTCCTTGGCCGCGTTCTACCGTATTTACCACGGTGAGTGTTCTGAAGAGCTCTTCAACCTGATCCCACCCTCTCCCTTCCGATCCCGAACAACGCGTGCCGGGCAGAGATATCACCCTCATACCGTGGAAACCGTCTTCGCGAGAACCGAGCGTTTTAAACGATCGTTTCTCTGCCGAACGATGGTGGCTTGGAACGCCCTGCCTGCGCACGTGTTTCCTCCAACATATAACCCTGGGCTCTTTAAGCGAAGCGTGAAGAGGCACATTACAGGGTCGTCAAGTTGAGGGCCACTCTCTATAGTATTCCTGTGTACTGTGAGAGTCGCCCTCAATTGCCAGACGTCGCCTCAGCTTACCATCAGGCGAGTGGCGTCAATTTGTCGACCTAAATATAAAAAAAAAAAAAAAAAAAAAAAAAAAAGAGTATTTTGGTCATTGCCGAATATTCCCTTTGGAATCAATAGGTTTCTCTGTATCACTTCATTTCTAGTGATGTGATTTAAGCCTAGGTGCTGAGGAACATACTCATTTGTAAGACATTCCCGTGCAATCTTCAATAATTTTTCGAGTGTTCGTCGCGTCATTGCGAAAAGCGTTGCCAACCTTTCATTTGGTTCTCCAGTTCTCAGCTTGCATAAATATATGCCTAAGGCTGTTTTTGGGTGCGTGCATCTTTCAACCAAAGATGGAGTCTGTTCGAGGATCAATTGGAATTGATTTCTATCACGACCAATCCAAAAATGCATTTCATCATTGCTTAAAGCATTTTCATCTTCAAAGTCTAACCTATGTGGCCGGCGGGCAGCTCTTATTAACATGTCACAAAGATTTGTCATTTGATCTGCATTAAAATCGTGGGCAACATTACAGAAATGTAGTAATGTATCCCAATCATTTCCTCGAAGATGATGTTGGCAAATGTGTTCAGGTACATACAGTTTATACTCGCAAAGCAAAAATGTTTTTATCATCTCCGGAATACGATGACGGTCTTCATTTTGACAATTGTTAAATAAACAATGTCTAGCAGTATTTGGTGCTCTAAAATATTGATGCATATGAATGACAGAGTCTGGAGAGTCTGGCTCTACGGCAGGATCCGGATGAACGGCAGGATCCGGATGAACGGCAGGATCCGGATGAACGGCAGGATCCGGATGAACGGCAGGATCTGGCTGCACGGCAGTAGCTGGCTGAGCAGCAAGCTCAACATGGATTCTCTGCCAGCATCGATGACATACAGCTCGCGTATTGTTGAATTCAAACTGAAAATAGAAAAAGCTACCTGTATTTTTCTGTAACGATCGTGCTCAGTTTACGAGATACTTTTGACTTGTATTTTATTTGATTGAAACGAAATATATGGTACTAGTATTACTTATTTTGTGCTGTGGATACTTCACTATACTACTACTTCGGCTGATTAAAACCGGCATCCAAACAGCACTGGCGTTAGCGCTAGGGTTTGTACCCTATGTTCTGACGTCAGTGCCGAGTCACATGATTCAGCACTGACCTTGAAACGCTAGAACACGTTTATTTATCTAAAAACACGCGTGTGTATTTTAGCAGTTAAAGACATCAATTGAATTTCTTTTGTTACTAACCTCTAATATCGCATTTTGTTGTATGAGCCTTGCAAAATCCGGCCGTGTTTGCGGAAGATCTTCAGTCAAAATATGACGCTGATATTTATTATGATATAACCCGCGTCTACACACAACACAGTTACGATGTTGTTCCATTTTCCACAAAATCACTCGCGATGCAGTTCAGTAGTCCATTAAACAAAACCAGGGTCAATGATTAAAACAACAACAGTCAGTGTCCAAGGAATAGCCGGGTCAAAACAGAAAACGATCGTTCGGAACAAAACGCAAAACACAAAACACTCAGACGACGATTAACGCTAGCGTATCACTGGCCGCCAGCGGCGCCGCCGCGCCAGCCGGTGTCCGCCATTTGCAATGCGCCCGGGCCGATGGCGCGGTGAGTAGTGGGGGCAGCAGGTAGCGAGATAAGCAATGATTTCCACAATACGGTTCGAGTCTAGGTAATGTTTATACTTTAATGAAGTAAACTACGATACTTAATTACTTAGATTGGGATCACTTTTATGGCAGTATAACTCCAAAAGTACTGACCTTTATGGCAGTATAACTCCGAAAGTACAGACTTTTAACCTTAGATGTAATACTAAGTTTTACTCGGCACAAAAATACCTATTCATTCATGAGTATTTCACTTCTATTGAGAGGTGGGCCCAAAATTACCCATTGTCCTTTGTAGCTGTACATGATGAGCCAAACCTCCATAAAAGTTCGACAGTGTCCTTTTGCTTCCTCAAATAAATATTTTTGGCGCCTTTTTTAAATTTCTGACTCCGTCACATTTTTTGCACTTAAATCTAGTTTAATTTACTTCAAAAATTTCTAGAATCCGCCAAGTAGTTACTGAGATACAGCGTTACATTTAATCGTATTGAAGTCGCTGTATGGGAGCTCCGTTCGCCTTCGGCTCACTCCGCTCAATGAGTAAATATTATAATTTAGTTGGAACTTTCTCTTTTAGGGTGATAGCAGTAGACCCGTAGTTTACAAAGGAATACTAGTTGGTCTTGTGTCGTGGGGATGGCCAGGATGCGCAAGGCCTGGAGTACCAGGCGTTTATACTAAGATATCAGATTTGAGGAAATGGATTGACGTCATTATTCGAGCGATACAAATAAAACGTGTACCTAAATATGAAGCTATATCATTGTAAACATTGTATAATCTAAATTGCAAAAACAAAAGATCATCGCAGAGCAACTGAGCTACGGATGACCACAGTAAATTCGTGCAAACCTTTGTTTATTCTTAAATTGTATTTATTTGCATGACTTTTGTTTTTTTTTTTTTTTTATGAATAAATTTGAGTGCGTTTGACCACAATCTTACCTGATGTTAAGTAACGATGCGGTCTAAGATGAAGCACGCAAACTCAAATAATGCCTATTTACTCTTGCCTTGAAAATCCCAAGATTATATGTATCGGGGAACAATGATGCTGGAAGGGAATTCCATTCCTTTGCGGTTCGCATGATGAAAGAAGAAGCGAATCGAGAGATACGAAGAGGTGGTATATCGACCACATACGGATGGAATCTCAGACCACGCCTTGATGTCCGATGATGGAATGGTGCTGGTGGAATTAATTCATGCAATTCCTGCGCACACTCTCCGAAATGTAACCTGTAGAAGACACACAGACTCGCAACTAGACGGCGATGATCGAGGCTCTGAAGTCGGTTACTTGTGAGCGCCTCATCGCTAATAAGTTTTCTGGCGCGTCTGTCAATAGCTTCCAGGGCCTCAAGCTGGTAGTGGGCGGATCCATCCCAAAGGTGCGAGCAGTACTCCATGCAGGAGCGAACCTGTGCTGAGTAAAGACTCAGCAGTTGATTCGAGGTAAAATATTTACGCACCTTAGAGAGGATGCCTAGTTTTTTCGAAGCTGTTTTAGCCCTGGATTCAATGTAGCTTCCAAAGTTCAGGTTGGATGATAAGTCCACACCAAGGAGCTGGAGATGCTGAGTCACAGGTACAGGGACATCCCGGAAAGTGGGAGCCTTGGTGAACGGGCTCTTTTTGGCAGAGAAAAGACACGCCTGGGTTTTCGTGGTGTTGAATGTTACAAGGTTAGCATCGCCCCAGTCAGACACTGCCTGAAGGGTTAAATTGGTGCGTTCAACCATTGCCACTCTAAGATCGTCGATTTCCGGTTTTTTGACCTTTGCGCTGGAGAAATATCTCTCTGCAACTGTGCTATCGTCCGCATACCCAAACGTACCGGGTCTGAGCAGGTCGTTTATATGTAGCAGGAATAACGTTGCCGAGAGAACAGATCCCTGTGGTACCCCAGCGTTAATTGCTAATAGATCAGACGAGCAGCCGTCAACAACGAATAGATCGTTCCCTTAGGAAATCTGAAATCCAAGCACAAAGACTAGCCGGAACTCCGTAAGCAGGAAGCTTGGCTATAAGGGCTTCGTGCCAGACCCTGTCGAAAGCCTTCGAAACGTCAAGTGACACAGCAAGTGCCTCACCATATCTTTCAAGAGCCTCACCCCAGAGGTGCGTGGCATACACTAGAAGATCTCCAGTAGAACGGCGTTGGCGAAACCCGTATTACCGATCACTTAGGAGGTCATTGTCTTCGAGGTATTGTAATGTTTATAATTTGATGTTAGGATGTCAAAGGATAGAAATAAAGTATTCATTTAAGCCACTATATTTTTATTGTAAGAACCTTCTAAGATAATATAGGGGAACTGAGGGTTCCCCTCGGCAAGGATTTAATGTACTTTTAGCCTAGGATACAATTTAGGTCTATTCTAGGTGCTATGTTATTCAGTAATACAGGGTATATGGTTGGTGCGCTTGGTCGGTAACGATAGAGTATCTTTATGAAGATACTGTGGTAATTAAGGGTAATAGGTTAAGGGATTTTATAGGATACTTTCCCGGTGAAATACGCCACTCCTGCAAGCCGGCAGACACCATCTCTGTTCCGGTCTCTGCCTACTCCAGGCAGAAGGAAGCTGGGTTCTCACCCAGGTAGTATGGTAGTACCGTAAGCCTCCTTTCGGAGGCGAATATCCAAGCTTCACCCGATTAAATCCGGCTAACACATGCAAAGCATGCATGCGTATCGTGTAAGTCGGTCTCTAGCCAATCCTGGCCAGATCAGGCAAAGATTCCTGTTTAAAATTTAGTGAGACAACTCCAGACGCAACACGTGTGCGTTCAAACACAAACCAAACTTCGAAATAAATTACAATAAATTAAATTGTAATATAAATATGTGATGCGGGCGTAGCTCGCTTGTATAAAATGGCTGTCACACAAGTCACGTGGTCCAGCGTCCAATCAGGAGAAAGCCAGTGTTGCCGCTATATTATGCAAATTTCAACCAACTAAAATGGAATACTGCCACTACAAAAATTACAACATTACAGTATGCCAGTAAACGATTGTTTATTACACGCTCCATCACCTTGCAGAGAATGGAGGTAATGGCCTGGCCATTGCCGTGGCTCTAGATAAGGTAAAGAAAGAAAGAAAGAAAGAAAGAAATAATTTATTACTCCACAATAAACATGGTAAAAAAATAGACAACATATGGCAAATAAACATTAAAAAAAAAATAAAGAAATTATAAATACTAAAATAAACAACAGTGAAGTGGAATAAACGGCCGTCTCTCAGGTAAACTTTTTTCCTCTAAACACGAGGCAAGCTGGAGAAACATAGGTACACCAGGTTTCACAAGAGGCAGAGCTGTACTAGTTATACAGTTCTATTTAAATTTTATTTTTTGTAAACTCCGACCGAGAGTGTCTCCACTGATCCAGAATCTCAAGCTGAGGCAGCTGGAGACAAGCGCGGAGGAACACGTGCATGGCTGTACTCTGAGATCTTAGAAACCGAAAAATCACTGAACCCGGACCCGATGGCATTCCTGACCCTAAAAGATCATAAACCCTGGAAAAGTTATGTTTTAATACGCTTCATCTTCAGCTGTCCCACTATATAAATATACGTCCGTGTAAAATTTGAGTGAATCCTGTCGAATGGGTCAGGCTATAGCTCTTGGTCAATACGTTTAAAGTAAACGCACGTACGTACGTAACGTATACCGGCTTGTCGAGTTCTGCTGCCATATAGCCGATTACTTCTTCAAGTTTGTGTTTGTCAAAAATCCTAAATTTGTGAAATTATATATAAATTGGAGTGTGAATATATAAATTGGAGTGTGAATATATAAATTGGAGTGTGAAACTGCACATAACTAGGTATTAGAAAACTTGAAGGAAACTATAAATAATACTGAATGGAATCAGGCGTTACCTGGCGAAAGTCCATGATAAAACAATGGAAAATTGATATTGAAATTTAGATAATTGTAATGATTTCGCTAACTAGAAGACATGTTAAACGTCAACATATTAATGTTTCGCCTACTCGCGAGGCATTATCAAGACTATCTCAAAGAGACAGCAGGCGGGCGGCGAGCACTCGACGCACGTCGACTTTTAACATGTCTTCTAGTTAACGAAATCAGTGCAATTATTTAAATTTCAACATCAATTTTTCCATTGTTTCAACTATAAAGAAACTCGCTTGGGCTGGTTTCTTTAAAACCTTTCATAAACTACTATTCTTATCTTGTGATGTACTCACATAGACATAGACGATCACGTGTAGTTGATCTGTACAACTAAAGAGAAGCGAAATCGAATCTAATCTAAATCTAAGATATAATAGCATTATTTTCGCTAAAATTTTAGCGAAAAATGCTATTATTTCTAAAAAAAGTCTGAACATCTTACTTACCATTGCTTACTTACTTTTTTTAGAAATAATAGCATTATTTTTGCTAAAATTTTAGCGAACATAATGCTATTATTTCCAAAAAAAGTTTGAACATCTTACTTACCATTGCTTTGTCATGGACTTTAATTTATTTATGTATTTTTAAACTTATGCACAAAACTGTACAAAGGCGGACTTAATGCCACAGGCATTATCTACCAGTCAACCTTTGGGTGATGCAGAGAGAACTAGTAGTAGGGACTCAGAGGTTGCTATGACACTTAATGTAAATCATGTTATCGGAAGATGAAGCGATACACAATAATTATTATGGTAAATGGACTTTCGCCAGGTAACGCCTGATCCTATCCAATAATTAAGAATTACAATATACATAATTATATATTAAAATATTTACAATACAAAATATCGTTTAAAAAAATTCAGTTAAAAATTTAAAATACCCCTCACCTAATCATAACCTAATCGTACGTCTGTCTCGCAAGATCCTAACTGTAGATGTTTTGCGCGTACTCGTTGAATATTTTTGAAGTGATTGATATGCTCAATTGTTTAGGTTTAGAGCGGTTCCCCCGACGAGACAAACTGTTAGTTAAAAAAATATGAATACGTAAATAATATAGCTACCTATAATAATAATAAAGGTTCAATACTTAGGGTAGATAGTTCATAGTATAATAGTTATTTTTTTACTTTTTACAGGTTTTTTATTGTTCTTTTTTTGTGAGTCGGGGGTTTCTAAAATTCTTAATATAATTTTTATTTTATTCTTTTTATAATGGTAACTTACGTATAATAGCTAATTCCATTATTTAATATCAACATACGTATAGTCTATCAACAATTATTCAGAGCTAATGCGAATTGCGCGTAGTATGGTTACAGAATTAGAAATAAGTTCCACTCCTCATATCTTTCGAATGGCTAAACCGATTTTCATAAAACTTGCGGTATCGAGATGTATAAGTTATGACCTTTTATTTGATACCCAACACGGGTATATTTGAACACATTCAATTTTCATCACCACTTTCACCCCTCATATCTTTGAAATGGCTTAACCGATTTTTATAAAACATAGCTAAGAACACTCTCCCCTAACCCATCTTTCAAACAGAATCAAAATCGGTTCATCCGTTTGGGAGCTACGATGACACAGACTTACAAATACACACACACACACCCACACACACGTCAAACTTATAACACCCCGTTCGGGTTTCCGTCAGGGGTTAAAAAATCCTCCGCGTCATTGCCGACTGGAAAGGTTCCCAGAATGCTAGCTGTGTTGCCACGTTGGATGGCGATACATATTCGTTGGGCTAGAAAATAACCAGCCTTCTGGTCCTGAGAAGCATCGATTAAGCGCTTAGCAATGTTTCTATAAAGGCGGCGAGCACTCGGACCCCACGACCCTAGTGTCTCAACCCCAAATATCAATAATATCCGTTTAGAAGGAAAGCCGAGAACGAACGCACTATAGGATATGGTGACGTAAACTACGGATTCCCAAACTAATAAATACTGCATCATGAGATCCGGAAACATCAAAACCGAGTGCAAATGGGGTGCCATAGGGGTGCTGGAAGGTCTCTACGAAGTCATAAAGGAGACAGAATCTAGCGAGGACACAGGGATGGCAATCACAGAGAGTGGACTACCGAATAAGGAAATTGGAAAGGTGGCAAAACAGTTAAAATCAATGGAAGAGAGGCTCAGGGCCCAAATTGCTAGTAACGCCAAACTTCTAATAGAGAATGAGAGAAGAATGAAAGAAGGGAATGCAGCTATGACAGAGATGAAAGAGAGGCTAGAGTGTATGGATATGCGTGAAAGAGAAAGAGTGACAGAGGAGCGAAAGACTTATGCGGGTGTAGTGGCGAGCCGGAAGGACCACCAGATTCCGGAGAGAACCGCACTGCACTCGGTGGTCATAACCTCAAAGGATGACCAGGAGACGGGAGAGCAAGTGATGGAGAGATTGAGGAAGGCTGCGAATGAAGATGAAGGATGGGTGAGGGTAGAGAAGGTGAGAAAGGCGAAGGATAAGAGAGTCATAATAGGGTATAGAACGGAAGAGGAGAGGAAGAGGGCAGCGAAGCGACTCGGCGAGAGGGAGAAAGGCCTCTGCGTCGAAGAGATAAAAAATAGAGATCCCCTGCTGGTATTGTACGGGGTCCTAAAGGTGCACAACGATGATCAGTTGTTAAAAACGATCAGGACCCGAAATCGGGAGATTTTTAGGGGACTCAATCAACACCAAGATAGGATATCTGTGCAATACCGGAGGAACGCGCGCAACCCGTTGACGTGCCATGTGGTGCTTAGGGTCTCCCCGGCGGTGTGGTCCCGTGTCCTGGACATAGGGAGGTTGCACATTGACCTGCAGCCCGTCAGGGTTGCAGATCAATCTCCGTTAGTGCAATGCTCCCTGTGCCTTGGATACGGGCACAGTAGGAAATATTGCAAGGGCACCGAACCCACATGCAGCCACTGCGGCGGCCTTCACTTGAGGGCCAAGTGCCCGGAGCTGCAGGTGGGAACGGAGCCATCCTGCTGCAACTGCCGTAGGGAGGGGCTAAGCAACACACGGCACAGCGCTATGTTCGCTTCCTGCCCAGTTAGAATGAGATGGGATGAGTTAGCACGGGCAACCACCCAGTACTGCTAAGGGCGTCCCGGGCATCACCACTCCATACAGAGTCGTGCAGGCAAACCTAATGAAGAAACAGGTGGCAACCCAAGACTTTCTGCTCGAGGCCTCCAGGCGTAAGGTTTCCATAGCACTCGTACAGGAGCCTTACGTGGGCAACGGGAAGAGGATGAGGGGATACCAGGGCGTCAGGGTCTTCCAGAACGCTGGACAAGGAGATGGGACTGCAAAGGCGGCCATCGTCGTGTTTGACTCGGCGTTGGACGTCATTCAGTACCCGCAACTCACTACCGACAACGTTACGGTAGTGGGGATCCAGACCAGCGCCTGGACGATCACGCTGGTATCCTTTTACTTCGAACCATCCGAACCCATCGAGCCGTACCTGGAGACCTTGGGTAGAGTAGTCCGTACGTTGGGACCACGGTCTGTCATCTTCGGAGGGGATGCCAACGCGAAGAGTGCCTGGTGGGGTGGCACGACAGAATGTCCTAGGGGCGTCATACTGGGTGCAGCCCTAGATGAATGGGGCCTCCATGTCCTGAATAGTGGAGACATACCGACTTTCGACACTGTGAGAGGTGTAACGAGATATCGCAGCTACGTGGACATCACGGTATGCAGTAGTGACATGCTTCCTCGAGTCGACGGCTGGAGGGTTGACGAATCCCTTGCGCCTAGCTCGGACCACAACGGCATGGTATTCAGTATCATCCTGGAAAAGTCTTCGGGAATCGCCATCAAGAGAACTACTCGCAGGTATCACACAAAAAAGGCAGACTGGGAGAAGTTCGGCACGCGCATGATCGGTGCGCTCCATGACCAACAAATTAGTCCCACTAACATTGCGAGTACGCAGGAGTTAGAGACAGTCATTGGAGCGTACACGAACATTATAAGTGATACCTGCGAGGATAGTATTCCCCACATCAAGAATAGGGATATTGTTACCATGCCGTGGTGGTCGGAGAAGCTCGCTGAGCTACGCAGGGCCGTCAACACCAAAAGGCGTCGGATCAGGAATGCATGCCCAGTCCGAAGAGAGGGGGTAGTTCTGTGTTTTACCATGGACGAGTTGCACGATGCCCTTCAAAGGTTCAACCCCAAGAAAGCTCCGGGGGCGGATGGATTCACATCCGACATCTGTACTCACGCCGTCAGGGCCGACCCCTTATACTTCCTCGAGCTGCTTAATCAGTGCCTCCGGCACGGCTACTTTCCTAAAATATGGAAGGAAGCCGTGGTGGTGGTGCTGAAGAAGCCCGGAAAGGACTCGTACACAGTTCCCAAGTCGTACAGACCAATCGGCCTGTTACCCGTCTTGGGAAAGGTGTACGAGAGGATGCTGGTCACCCGGCTCAAGTTCCATCTTTTACCAAGGATGAATCCTCGCCAGTACGGCTTTATGCCCCAGAAGAGCACCGAAGACGCCCTCTATGACCTAATGGGGCACATAGTGACTAATCTCGACGCAAAGAGAATAGTCACCATGGTGTCCTTGGACATAGAGGGTGCCTTCGACAGCGCCTGGTGGCCGGCCATAAAAGTCCGACTGGCGGAGGAGGGCTGTCCTTCGAACTTGAGGCGGGTGGTCAGCAGCTACCTTAGTGAAAGGAGGGTAAGGGTAAGGTACGCGGGCGAGGAGTGCAGCCGCTCTACGGACAAAGGGTGCGTTCAAGGTTCGATCGGAGGTCCCTTACTGTGGAACTTACTTCTGAATCCGCTTTTGGATGGACTGGAGCGAAAGATGACGTATGTCCAGGCATTCGCGGACGATGTGGTGTTGGTGTTTGATGGCGACTCGGCACTGGAGATTGAGACGAAGGCCAATGCCTCCCTCGCGTATGTGCGGGAGTGGGGTATCAAGAATAAACTTAGGTTTGCGCCACACAAAACGAGCGCCATGCTCATTACTCGGCGATTAAAGTATGATACCCCACGCCTGCACATGGGCGGGGTGGACATTGGCCTCTCGGAAGAAATTAAAATTCTAGGCCTTACCATCGACCACATGCTCACATTTAACACTCACATCAAAAACATCTGCAGAAAAGCGATCGGCATCTACCACAAGCTTGCGCGGATGGCCCGGATCAGCTGGGGGTTACACCCCGAGGTGATCCGGACGATCTACGTAGCTGCCGTGGAGCCGACGATATTGTACGCCGCCAGTGCTTGGCACACAACGGCGAATAAGCTTGGCGTCCAAAAACAGCTGAACGTGGTGCAGCGCGGTTTCGCCCAGAAATTGTGTAAGGCCTACCGGACGGTCTCCCTGAACTCGGCACTAGTCTTGTCTGGCCTACTCCCTCTGGACCTCAGAATTCGTGAGGTGGCCTCATTATATGAGGCCAAGAGAGGAGTGGACCAGCCATGGCTTGGGGACTGGGAGACTGAACGGATGGCCCGAGCAATCGAGGCTCCTCACCCCGCTGTGCACACCGCTTTGGAGTTCACGGACCTGGTAGACGAGGAACAAGTTAATAAATTCACCCATTTGGAGGTACGTATATTTACGGACGGGAGCAAGATTGAGGGCCGGGTCGGTGCGGCGTTATCATTTTGGAATAACACGGCCGAAACCAAGGCCCTCAAACTTGCTCTCGCGCCGCATTGCACCGTCTACCAGGCCGAGCTCCTGGCGCTGTGCAGAGCGGCCAGTGAAATCCTCAGGCGTGGCGCGACCACGTTCGGCATCTTCTCCGACAGCAGAGCCGCGCTTCTGACGGTAGTTAACCGTCATGCCCTCCATCCCCTGGCGGTGGAAGCCCGATCAGCCATTTGACAAGGCATGGCCCAGGGTAAGGAAATCTCCTTATTCTGGGTCAAGGCCCACGCGGGACTGGAGGGCAATGAGCGAGCCGACGTACTCGCCAAGGAGGCGGCTCTGAAGTTGAAGAAGGCACCGGACTACGGTTTGTATCCGGTTTCATTCGTGAAGCGTGTCCTGCGTCAGCGCACGCTTCGTGAGTGGAATGAGAGGTACAAAGAAGGTACGACCGCCTCCGTCACCAAGCTTTTCCTCCCTTGTGCAGTGGAGGCGTACAGTATCGTCCGCAAGATGCCGGTCGCTGGCACTACCACCCAACTGCTGACGGGGCACGGTGGGTTCGCAGAATACCTGCACCGTTTCAGGTGTAAGGCGAGCCCATCGTGCGCCTGCGACCCGGACGTACACGAGACAATAATACACCTGTTGCTCGAATGCCCAGTCCATATAATTGATCGTAATAATTTTGAGATTTGCAATGATGTTACTTTGAGCAGGGCAACCTTGCCCATAATGTTGAAAGATTATAGAGAAGAGTTTGTCAAATACAGTGATAGAATTATAAGTATAGTACATAAAAGAAATGGCGGCAAATGAGCAATATGTCTCAATATTATGATATTGCACTACATATTGTGCATAAGTAGACAATAAGGATCATGTATTTACAACAACGAAACAAAATTATAGAAATAAAATGTAAAACTTAAGTATTAACTGTTCAAACGGTAAAACAAATTTATAAAATAAAACATCTTTTTAGAAATGTAAAATTGTTAGAATTTAGAATATAATGTAAAATTTGTGTTTAGAATAAATAGAAAATAAGAAGCAAGTTGTAAAATTATAAGATAAACATTTTGCTAAAATTAAAACTGCTAGATATAAGAATTGTAAATTAGAAATAAGAAAAATGTAAAGGTTAAAATTTTTTTAAATTTAATAAATAAAGCGCCATTCCACAATAATCCCCCCACACAAAAGAATGAAAGGTAGTATGAAAGTGCGAGAGGAATAAAGGAAGAAATGGAATGATACAAGAGAACTGGAATGAAAGATGATTAGTATAACAACGACGTATTCGCGGGCTGCGCCACGGGGTGTGCGGCGCGTGCACTGGTTAATCACCATTTCCCAGTGCATGGCGTCCATGCGCCTCGTGGCGTGGTCAGCGAATACGGGTGTAAGTTTAGGTTAAAATTAAGAATGAGCCCTGAGAGGGCTGTCGATGTAATAGGCAGACTAGAGTAAATAATAAGTGGTCAAATAGGCTTTGCCATTGGCAGAGGTGCGCAATAAAAAAAAAAAAAAAAAAAAAAAAAAAAAAAAAAAAAAAAACTAATAAATACAGTTAAAACTCTGTGTAATGACTATATCTAATTAATCAATTATTTCATACTCTCAATACGTATTTCAATTAACAAAACCAGCGATAAAATTATTTTTCTTAACAAATAAATACACAAATTACTAATTAGCAAGTCATTATGATTTGTGTAGTTTTTAATTAAGTGTTATCTAACAATTTTTAGCGGTATCACAAACATATATAAAACTTGACGCATTTTCTCAATTCAAGTGTATTATACTTGTAACAAGATGGTGCAATCCCCTGGCACTATTGGTACGTTCATACTTCATGGTTCTATAATTAAAAAAATAAATTAATTCCGTGACCCAAGGCTGCGGCTGCTCTCACGTCCGTTGCCGGGCGACTCTGGTACTCGAGTAGGTGGTACCACCTTAATTTATTTTTTATTTGAAACTATATTCTGATAATATATTCTATAAATAAAAGTATTAATGAATAGTCATCCCAAATAAGTAATTGTAGATGTTTATAGGTGTAAGTCGTTGGGTTCAATTTATTTTTTTTAGTCCGCGACCTAAGGCTTTGTCTTTTAGCCGCCTCTACGTCCATTGCAGTGCTCCTCAGGTGCACACTCTGAAGAATTCCAAATGGCGCCCAACGGAGTTCAATTGTCCTAACATTTTTATTTATTTATCATTTTGTCTAATACAAACAATTTTGTAGTTGCATCATGCCTTCTCGTCATACAAGTGTTTTGGGTTCTCACAAAATCCGCAGAGCAGCAATCGTTAGGTGACTTACGGCATTGGGCATCACCTAGAAGTAACAGAGCAGTACGCTCTGCAGATTACGAAGGTTTTACCGAATACGACTATGATGATGTAAGTATCAGTGACTGTTAATAATGGATGTTCTTGCGGTTGTTCAAGTTCGATTGAGTTTAACTCAGGGCAACATTTAAGTTTTTCTTCTATATATTAAGGTATATTATACTAGGTATGCAATACATTCTGCTGTTGCAATAATTGAGCTGAGTTTGTCGATCCGGGTCGAACTCCTAAACGTCTGGACCGATCTTTATGAATTCAGATATATGCACTCACGGTAATGGTCACTATTACCGTGCCAAATTTCAAAAAGATCGGTCCAGTCATTTAGTAGGAGTTCGATAACGAACGAAATACACGAGTCGCCTAAGAAAGAGCTTCGTAAACTCAGCTCAATTAAGGTTTTCTACTATCTAAATTGCAGATACGTACACGTATAAAATAGGGTTCCGCAGTCACCCACATTAAACTCCATAACTCCTGAACTAATAAAGTTATCTAATCTGTTATGGTTTTCCTTCAAAGTTCATGGACTACCACCATAAATTTTTCAGAACTTTTGAGCCAGCCGCTTAGTGTTTAGACTTAAATTAAAAAATGTCTTAACATTCTCTCAATAATTTTAAAAGAGCTATTTAATAATACCCTATTCCACGGGGTAGATGCAAATAAAAACCCCCCTAGGCTACGTGTAGGGGAGTTAATAAGCGTTCTTCTTCTTCTTCTTTTAACAACGTGGTTCCATCGATATTGATCTATGATTCGTCAAGGTAATGCTTGATTAGTTGATAGTCCCGCACAGAAGAACTAGTAATTTCTAACTAGCTCCAGGTGCAGAACAAGAAACGTTATTCGGTATGAGAGTGTCTGGAAACCCGATTTTTACCAGAGGTAACCTAAAAAGCCACCCGCCACGCGCTCAGCAAAAATCTAACTCCTAATAAGCGTTATTAATAACCTAATTTAATAAATATATTGGTCGTTGACTTTGACTTTTATAGCACAAAAAAAAATATTTTTTTTTAATTTTTTTTAAGCACTTTGTCATCGTAGTAAATAATCCATGAAAATTTTCATGTTTCTAGAACTCACCGTTCGGACGGAAAGCCGAGGACAGACATACAGACGGACATGTGAAACTATTTGGAAACTTGAACTACGGAATCATAAAAAACACCCACCGCCCTGGGCCGTTGCCGCACCTACGTCCATTGCCGAGCGCCTCCGGTTAGCACTGAAAGAATTCGCAGTGGCGCCCGGCGGACCTTGACATATGTGTGTCCGCTGCGTGGTGGTCGGGTGTTACTCCGCATCTTTGGGGTCGGGTTTTATTGCCGCGTCAGTGAGTGAAAGCGTGCCTGGGGTGAAGCCCCACATCACGCAGCCCTTCTAGCCTGCTTCTGTGAGGACAATGGGCTGCTAATCCATCGTACTCAGGCCCTGATCATGAAGGTTGATGGTCTAGCGCGTAGTTACGTCTGCGACGCCCTCGCCGCACACTTCGGAACTCAGCGGGGAGGGTACGCTTCCTCACCCTACCGACCGCCTCATTCACGAGCAAAACCTGCTCGCATAAGCCGCCGCGGTCCACTGCCTCCCACTAGAGACTTCGTAGCATGGTCTCCAGCGAGAGGGTAACTACGGCCAGGCCCACAACGAGGTCCCGGCGCTGACTTGCCACGCTGAGCATTCCACAGACGTGTGGAATTCCGTGTCTTCGTCGTAAACCTCGCAGTGTTGACACGTGGGTGTGACCTCATGATTCGGATGCGGGTGGAGTTTTCGTTTCAGCTAGTATCATAATAAGTGATCAAGTAACACGTTATATTTCAGGTCGAAGACGAAAATGCCATGAAGAGTCCGCAGATGCAGTTTCATTTTAATTTCAATGGGACTTCACTCTCTCAAAAACATAATGGTAAAATCAATTCAATAGTATAAATCTGTAACTGGTGACAGACACCGTCTGTACATGGAAGATAAATTAGAAAAACTATAATAGGGGGACTCTATGAACGCAACAGAACCCAAAACAATGTTTTGGGAATTATTTGTATGTTTTTCTGTATGTTTGTGCGCGCAAATCTCAGGAACGGCTGAACGCATAAGTTTAAAAATTAGTCGCGTAAAAATTAGGCTACTAATAATAATAATATAATAATATAAAGAGATATGTGCCTGTGTGTGTATGTGTATGTGTGTGTGTTCTGGATTAAGGAATTTAATAAGTTGGGCACAAATTTGATTCTTCTAAGCTTCATACATAGTTTATCCCTAGATGGGCCTAAAATTATTGAAGGTGAAGATATAGATATCAAGGAGGCACCTTACCAGATTTCACTGGCTTACATTGGTGGAGGGCATCTCTGTGGAGGAGCTATAATTAAATCTGATATTATTATCACAGCTGCCCACTGCGTTTTTTGGTGAGTATATAAGTGTTACATCGTCATCAACCAATTCACACCCACTGCAGGGCTTCATCAACGAATCGTACTATATTGGGCGTTTTCACATTGCACGATATCGTGACGATATTGTAGACGTGAAAACGCCTATTCGGTCTTGTGACTGCCCGCATTCATCTGATTTCTGCGATTTTCACTAGCGAATGTTAACATACACTAATTACCCACGACACCTTTTGTAGTCAGATTAGTATTAAATTCTTTTAGCAAAATTTTAATATTTTTATAACAGAACGACTAATAGACGATACATCATCACCAAACCTCCGTACTAATATAATATTTAAAACTAAACATAAATACCAGTAGTAGTAGAGAAAATGCAATGCTAATTCTAACCCAGTCATTTTAATTTTCTCTGTAGGAAACCGGCCTCCTTGATACGGCCCCTGCTAGGAAGTACAATTAAAACGACATAAAACAATTAACGTGACTTTATTAGCAGGGAACCTAGGGTTTATACAATACTAGTAGCTAATAGTGTGTCGGTCGAATAGGATCACATATACTGTTTACGGAAGTGCCCGGTGCACTTAACTTTGGGTCTACAGGCGACGGCGGTCGGCCGGCAGGGTCCGCTGGTGTCCTCCAATTAATTGTGTCCTTAACAGGCCGAGATGCTCCGGGTCGAAGGCCACGGAGCGACGGCGCAGCTTCAGGCTGCTCAGCAATAAGAGTCTTCACAAATAGGCTTTTCTAAGCCCCAAGGTAGTTCTGGAATAGACACAAGCAGCGGATTAGATACCGGCTCGGCACCGCTTGCCGTAGGCCCCACACGCAAATCGCCGTACAGGTTCCCTAGTTGTCGGACGCGCTGCACAATTATTTACGTGAGGGTACACGGCAAGGTTACACATACACAGGATAACACAAACATGGGAACAAGGAAAACACAGACAGGTGGTTGGCCCATTCCTATATATCGGTCTCCGACCGGCGGCAGTAAGTCTTAATGCAATAATTAACTAATAATAAAATTTAGCTATAAGCCCAACACAAATGTGGGTACATTTCAAAAGACTACTTTTCTACCTGTTACGTGTCGGAGACGAAGTTCCTAAGGGGTCTGCGTTATCCGTAATTTCCATCCAACAATTGAAACTTTACTATGGTTCACTAGATTAGGGAACCCTAAAATGACGGTCCCTAAATGGCAGTCTAGCTAATAAAAATGTTACTGAACAGTATCTCCTAATGGTTCACCAATTTAGGGAGCCCCAAAATGACGGTCCCACTATGGCCGTCTCGACAATACAATATTAAATAATAGAATATGATCCAGGTATTTGACTTTACGTTATCCAAAAATAAAATTAAGAAAATTAACGGTTTCCCGCTTAAGGCCGCGCCCCAAGTGGTACGGCTTCACAATAAAATATGTCGGGTAGATGTATTTTCTCAACCCGGATTCTCCTTCGTGATATTCACAAATTATAATTATAATAATATAAATTACTGCTAAAGGCCGTAGGTGAATAGCCCTTAAGAGAATTTTATGTAGAAATATTGCTAACAATTTATCAATCAAGGGCAATGTTATTATATTCTAGCATCCCCTATCGGTTTATAAAATAAGTATTTACGTATACCACACATATACATATACAATACATAATATCGCATTTAGGCGTGGAGTAATCTTAACTTCCCCGTCCTAAATGTTTTCTCGTATATTTTGTGGCAAAAAATTCAGCATCGTCTGATTTGGATAGTTACTTCGGTAAAAGTTTATAAAATAGTTATTTGCATTAAACGCGATTGACTACACTGACCGTGGCTCTAATCTAAACAATTATAGGTGGCTTTAGGTTACTAATAATCTATGAAGTTAATCTATGAAATAGTTATTTGGTAATATTCTAATTATAGATCGCGCGGGGGACGTTACACATAAGCTAATCTGTATACAGCACTTACCGCTGCTTCGGGAACGGAATTAACTGCACAAGTTTCCACCACTATTAAATGCGAATATCAATTTAGATATATGCTATCGGAATTACTTGGTTTATTTTAAATGTTATAATTTAATACTTCGTTAACGGTGGTTACGACAGTTGTGCGTAGATCAGATTTCTCTTATGCAATTTTTTGTCTCCGACCGTTCTGCGCTGGCTTATATAACCTCGGTTCGACAATAAATTTATTTCGGCTCCGCCTGCTGGTGTCTAGTGATGTGCCACACCACGCATCGATGCGTCTCCCATTGGTTAGCCGGTCGATCGTTATCGGTGTGATCTCCGCCGGTACACAAAACAATGGACTAAGGAATTTCTTGCTTCACAAACCGGTCCGCCGATATTCTAGAAGATTCGAATTTAGTGATGTGACCAAACGCAAAATGTGCATTGTCGATGTATGCACATCGTAACATCCTCTTTAAATGTACATGTTGGTTCCTCTACTACTAACGGTAGTATCGGTAAATATTATCCAGTTAGTGATTTAATTTGGCATCCAAGTTACGATAATAAATTCGTGCACGCTGATGTTGCATTACTCTGGCTACCAAATGTATTGTTCTTCTGTTCTCGTATAATGCCAATTGAATTGGTTGAGGAAGGAGAAGAAATCCCTTTGACTTCGAATAACTTTTCTAGCACAAACCCTACACTGGGAGACTTTTTGTGTATTTATCTAATTCTACATACAACAAGGTATGTGATTGACTCCTTTCCATTGATTAATCCTACTCGTATTCAAAAAAATTAACAAAAACTATTTCCCCTGATTTTTCTTTATTACCTGAACAAATAAAATAGTTGAATTTCATTTATGTGTATTACGTAGATTATAATACGAACATCATTATCATGTCAGCCCATTGAAAGCCCACTGCTGGGCATTGGCGTCCTCCACATAGGGGGTCCGCCACCCCACCCCCCATGCGGAGGAGGCATTAAGCCTACATATACCACACTAGACGGGTTGATATAATGGTTTTGTGTAGAGTTTTCCGTCTCTTAACATACTTATACTTACTATATTATAAATACATACTAGGTAAATATTACATAGTATAAAACAAAGTCGCTTTTCCTGTCTGTCTGTCAATTGAATACTTTACATACGTTGTGCAATTAATGTAGACCAAAATTGCCATTCAAACCAAATAATTTGGACGAATGACTTAAGAGATATCTCGTGATGGAAAAATACGAGCGCGGCGACGCAGCCTGGCTGTGGCCAATGACGGCAGTGAACACAGATTTTAAGCAATACAGCTTATCCAGTTAAGTACTTACCTTAAATACATTCATTGCTATGCAGATGACAGCACACTGCACGGGAGTTACTCGGTTCGTCCGACGGCGGGGCGATCCGAGATTGAGGAGGAGAGACGACGACTCGTGGTTGATCTCGACCGTAATCTCGACAGTATCTCCCAATGGGGTGCCGAGAACTTGGTCGAGTTCAATGCCAATGTTTTGTACACAGGCGTGTGCATTTACTGCGAAAAAATCCCCTTTCCTTCCCCTACCCACTCTTCAGAATGCAATATTACCAATGAAGGACAATCTAGACATCCTTGGCATAGACGTTCGTCGAGAGCTGAATAACACAAACTACATTGAGAGATGTATTGGCTAGCTTCGCGAAAACTAGGAATACTGAATAAGGTAAAGCGATTCTTTACACCGCACCAGAGGTGTCTGCTGTACAAAATGCAGATTAGACCCTGCGTCGAATACTGCTCTCACCTCTGGGACTTCTATTTGCTGGACGCTCTCGACGCTATGCAGCGACGCGCTTGTCGCATTATAGACTGTCCGGAGGTAACGGGAAGCCTTGAGCCGCAAGCTCAGCGCCGAACAAAATCGCTTCCTTGCCGGCGTTCTACCGTATTTACCACGGTGAGTGTTCTGAAGAGCTCTTCAACCTGATCCCACCCTCTCACTTCCGATCCCGAACAACGCGTGCCGGGCAGAGATGTCACTCTTATACCGTGGAAACCGTCTTGGCGAGAACCGAACGTTTTAAACGTTCGTTTCTCTGCCGAACGATAGTGGCTTGGAACGCCCTGCCTGCGCACGGGTTTCCTCCAACATATAACCCTGGGTTCTTTAAGCGAAGCGTGAAGAGCATCACTGGGTCGTCAAGTAGAGGGCCACTCTCCATAGTATTCCTGTATACTGTGAGAGTCGCCCACAATCGCCAGACGTCGCCACAGCTTACCATCAGGCGGGTGGCATCAATTTGTCGACCTAAATAAAAAAAAAAATACATTTTGCTTTTAACATAGATCAATATGACCCTTTACAGCATGTAATTTAAATGAATATTTTCGAAGATATTACAGATTAATAGGTTATATCATAGGCTTTTTCATTAAAAATTCATTTTCATTCATTCAATTCATTCGACATTTTTTTCGAAATTCATTGTAGGTACCTTGGTTGGATAGGAATTAGAATAAAACACAATATAATTATAGCCAAAAAGTGGTTTAAAGTAATGTACTCGTATTTAAGTTCAAAAAAGAACAATGTATTGTCCCCAAGCCCGTTTTTTTAAAGGTGAACGCGGATTGAAAGTACATTTTGGAAAAATTCATAGAGTACAAAATGTATCTTCAAACGCGTCTACGATATCCCAATTTTTTCTAAATCAACAAGAAAATTCTGATAATATCGAAATTCCCTTTTGGCAAAGGTTAAGTACCATGAAAAATTCTTTTCCGGTTTTAAAAAGAATCCCCCGAGGTGCGAGACCCTCTGTGGCTCAATTTTTTGCCTCCTGCATTGGTCAAGTAGTCCGGGAAAATACCTTTAGCGCTTGGGAACAAATGTTAACCTTCCCTTATAGAATCCTACACGTAAAGAAAAGGCCGTTGACATCTTTGACGGTCCAATTCAAAGAAAATTGTACCAATTTTAACATTTTAAATTCAACATTTCGGCCCCTGATTATTCTCAGGCCAAGAAATTAAAACTTGTAGAGAATAAAGTAAGAGAAGGCGACATCAGTGGGGCGGCAAGGTTACTTTTTAGTAGCGACGTGCTCCTTATTCTGTAGAAACTTTGACGGGCTTGCAGAGTAAGCACCCACCATCCGCAGCTAACCTCTCTTTCCCTGATCCTCCGCACAACGATACAGAAAATCTTGAGACTACTGCCAAGGATGTGCGCACAGCTGTTGACTCCTTTCGTTTTGAATCAGCTGGTGGACTTGACGGTCTGACACCACAGCACCTTAAGGATCTGTTGTGTCCGAGCGCTGGAGAAGCTGGTGATGCACTTCTGAGGGAGCTAACAGCTCTAGTCAACCTCATGCTCTCAAGCAATGTGGACAGTGGCATCACAGATATTTTGTATGGGGCCAATTTATGTGCCCTTAACAAGAAGTATGGTGGCATTCGTCCCATTGCCGTAGGTAGCACTTTACGGCTTTTGGCAGAAAAAATTTGTTGTCTTACTTACTACCAAATTTCAGCCCTTTCAATTAGGTTTTGGTTCAAAAGGAGGTTGTGAGGCCGCAATCCATGCGCTTGCAACATACCTTGACAGTAGCGAAGATGGAGAGGTCATCTTGAAAGTTGACCTGAAAAACGTCTTCAACTCTGTAAACAGGGACACCTTGCTGACACAGGCCAAATTAGAAACCCCCAAAATATTTAATTTTCTTTGGCAATGCTATAGTCAGCCAACAAAATTAATTTATAAATACCACCTTTTGAATTCAGCCGTTGGATGTCAGCAAGGTGATCCGTTGGGTCCAGTCATCTTCAGTTTGGCCATTAACCCAATAATTCAAAAAATAAAATCCAATTTTAACATTTGGTATCTAGACGACGGGACTTTAGGGGGAAAAGTAGAGACAGTTTTACAAGATTTAGCCCTAATAAAGAACGAGTTTCAGTCAATTGGTTTAGAACTGAACCCGAATAAATGTGAGATTTTGATATCTGAAAACACAGATAAATTAACAACAATCTCCAAATTCAACTGTCTGGCCCCCAACATAAAAGTTTTGGACAAAACTTCTTTACGCCTCCTAGGGTCCCCGATTTTAGAAGATGGCTTTTCCACTTTTATCGAGGAAAAAATTCAAAATTTGATCAGGTTATTGATAGTCTATGTAATATCAGTATTCATTCAGCTTTCACTATTCTTCGTTTTTGTCTTTTCGTACCCAAATTTACACATGCCCTCCGTTCAGGACAATTTTGGAAAAATGTAGAAATTTTGGGCAGACTAGACAACTTAATACAAAATTCTTTGTGTAAAATTTTAAATGTAAATATTCATGACCGGGCCTGGGTCCAAGCGTCTCTCCCAGTTCGCTTGGGCGGGCTAGGTATTCGTAGAGTCACAGATTTCAGTCTGCCAGCATTTCTGTCGTCGGTCCATAGCACCGAAGAATTAGTCAGGAAAATTTTGTCAAATACACTGATTGATTCCGAGGTGCGATGCAAGACCGATGCCATAAATGCTTGGAGGATGTCTTGCCCCGACACTGACCTGCCCTCACGCCTAGGCTCACAGCGACTGTGGGATTCACCGCTCTGTAAATTGAGAATTAATACACTAATTGACACTTCTGTCAATATTTCAGAGCGTGCACGCCTTCTAGCTGTTGGAGAATGGGAGTCAGGGTTATGGATCCAGGCGCTCCCATCGCCCAACATCGGTACAATGTTGGACGACACAACCTTCCGCATTGTCACTTGCCTTCGGCTGGGTACACCTATTGTATCCCCGCATCATTGCACCTGTGGAGTAGCCGTCGATAATATGGGACACCATGGCCTTTCTTGTAGTAGAAGCGCAGGTCGTATACCTCAGCACGCTATTCTAAACGACATAATTCGTAGGGCTCTTTCCACCGCAGGTCTTCCGGCCGTACGTGAACCAAATGGTTTAGCACGAAGCGATGGAAAGAGACCGGACGGTATGTCGTTGCTACCGTGGAAGATGGGAAGGCCTTTGGTGTGGGACGCTACATGCGTTGACACCTTAGCACCTTCACACCTTCCAAGCACATCCGGATGTGCCGACGCTGCTGCTGCATCGGCTGAAGGCTTTAAACGGCGTAAATATGCTAACCTAGCAGGTGATTACATATTTGAGCCGTTTGGGGTTGAGACACTGGGGTCATGGGGTCCGAGGGCTCGCCGCCTTTATAGAGACATTGCTAAACGCCTAATCGATGCTTCTCAGGACCAGAAGGCTGGCTATTTTCTGGCCCAAAGAATAAGTATCGCCATCCAACGTGGCAACACAGCCAGCATTCTGGGAACATTCCCAGTCGGCAATGACGCGGAGGATTTTTTAAACGATATTTTGTAATTTAAATATTTTTAGTCTATAATTATGTTTATTTTGTATATTGTAATTCTTATTGTAAAAAGAACTGAATAGGATAGGTATAAAGTCATATCTGAAAGTTAATACTATCAGGCGTTAATTTTCGGAAGTCTATAGTTAAATTAAATAAATTTAACTACATTGCAATGTTCTGCCACATGTGGCGGAATATTGCAAAGTAGTTAGATTTATTTAATTCATATCTGAAAGACGTCGTCGTTCAAACATAGGTCGTAGCACAGGGAATGCCCAAAGAGCACGTTCAGCTAGAGACGAAGATTCGTCAAGGGAATGTGAGGCTCAGCTCAGCCAGCTTCGGGCTAGATATAGAGCTGAAGGAATAAGAGAATCCTCAGTTGAGCGTGAGGCTCGCTGCAGCCAATATCGGGAAAAAAATAGTGTTTGGGGAGCCAGAGAATCGTCTGCCGAGCTTGAGGCTCGCCTCAGCCAGGATAGGGGTAGGCATCGATTACAGAGAGCCAGAACTAATTCGTGGGTAAATAAAGAAAATTCTGCCATGAATTACGATCCATCGATTAATTACAAGGACGATCGATAGTATCAATTGATAGCATGTCAGTAGTGATTGAACATTGTTTGGCATTGAAATTCAAAGACGAATCTAATTCCACAATTCTAATACCACAGATAAAGACAATCATTCAACCAATGCACAAAGCATACAAATATTTGCATTGGGATATTTGAATTTTAAGTCTGACATGCTACATAGTCTACATTGCACCCTTGCGAAGCATGGGCGCGTCGCTAGTATATTATAAACTTAAGACGAACAGGTATATTAAGCGATTATTGAGAGGGCCCTGTTCCAAGGGCCGTGGTCACGAGAGGACTGGCTTCAGCTCATCGTCGTCTTCGTGAAGTGCGGCTTTGTACCCTAACTTCGTCGTCACTAAATGTTGTGTTCGAAGAAAATAAAACACTAAATATACATAGAAAATACCCAAGCTCCAACCCAAACACTTGTGGTTCACACAAATATTTTATTCAACCCGGGTATCAATCCGGAGACCTCAGGGACGGCAGTCGCCACATACAGCTTCGTTACCGAGGCAAATTGTGAGGTGAGGTGAATAATACGGTTTTGTAATTGAATTTATAACACTTAGAAATAACTTGACATTTGTAAAAAGATACTTTTACCCCAAGAAACATTTTTGTATTAAAACGTCTTAGATAGATGTATATTTTTGTGAGGTTTTCTTTCAAGTTTTAATATTTAAAATAATTTATAGTGTGTATATTTTCTTTAGAAAAGTTTTCCAATAAATATAATTTATAAAAAGACTGATAGATAATTATAAAAACGCAATGAGCTAATGTCTTATAGTATAAGTACATTGATGTGGACTTAAATTCCTCCTGAAAGGACAATAAGTAAACTAAACCTACTCAAAGTTTACAATAATAGACTTTAGGTTTTTTGCCTCTCTGGTTTATTTCCTTAAATGTACAAATAATATCTAAACACTACAATTTAAAACGCAGTGTAAAGGCCAAAGTAATCTTCGCGCCTTTGGAAGCTGGAGTTGAAGCCACGGACCATGGTGCCTGTCTTCGTCTTCATCTCTGCCACGCGCGTCATGCCGTCGCTGCCTCGGTAGACCTTAACGATGCGGCCTAACGGCCACAGAAGAGGTAGGAGTGCTCTGTCCTCTTTGTCCCTCATCAGGACCAGTGATCCTACATCCAAGATACCTGTCGCTGTCATCCACTTAGTCTTCTGCTGAAGTAGATAAAGGTATTCGTTAGTGAAGTGGTTCCAGAAATGTTGCCGAATGTGTTCAACCCGCTGGTAGCGCTGTAGGTTCACGATGTTGGCGTCGGTGACCTGAGGGTGAGGAACAGACATGAGTGGTCGTCCGATCAGAAAATCGGCAGGTGTAAGGGCAGTTAGATCTAAGGGATCAGAGGAAGCCGGGGTAAGAAGACGAGAATTGAGAATAGCTTCAATTTGACTTAGACAAATAGCCATTATGTTATACATTAAATGAGTAAAATAAAGGGAAATGAGTACGCTGGGGTACAATGGAATTCTAAATTTAATGAGCTGTGTAAAAAACCCCTCCTATCATTACTAAAACTATCTTACATATATAACTAAATATAACTATCTAACTAACTAATATATATATCTATAAACTAAGAGGGAAGAAAGAAAGGAAAGGACTATAAATAAATACAGAAAGAAAGAAAGACTAAGAAGAAGGAAAACCTAGAATATGGAAGGAATTATATCTAGAATAAATTGAACATGGATTATATTTTTTTTTTTTCATTCTGGACGGAGAATCTGAAATACATGGACAGCTGCATTATAATCGTCTAAAATGATTATACTAGTCTATCTGATAAGATGATAGTATATCAACTATATAGTTCCATTTAGAATACCTATAATGTACTTCTAATATGAACTTTTACTGAAGATTGGCCAAAGTGATCGATCGTCTAGTGATTAGTGGTAGGACTCTACGTTGTGTCATAGCAAACCGGATTCTTTTTTGTGATTATGCGCTCAGAACTATAATGTAAGACCTAAATAGTGCTTCTAATTTCAACCCTAAATAAGTGAAGTTAATATCTTATAGTGATTCTAAATTATTTGTTAGACCTAACTAGTGCTTTTAATTTCCTAAACCTAGACAAGTTGTTCTAGTAACTCAGATTGTCCTATCAGTAATAGATGAAAGGTATTTTAGTGTCAATCGTGTACATAACCTAAAAGTGACATTAATATTGATAATATTATTCTGGATTACTGTAATAAATTATTAAAGTTTTAACAACAAGTGAGTACCTATTTATTTATAATAAGATATTGAATTTATTGTGGTTATTATAGAACTTAGGGATGTAACATACAGACTAGTTGCAATAATTAAATGTTTACCGAATGGTCATGATAATTAGGAGGGGTAATGGACTGTAGGTAATTAGGTATCAATGTGGGGTTGGAAATAGCCTTCACTGCCCCAGCCACGCAGAGGCTGACTGAGAATCAATCCATACACCATATTCTCTCGTGAAGATATTTTTGGATGATGAAGCAGCTTGAACAGCTGATCACGAAGGGATTAGAACGAGTTCCAGATCCACAAAATTGATGTTAATATTATCAATAGGTAAGTATACCCAGTGATAGCCATAATAGTTCAGCTAGGAGTTATGCTTGGCAAGAACCTCCAAAGCTTATTGGTATATCTGAGATCATGTTCATACAAACAGTCTCATGAATTATAAAATGACGAATTGTAGAAGATCCGAGGATACATCTACCGTAGAAACCCTGATCCAATGATACATCAACTCTATCTCAATCTGGTCCAGTCAAGGAAATCCAGTGAGTCCGGAGCAGTGCTCAAATTCACAAGGGCTGCCCATGAAATACAATCAGCAATACACGATACAGTCTATCTCGTCTTGCCCTTAGGCCAAGAGAGTCCGGACCATCGGTAAGCCAAGTTGCAACCATGCCAGCAAAGTGGTTGAAGTTGTAATCATATGAATGTCCGTACCACAAACACTCAGATATACATCAAGATAGTTATCATTAATGTAACATAAATCCATTCTGAACTATTTTAGCAGATAGATACAAGTATTTAAGAATTAGCTTCTGGTAACCCGAGTAGGATTAATATAGGATGAAGGGATAAGTAAGTATGGATTTTATGATTATAGTTTATACATTTGCTTGACCACAATGGGAAAAGTAGGTATAATAAAACAACCATATTTATTGTATAGTATTTATTGAATAATTACCTTCACCTATGTAGAATAGCCTTCTTGACATGTATTATGTAATTGTTATTTACATTCTACGGATAGATCAGAATAAGTACTATAAGGAGTGGGTAAGTTGGGTAGGAGTTCACTCAATATTCCATTGTTGTGCCAAGTAATATCAAGCTAGTCTGACTTGGATATCGGAGTTCTAAACGAACCAGGCTGTTAGAACTACTTAGGTTTCTCTTATAAATTCCAATCTCCTCTGGTGAGACATAGCTCCGAGTAGACTGGAGGATACCCAGGTATGTTATAACCTTGAAAATATGCAAGCGCCAAACGCTTAGTAGACCAAGATTTAATCGATTTCTGAGATGAGCAAATACAGCTACATCTTCATGTATATCAACTGAAGCTTGTTCAGCATACCAGGAAACAATTTAACCCAAGATTAAAATGCTTCCATCTCAAACCATCCGTTATCCAAAATCTTACAAAATTGGAAATTCCTATAATAAAACACATGGGGGGTAGTATTATTCTGATACTATCATTCCATTAGCGGTTTCAATAATAAAGGTATGCGAGATGAATTCAAGAAGGAATTCCCACAGGCTTATGAACCAAGTTACCTCACCTATTACCATGATTCACCAAATATATAATTAGGTATCACACAGTAAAGGTTACTAATATAAATTAATTTAGTTTATGCCATCCTAGGCATAGCTCCGACAATGGACTGGTTTTACCAATCATTGCATGAAAGATTTGGCGAATATAGACACACTCAAGTATGCTAACATAATTTGTTTCAACCTCACCTAGGTGCTTCTGATTACGGACGAGGATTACCAATCATTACAGGAATGATATAGCGAATGAGGTACACTAAAGTGTATATGTAATTCAGATCAATCCTCCTAATGGTTTATGACTCTGTTCATACACCTCAGGTTAATCGCTGGTTAGTTCAGGGTGGTCAAGCAACGGTATGAAATATAATATGTATGTAGGTAATATACAATAAAGATATTAGAATCAGCATTGTAAATATATTCAATTTTGGACAACTTTTCGATTCACAATATTCATTAATTAGGTAGGTAGGTAGGTTGATATGTAGTAGGTAGTAAGTATGATATGACCATTATTTACGGGTAGTTCCTACCACGCTTCCTACTTCGGTTCAAGACGATTTCATCAAAATTATCTCGTTAAAATTGGCTAAGTAGTGATTATTTAGTCATTACTACACGCACTAACAGAACTAATTAGAATTGACACTGGAGATTCGATTATGCTGTTACAGTCATTTAACTAGAATGTACCTAGAATGTTGTACGCCAGGACAATATAGAACATTTAAATAACGCTGGATGTCTATAAACTACACTGGATTAATCGCACCTATACATCCTCAATCTGAACAAAATGGACACTTATCTTACGACAATTACACTGAATCATGAATTTATCCTTACTTTATCGTTCATGTACGCATTCCGAGCCCTTAGACAAATTTTATCATAAATTTTACCATATTCATCAGATTACACGCTAAAACTCTAGAAATCATTCGTCAGTTCGTTGTCCATACGGTGTGACCAATTTCTAAATTATCAAAAATATGTGGGTAAACTTCATGACATTGGTAAATACATGGAGGGTATTTGGATAAAATAATTCACAACGATTTTAATAGAATGAAAAGATCTGACCTCAAAATGACGTCTTCCTCGACTCCTCGTTGCTCTGCAGCTGCATCTTGAATCACTTAAATTAGTGCTAGTCTCATAGCGCGGACTAGTATGTAATGTCGTACACTTATCGCCAAGAGACCAGACTCAATCTCTTTCCCAAATGCAATAGATATAAAATATCTATTCATTTCTATCCCCAGAAGTCTTAGAAGCGATAAATGTTTGAGTATAATGTGTGTGTATCCCTCTGAATAGAATCTGGCCAGGACTCTAAACAAAGGCGTATAATAAAATAAATACATATATATAATAAATAATTGTAGGGGTAGGTGTATTGTGCAGGTACCTAAGATACTCACATGTCGACGGTCGAAACGCGCACTAGGTGATACCGACCACTCAGGAGACGAGCAGAGTTCCGATACGACGAAATTCCGAAAATCAAAGAGGACGAGCAGAGTTACGTTACTATTGAAAACCAGGAGATCAAAGAGCTACGTTACCGACGAAATTCCGAAAATCAAAGAGTTCCGATACTGATGATAATTCGCAGAGAAAAGAGCTACGTTACCGACGAAATTCCGAAAATCAAAGAGGACGAGCAGAGTTACGTTACTATTGAAAACCAGGAGATCAAAGAGCTACGTTACCGACGAAATTCCGTAAATCAAAGAGTTCCGATACTGATGATAATTCGCAGAGAAAAGAGGACGAGAATCCCGCACTCTCGTTTTTATAACCTTTTCCTAAACCACCTCCCATATCCGTATCATTCGTTCTTTTCCCGTAAAACCCATTCTATAACCTAGCAACACCGATCTACACTCTTTCCCACTTCCAACAATTCCAATAACCATTAACTAACTTTAAATCTTAATTATGTAATCTAAACATACAGAACCCATTCAAATGTACCTAAATTCTAAATAAAATTAATAAATATAATAAGTGGTTTAGAATATCTCATTATCTTTCTCTAATAAAATTAATATTTATGAATAAGTGTTTTTGGAATATTCTAGTACGGTCTCTAAAGAATTGTGAAAAGTCCAACGTTATATCAATTAATATACTATTTATCTAAATTTAGTGCCAAGAAATTTCATTCATACATGTATATTATTTCTAATAATAATAACTTGATATAAACCTAACTGATATGTATTTCAACCACTTCTAAGAATATAAGGCTCTATGATGTATTCTAACAATACAATATTGTAACATTTTAATCTGTATTGAAGTTATTAATTTTGGTAATCTGAATTTTCTATCTAAATTAATGTTTATCTGGCTTCTACCTATTATTCTGATATCTACATAGCTTCTACTTATAAGAACTTGTCACTCTTCATCAGGGGACACCTCAAATTTGAAGAAACAATTGTAATGAATTGTTAAAATTTTGGTAAATTAATCTTTATTTTCTACCACTAAACTCCTAATATTTCCTACTTCCCTGCTATATTCTAGTTTATATGTAGTCTACATTCCTCAGATATGTTAGTACTTCATAATAATTACAGGCATTAGCATAGCTTTAACAGATTGAATTTTCGCTATATTACTGGACCAATATTTTTAAGTATAATGTGAATTTATCAATTCTTAAGCAAACTCATGTTTATAACTAACAGTGATACCTCATGAACTTATAGGAGTAGAATTTATCTCATTTTTAGCATATTCTTTTGGTTAAATGTGAATTTTTAAGATATTTTTATAGCTTACTTATCCTGAATTTTGAATGTTTGGGATTCAATGTTTCTACTACATAACTTAATTGGTACTTGGCATTCTAATTGAATTTACATAATACATAATATGTATTTGCTCATTTAATAGATACATACATCAATCATAACTTGTATTCAAAATTATACCTAGGGTCTAAGTTTGACTAAATTGACTGTCTTTTCTATTCAATACTTTCATATTTTTGACCATAACTTTATTATTAATTGGAATTTTAATGTTATATTTTGAATGGTAGTCGTAAGTACTGGCACAATCAATATTCTAACATCAATCATTGCCAGTCTATCAATAATTTGAAATCCAACATAAACCCTAATTCCCTTCCTAAACTAATATATGCCTTTCCAGATTTATGAATTCTACTTCTACATTGGCTATAAAGTGACAACTAATGAACCAATCACCCCTAAGGTACTGTGTCTTACTTATACTTACGTTTAATAACTAGACATGCTGAAAATAAGTAAATTATTAAAATTTAATAAATTGATTCATTTAAAATTTATAACTAGCGCCATCTAGTGATAATAGGATGAACTAAGTACTATTTGCTTAGAGAATATAGTGTATCCGACATTGATTTTTAAATGTAATTGTTAATTGCCAGCAGATGGCAGTTATAAATAATTCTTATCATATCAAAATGAGATTTATTCAATTAAGAATGATATTTTTTTAAGGGGAATTAAAACAATCGAATCTTATTATTCTTTATTTTATGTTTCCAATTTGAAGGTCTTCTTCAAGAAGAATTAGCGTTGCAGACATAAATTTATCATACGGATCTACTCGTGTGAGTAGAGATCCGTTACAACTGGAAAGTGGTTTATTAAGCAATATGGTTAAGACTGTAACGAGTACGATATGACCAGAGCGTTTACAGCAATTAAGGCACACAAAAATGCATAAAAAGCTATTTTTATCTGACCTATCAGATATCAAAATTGGCTTAGTTCAGGTGTAAGGACATTGAGAATCCACTTCGAACTACAGGAAAAATACTATGTTAAAAGTTAAGGCAAAAAGTTGATAAGATTAATTTCATTATAATACATATTATATTGAAATTATTATATTGCTACTGCGATGCTACTGCGATTGCTACTGTGATTGCTACTACGACTGCTACTACTAACTCATGATACACTACTTGAGGCCGATCCTGTTTCCAGCTGTGGTTTGGCATTTGTATGTACTGGTAGGTATAAATAGTGTAATAAATGACTAGAGCCAGACGACCACAGCGTGAACTGGCGCTGATAGCATCAGCCTTCAGCCCACGGGAAACAAGAACTGCCGGGCTGTCCTACGAGGCCACGTAGCCCCACACACAGTCAACAGTTAGAGAGTCTTGAGTACACAGTCTTGCAGCTAGGTTTATCGTAGGCTTAAATTGGAAGATTATGTAATATGGAAATTTTGAAAATTAGGTATTTGTATAATTATGTAGAAATTTAGGTTCTAATTGCAGAATGTTTATTGATTATGGTGCCCGGCAAAGGCTATAAGCTTGCCTCCTAATACGCGGGACTAACGACGGATCTACTGGCAAAATGTGGGTGTATGTATGTTTCCATGTATGTTGTTATGTATGTTTCTATGTATGTTGTTATGTCTGTTTATATGTTTGTTGCTATGTATGTTAATTTGTTGTTTATTTGTTTGTGTTTGATGTTTTCGTGAATTAATGCTCACTAGGCACTGAGACATTCGTTCCCACTTTTACAAAATGGCAAAAGTGGGTCGATGTGTGACTATGACCTAGTTGTGACACCTGACCAGACACAATCCTAACTTGGTTTTATGGAGTTTAGGCAGATATAATTGTGCCATGTTCTAGGATGTTCCAAAATGTATCAGCTCCAACTAAAATGTCTATGACTGACGGAATGTTGAAAGTAGGGTCAGCTAGACGTAATACTGACGGAAGAGGGATTTGTTTTTTGTTGATGAAACTTGATGGCAATTTTTTAGATATCTCAGGCAATCTAAGTCGACCGTTTAGTCCCCGTAACAAGACTCAAGCGTGAGATTACAAGACTGTGTACAATAAGAGGTCTGATTGTTGATACCTGTGACTGTTGTGGAGCCAGTGGTGTGTCGCGGCAACCCAAGCTTTGACGATAAAGCCTGTGTGACGAAGTTAGCAGTACTACCGTTATCCAGTAAGAGCCGAGCGGAGTGCTTAGTGCCGTCAGCACCACGCATTTTCACCAGAACTGTGGACAGTAATACAACAAAATCTGAGTTGTTATGATCAATATTAGTCGATGGCACAATGTTCTCATTTTGTGGTATGGGATTGAATGGTGTTTATTCTTCGAGATTTTGATACAAAAGAGTATTATGACGTAACTTGCAATACTTGCAATGTTCAATCATGCACAAAAGAATCAAGTAAGAGCTTAAGGTATTTAATTAACACCACAAATAAAAACATCAGGGCACTTACAACACCTAACGATTCTACCGGAAAGATAGAAACTCGAAATGAATCGGTAGTGAACACATCCAACCAAAATAAGAAACACGAGAAGAAAATAGCTAGTGTAAACTGTCTTAAACGAGCATTTATTTTGGGGGGATCGCAGTGCCGGGGATTGGCCTCCAGACTTCTGAAGTTGACAGTAAATGGTTCAAATAACAACTATCAATTCACATCAATTGTAAAACCAAATGCCTCAACTGGGGAGATTCTAAATAGTGCTAAACTGTTTGATATCACCTCAGATGACAAGCTGATACTGCCTATAGGGAAAATGACCAAAATAGCCTAAAGATGACCACTAAATTGTGTTTATTTTTGCAGACAGTACAATGCCCAGTTATAATTGTGGGCGTAAATGGAGGCGTCTGGTTTAATGATTATAAATTAAATTATATGCTGAATCTCATTTGTAAACAAAATAAAAAATGTTCATTTGTTCCTAAATGTCACAATTCTGCCTCACTGTGCCGTCAAATTAATACACTTATAGATCAAAAGGACTATGATGACAAGTTTCTATCCTATAACAAGATTGATAGTACGCAATACACTACAAATAATTTGATAGCAATAAGAACATATAGCGATGTTTGCAACAAAAGCACACAAACAGAAATTTTGGGTACTGAATCTCTAAACACTTTAGAATTAAATGATCAAACATTTTTTCGTGAATAATGGGGAGAACCTTGTAATATTCCATCAAAATATTGCAGGGGCCATAAACAAAGCAAATGCCATTGAAATAGCTCTAAACTTATTATGCAAAAAACATGATTATATTGATTTTATATGCCACACAGAAACATTTATACAAACAGGTGATGAAGACAATATGATTTTAACTTCCTATACGTTAGCCAGCAGTTTCTCTAGGCAAAGTATAAGAAGAGGGGGGGTATGTATAATGGTTAAACCGGACACAGAGTTTAAGAACATAGTATGGTTGGCGAATATCGCAGTTGAAAACCATTTTGAAATATGTGGTATACGAATAAAGAATCAAAATATAAATCTATTATGTATCTATAGAACCCCAGACTCTGATGTAAATATATTTTTCAGAAAACTGCAAATAGTTCTAGATAGGCTACATAAAAATGAAAATTACCGTAATATACTATGTGGTGACTATGCGAAAGTACTAATAAAAATACTTTTATTGACATTTTATACAATTATAATTTAAGAACACATATATCTAAACCAACTCGGAAAAAAAAATGTATTGATAATATAATAAGTGACATTGCAGATGCAAAAGGTGAAATACACGAATTAGGACTCTCGGATCACAACACAGGACAAATATTAACAATAAAAGGAAAACCCCACTTTAACTATCCAAAACAATGGTTCCTATATAAAAGAGATCTATGTAAAGAAAATACTGAAAAATTTAGTAACTATCTAACCGAATTGTCATTTTCTGAAGTGTATAAAGAGACCGATGTAAACAAGGCGTTTTCGTTGTTCCATGAGGATATATGCCTATTCTCCAACCTGTGCTTCCCAATGATAAAAATTAAAATGAACCAAAATTCTGGTAATCCTAAATGGATAACGAAGGGCTTGAAAAGATCTTTTACGGTTAAAAGAAAATTGCAAAGAAATTATTATAAGAACAAGACGAATACTAATAAACAAAAATACAAAACATATAGCAGAATATTAAAAAGGTGCATTGTAAGTGTGCAAAAAGAAAACAATAAAAAATACATTGAAAATGCTGAAACTAAATGCAGAGCGTCATGGAAAATAGTAAATGATAAACTTAAACATAATCAAACAAACTTCGAAATTAAAGAAATATTAAATGGGACCCACGTCCTGACCAGTGGCGATGACATTGCAACACACTTCAATAATTATTTCATAAACATTGCTGCACCGAAGGCCACTCAAGAATCAACAAAAAGTCACGATACAAAAAGAATTGTAAATTCAATATATCTAGAACCAGTGACCTGTCTGGAGATCTATAAAGTAATAATGGAACTACGAAATACTTATTCTGCCGGATATGACGAGATAACAACAAAATTAATTAAACAAAATGTTTTTGCTTTAGTGCAACCTCTAACTCATATAATAAACCTGTCTTTGGAAAATTGAATATTTCCCGATGGGGTAAAATTCTCAATCGTCAAACCAATTTTTAAAAAAGGCTCTCGCTCTGATGCTGACAATTATAGACCAATTACTCTCATTCCAGTTATCTCAAAAATTTTTGAGAAGATTATGAGTACTAGGATCCTAAACTTCTTTGAAAGGAATAAAGTCCTAAATGAAAACCAAAACGGTTTTATTAAAAATAAGTCCACAACGCTTGCATGTTTTAAACTAGTAAAAGAAATTATTAATGCTATTGATGCAAAAGAAATCCCCATAGCCGTTTATCTGGACATGAGTAAAGCATTTGATATGGTATGTCACAAAACTTTATTAGGAAAACTTGAACAACTAGGTATAAGAGGTCCTACACACGGCTGGCTAGAGACTTATCTAACGGGCCGACAACAATGCACAGAAATAAAAAAAATGTGCTATGCAACCAATATCCAGCAAAACTATAGATCGGCATTTTCGGTGAACCAATATGGAGTACCACAAGGGAGCGTGCTGGGCCCCATCTTATTTATAATATACATAAATGAATTGCCAAACGCTACCGACCAATATAGTATATTATTCGCTGACGACACTACCATTCTAACAAAATGTAAAAATTTGAACGACTCTATCAGCACCACTAATAAAGCCTTAGCAGAAATTAGTAAATGGTTGGATTCTAATAAACTGAAGGTAAACTGCAATAAAACCAAATTTATTAGACATTTAAGATATAATAACAAAAGTAAAGACAAGACTGGGATACGACTGGAGTTTACTCCTTAACCTATATATGCCCAGTGATTCGAAAACGAAACGGGAGTTAATACCGTCGTATAAACATCGCAGAACATTGATATTCGTAATAAAATGTAAAAAAATGCCATCTATCGCAAGTTTATGGAACTATCTATTAATTGTAAGAGGAACTTTAGTTACTGTTGACATTTGATTCAAATTATAGGTAGTGAAAGTCGTAACGTGTTTTTCTTTGCCAAAAAATTGTCTTTTTCCAAAAAGAAGTAAGTAATTATTTATTTTGGTAATACTTGGTACTTTTTAATGTGGTGTAGTAAATATAGATTGATTATCAATATTTTGATGTATTTTTTAAGAATATGTTCTAATTTATAAATACCTAAATCGACCTCTCAACTTTTATGTTTCGAAAACGATACAACGGGCAAATATACTGGCGAGTCTTGTACTAAATAAGTTTTATGTGTTTCAGACGGAGTAATCACCTGACTACGAATGACATTATTGATTACCTCAATGATTTAGACTCGGACGATGAGGCGACAGGAGCTGATGTGTACATCGACCCTCCAGGTGATGGCCAAGTGTCAGATTCGGACTCAGGGGATGAAATAAATATAAATTTTGATAATTTATCGCGTCGGCAGCTTTTGGCACCAGCTGAGCTAATACTACATGGTTCAAATATTAGTGACGATGGCGAATCTGAAGGAGAAGAAAATTCATTGCCAGTTGATCACGCATCAGTACTCTCTCTTGTATGCCCCCCCAGCACATCAAGTCAGGCATCCAGCACTCGTAAGCGAGGACGGCCATTACCAACTAGTGCACGCGAACCCCCGCCGCGTAAGGTAATCCGGAAATGGGTGAAGCGAGATTTACCTCAACAAACGGATGAATGGACTATACCTTTACCAAGGTCAGTTTTGACTTTGTCTGAAGCTTCAGAACCTATTGAGTTCTTCGAATTATTTTTCAGCCATGACGTTATCATGCATATTGTCCGTCACTCTGTAATGTATGCAGTACAAAAAGGTAATCTAGGGTTTACCCTTTCTGACAGTGATATTTATTGTTTCATTGGCATTATGATATTGACTGGATATTGCCCACTGCCACGACGCCGGATGTATTGGGAAACAAATGAAGACACACACAATATCTTAGTGGCTAAATCAATGAGGAGAAACAGATTTGAAGAAATTTTTCGTCATTTTCATGTAGCCGATAATACCAACCTTTGCCCTAACGACAAAATGGCAAAAGTACGCCCTCTTTTTGATCTACTGAACGAAAAGTTTCTGCAATATGCTGTGATTGAAAAGGACATTAGCATTGACGAATCTATGATCCCTTACTACGGTAGGCACGGCTGTAAACAGCATATCAAGGGCAAACCTATCCGATTCGGGTTCAAATCATGGATTGCGGCTTTACGATTAGGATATTGTTTATATGCAGACCCATACCAAGGTCGTTATGAAAAATATAGTACTGGACTTGGCCAACATGTAGTGCAAAAGTTGATGACTGAGGTGCAGAATGTCTATAAAGAAACAAGTTTCTCAGTTTACTGCGACAATTTCTTCACTGGATTACCTTTGATTGCGAGTATGAAAGAAAAAAATGTTTTAGTGACCGGTACTGTACGTAGTAACCGCATAGAAAAATGTCCTTTGAAATATGAAAAATTATGCAAGAAAGAACCGAGAGGTTATCATGATAGCCGACTTGACCTAACCAGCGGAATTAGCGCTGTGCGCTGGCATGATAACAGTGTGGTAACTCTATTGTCAAGTGAATTTGGCGTGGAACCTATGCGAACTGCAAGAAGATTTTCAGCTGCTCAAAAACAAAGGGTGACTGTACCACAACCCAACATTGTATACCAATATAATTGTTTTATGGGAGGAGTAGACAGATTGGATGCCAATGTTGGAGCCTATCGTATAGCAATTAGAGGCAAAACATGGTATATGCCTATACTCTTCTGGTTGTTAGATGTTGCAGTCAACAATGCTACCCTTCTGGCTCGAAATTATTCCAGCGATGTAGATACGCTGGAATTTCGGCGCAGCATCGCCAGAACTTTACTTCAGAAGTACGGGAACGATAAGCAGCGTCCGGGACCTACCAAACGGGTCACGACGAACGTACCTACTTCAGTGCGAAAACATAATGCTGAGCACATGATTTGCCGCGCACCAAGTAGACTGCGATGTGCTTACTGTAAAAATCTTACAGTTACTATGTGTCAGAAATGTAATGTCAACTTACATTCAAAATGTTTTACTGCTTTTCATTCTTAATGTCATTTATTTTATTATTTATACATTTTAATACTAAAATAACATTGCTATTTTATTTACCTATGTCAAATGTAGCATATTTGCCCATTGTTTCGTTTTCGAACACCTTCAAAATACCTACTTAAAAAAATATTTAAAGAAAAAAACTTATCAGTACCTTTATAGGAACTTATTACAAATAACATTACCGAAAATTACAAAAATTGAAGTCAAAAATAGTTCTGGGCATATATGGGTTAAGTACGAGTATCTAACCATACGCAAAAAGAGTTTATTCAACTGAAAAAAGATTAATATCATATGAAAGGGTAAATTCACAAATTAATGAAAAAATAATATTCATATATAAATATACATTTATTAAATTTTATATACATTAATTATAATTAATCGGCGAAATATTTTACATTAAACTTTTCACAATAGTCAATTTTAGATGTGCACAAATATTTCATTAGAAATTTGTATAAATTAGGTAATTATTATTCTACCAATTATCATTTTTTTAAAATATTAATTAGATCAACATTGCCTTCATTATTAATTACAACCTGGCAACTCTGAACATCTCATACATCATTTTCATTCTTAAAATATTTTAATATTTTTATTTACATATTATTGCCTAAATTTATACAATTACTTCAGATACAAAATTAATATAAGCAAAAAGTCAATAAATAAAGGATTTTATACTATTTTATAACAATAAACAAAGTCTACAAAATTAACATAGAAGATTTGACACATGTCATATGAATACCTACGAAAATATCAACAATATTATGGCTAAATTCAAAATGAAGTGATTGAGATGCAAACAAGAGCCAGAAGCAGAAATGCGCAACTAACACCCCCGGACTCGTCACTAAACTCCGCCTCGCAGGCACCGGACCGCACATCGCCGACACAGGTGCTCGCTGAGGCGTCGAGCTCTTCAAGTGACGAGTATTTCTCTCCGCCGATGTCGCCAACACCTGTACGCCGGCGAGGGAGAGGCCGGCCGCCGAGCAGTTTGGGGCCCCGAAGCCTACCAGCTTCGAGTAGGGTCCCCACTACCGGTGGTATTGTGCACCGCATGCGATGGACTTCATCCATCAATGAAAACGTCATGCGGGCATATTATGAGGCCACAGATGGGGAAAGCAACCTGACTGCGTACCGTTCAAGGATGCTTCCTTTGTTTCAGGCTCTTGAACCAACAATGACCGTTGCCGTCCAACGGCTATTGGATCAAGTGCGGGCTATACAACGATGTAAGTTGTTGGATCAATCTGTGCTTGATCGACTACGCCTGGAAGTATTATCTACTCGTACAGCTCCAGTGTCAACGAGAGCACCGTCACCTGTGACACAGACGGTTGCTACAAGTGTGACGTTAGCGACGCCCGCACCCGACGCGGGAAATGATACGAGTGATACATCTATCCAGGTAAGCGAGCAATTGAGGAGTACTTTGGAAGATGTGATCTCGCAGTATAGGTTTATACCTAATTCTAGACCGCGACTACCGCGCTTGCCAATGCATAAACGAAATCTGGCGTTGATGGGAGCCCTGAATGCATTGCTAGAGCCGTACTTACGGACTAGCAGTGATTTGCTTGATACTCACTCGATTCTTTACTGTGGAGCCATTGCCGCTTGTCGTGTTGCACGCGTTAAATTCCCCGAAGCTTACCGTGCACCACGACCGGATGGTGTTCCCGTATGGCAGGCAAGAATCGAGCGACGTATCGGCACATTTAGGACTCTCATTGCAAAGCTTATCTCTTTCAGCCGGGGAAATAGTCGTCCCCGGGTCATGCGTTTCGTGACTCAGGCATTTGCTGAGACCGGTATTCGTCCCCAGCAATACTTAGCGAATGTCACGGAACGTATTGACTTTCTGAAACAGAAAGTGTATGCATGGGCAAGCCGTATCCGTCGTTATAGAGAGCGTGTAAATAGATACTGGCAGAATCGCATCTTCCAAAGTGACCAAAGGAAGGTGTACCGAGAGTGGGAGGGAACTGGACAGCGTTTGAACGACGGACAACTGCCAGATGCTCACGCCATGAATCAATTTTGGCGTGACTTATGGTCGGTGCCCGTCGAACATTCGGAGGGCGACTGGATCCGTGTCGTCGAGCGTGAATGCAGTATCATCGAACCCATGGAATCTATTACCATAGACTCCGAAGACGTTAGTTGTGCAATGCGTACGGCCCCGAACTGGAAAAGTCCTGGGCCGGATGGATTGCACAACTTTTGGATAAAGTGGGTTCAGAGCTCGCATGAACGCTTGACAACACAGTATCAAGAAGCCCTTGAGTCTGGTTCCTTACCCGCTTTCATGACCACTGGCATCACCTTCCTGCTCCACAAATCAGGTAGTACCACGGAACCTAAAAACTATAGACCCATCACTTGCTTACCTACCATCTACAAGCTCCTTACATCTATTCTGAGAAGTAAAATAAACTCGCACATAGTATCTAATAATATCTTAGATAACGCTCAGAATGGATGTAGGGTTGGGTCTCGTGGTACTAAGGAGCTACTCCTCATTGATATGGCCATTAGCCAACAAGTCAAGCGGAGTAGGGGCGCCCTCTCTACTGCCTGGATTGACTACAAGAAGGCCTATGATTCGGTGCCTCATTCATGGCTGAGGAGGATTTTAGAGTTGTATAAAATTAATCCGACTCTTAAATCCTTCTTAGTCTCGTGTATGGGGCAGTGGACCACAGTCCTTCGTCAACCAGGTAGTGGTGGGCACGCCTCTGACCCGCAAGGCTTGATAAGGATCGAGCGTGGTATATTCCAGGGCGACAGTTTGAGTCCATTGTGGTTTTGTTTAGCACTGAATCCACTTAGCACATTGCTGAAGGATTCAGGGCTAGGCTATCGGTTTCGTAGAGGGGGTGAGGTTATATCTCACCTGATGTACATGGATGACCTCAAACTGTTCACATTGAAGCACCAAGATTTAGTGACATTATTAAAAACTACGGAAGTTTTTAGTAATGCCATTAAGATGGAGTTCGGTGTTGATAAGTGTGCGGTTATGCATGTACAACGGGGGAAGGTTGTAAATTCACCGAATTTACAACTTTCTGAGATAATAACTCTCAAATCTCTCTCCGAGACCGAAACATACAAATACCTAGGTATGTCAGAGTCATTGGGTATAGCGGTAGAGGATATTAAGAAATCGGTGAAAGAACGTTTTTTTGGCCGCCTGACAAAAGTTCTTAACAGTTCTTTGTCCGGTGGTAACAAAATGCGGGCTTTCAACGGTTGGGTGATACCTTTATTGTTATACTCCTTTGGCATACTTAGGTGGACTCAAACGGAACTAGACGCCCTGGATAGGCGAGTCCGTCAACAACTGACATTGCATCGAATGTTACACGCACGATCTTCTGTCATGAGACTGTACATTCCGCGGAAGTGGGGGGGTCGAGGCTTTTTGAATGCCAAGAACCTCCACAACCGTGAAGTGTGCAGTCTGAGAGATTACTTTCTACAGAACGGGTGTGATATTCATTGCGATGTCGTGATGGTTGACAAGGGCCTAACACCTCTTTCCTTGGCTAACGAGAACTGGCGTAAACCAAAGGTGCTAGGTACTGAAGACCGTAAGGACGTATGGAAGAGTAAGGAGCTACACGGGCGGTTCTACCGGGTCTTAACAGGATCCGACGTAGACCTGCTCGCTTCGGTGAACTGGCTACGTTTTGGGGACCTCTTTGGGGAAACTGAAGGTTTTGCCTGTGCAATTGCAGATGAGGTTATCAAGACGAACAACTATCGGAAATACATCATGAAGGACGGTACGGTCGACATTTGTCGAGCACGCCACCGTCCTGGTGAATCACTTCGCCATATTATTTCCGGTTGTTCGTATCTTGCTAACACCGAGTACTTGCATAGGCACAATCAAGTAGCCAGGATCATCCACCAGCAACTTGCTCTTCAATATGGCCTTATTGAGTTTGAAGTACCGTACTATAAGTACACACCAGTGCCAGTTCTTGAGAATGGTCGTGCATTGCTCTACTGGGACCGATCAATCATCACGGACAGGACTATTGTTGCCAATAGGCCCGATATCGTGTTGGTTGATCGGACCCAGCGTTGGGCAGTGCTCGTCGATATCGCCGTCCCGCATGACGAGAATCTCGTGAAGGCAGAGAAGGACAAACTTAGTAAGTACCTTGATCTGTCCTTCGAGATAACCGCCATGTGGGACGTAGACTCGACGATCATTGTCCCGGTAGTCGTTTCGGCAAACGGATTAATAGCGAAGAGTCTCGATCAACATCTCAAGAGACTCTCGTTAGATTGTTGGATCAAGAGTCAGATTCAGAAGGTTGTTATCCTCGCCACGTGCCGTATTGTTAGGAGGTTTCTTAGTCTGTAGCCTCCACCGCCGGTAGTTTGGGTCCTACTCCGCTACTGGTGGGACACTATTTTTTATATTTTTAAATGTATTTGTGTTTTTTATAAATCTATTTAAAAATGTATAAAATAAGAATGTTATTGAATAAACGAGATAATAATTACAATAATAAAACTGGCAACTCTGGACATCTGTACATACGTCATTTTCATCAATAAAATATTTTAATATTTTTATCTCAAATATCTTCCTCAATTTTTAAAATTCTTACTGATTTCTAAATTATATCACCAAAAAGTCCATAAATATTATATTTCACAATTTATTACAAGAATACCAAAGTGCAAATATGAAGCGAAGTTTTGACAAACATCAACTATCAAAATATCAGAATGTTACGAGAAAATAAATATTATGAATGATTATGGATAGCGATGATAACAAGAGCCAGGAGTAAAAATGCACAGATAACACCCCCGGACTCATCACTTAGCTCCGCCTCGCAAGCGCTGGACCGCACTCCTGCGACACAAGTGCTTACTGAGGCGTCGAGTTCATCGTCAAGTGATGAGTATTTTTCCCCGCCGACGTCGCCAACACCTGTACGCCGGCGAGGGAGAGGCCGGCCGCCGAGCAGTTTGGGGCCCCGAAGCCTACCAGCTTCGAGTAGGGTCCCCACTACCGGTGGTATTGTGCACCGCATGCGATGGACTTCATCCATCAATGAAAACGTCATGCGGGCATATTATGAGGCTACAGAAGGGGAAACCAACCTGACTGCGTACCGTTCAAGGATGCTCCCTTTGTTTCAGGCTCTTGAACCAACAATGACCGTTGCCGTCCAGCGACTATCGGATCAAGTGCGGGCTATCCAACGATGCAAGTTGTTGGATCAACCTGTGCTTGATCGACTACGCCTGGAAGTGTTATCTACTCGACCAGCTCCAGCGTCAACGAGAGCACCGTCACCTGCTACACACACGGTTGCAACTAATGTCACTTTAAATATTGGATAGAAACAGGCGTTACTTGGCGAAAATCCATGACAAAACAATGGTAAGTAAAAATTTTTTTAAGAAAAAACTTTTTAGCATTAATTAATAGCATTAATTTTTCGCAGAATCAAAAGGACAACAAAACGTCGACAATTGTTTCGCCTCTAAACGAGGCATTATCAAGGCTGTTCTCTCTGAGATAGTCTTGATAATGCCTCGTTAAATTAATGCTATTAATTAATGCTAAAAAGTTTTTTCTTAAAAAAATTTTTACTTACCATTGTTTTAATGTCACTTTAGTTGATACCGTGCTCGACGTGGGAGATGATACGAGTGATATATCTGTCCAGGTAAGCGAGCAATTAAGGAGTACTTTAGAAGATGTGATCTCTCAATATAGGTTTGCACCTAATTCTAGACCACGGCTACCACGCTTACCCATGCATAGACGAAATTTGGCGTTGATGGGAGCCCTGAATGCGTTGCTAGCTCCGTACTTACGGACTAGCAATGATTTGCTCGATACCCACTCGATTCTTTACTGTGGAGCTATTACCGCTTGTCGTGTTGCACGCGTTAAATTCCCTGAATTTAACCGTGCACCACGATCGGGTGGTGTGCCCGTATGGCAGGCAAGAATCGAGCGACGTATCGGCACATTTAGGACTCTCATTGCGAAGCTTATCTGTTTTAGCCGGGGAAATAGTCGTCCCCGGGTCATGCGTTTCGTGAGTCAGGCATTCGCTGGGACCGGTATTCGTCCCCAGCAATACTTAACCAATGTCACGGAACGTATTGACTTTCTGAAACAGAAAGTGTATGCATGGGCAAGCCGTATCCGTCGTTATAGAGAGCGTGTAAATAGATACTGGCAGAATCGCATCTTCCAAAGTGACCAAAGGAAGGTGTACCGAGAGTGGGAGGGAACTGGACAACGTTTGAGCGACGGACAACTGCCAGATGCTCACACCATGAATCAATTTTGGCGTGACATATGGTCGGTGCCCGTCGAACATTCGGAGGGCGACTGGATCCGTGTCGTCGAGCGTGAATGCAGTATCATCGAACCCATGGAGTCTATTACCATAGACTCCGAAGATGTTAGTTGTGCAATTCGTAAGGCCCCGAACTGGAAAAGTCCTGGGCCGGATGGATTGCACAACTTTTGGATAAAGTGGGTTCAGAGCTCTCATGAACGCTTGGCAACACAGTATCAAGAAGCCCTCGAGTTTGGTTCCTTACCCGCTTTTATGACCACTGGCATCACCTTCCTGCTCCATAAATCAGGTAGTACCACGGAACCTAAAAACTATAGACCTATCACTTGCTTACCTACCATCTACAAGCTCCTTACATCCATTCTGAGAAGTAAATTAAATTCACACATAATGTCTAACAATATTTTAGATAACGCTCAGAATGGATGTAGGGCTGGGTCACGTGGTACTAAGGAGCTACTCCTTATTGACATGGCCATTAGCCAACAGGTCAAGCGGAGTAGGGGCGCCCTCTCTACTGCCTGGATTGACTACAAGAAGGCCTATGATTCGTGCCTCATTCATGGCTGAGGAGGATTTTAGAGTTGTATAAAATTAATCCGACTCTTAAATCCTTCTTAGTCTCGTGTATGGGGCAGTGGACCACAGTCCTTCGTCAACCAGGTAGTGGTGGGTACGCCTCTGATTCGCATGACTTGATAAGGATTGAGCGTGGTATATTCCAGGGCGACAGTTTGAGTCCAGTGTGGTTTTGTTTAGCACTGAATCCACTTAGCACATTGCTGAAGGATTCAGGGCTAGGCTATCGGTTTCGTAGAGAGGGTGAGGTTATTTCTCACCTGATGTATATGGATGACCTCAAACTATTCACACCGAAGCACCAAGATTTAGTGACATTATTAAAAACTACGGAAGTTTTTAGTAATGCCATTAAGATGGAGTTCGGTGTTGATAAGTGTGCGGTTATGCATGTACAGCGGGGGAAGGTTGTAAATTCACCGAATCTACAACTTTCTGAGATAATAACTCTCAGATCTCTCACCGAGACCGAAACATACAAATACCTAGGTATGTCAGAGTCATTGGGTATAGCGGTAGAGGATATTAAGAAATCGGTGAAAGAACGTTTTTTTGGCCGCCTGACAAAAGTTCTTAACAGTTCTTTGTCCGGTGGTAACAAAATGCGGGCTTTCAACGGTTGGGTGATACCTTTATTGTTGTACTCCTTTGGCATACTTAGGTGGACTCAAACGGAACTAGACGCCCTGGATAGGCGAGTCCGTCAACAACTGACATTGCATCGAATGTTACACCCACGATCGTCTGTCATGAGACTGTACATTCCACGGAAGTGGGGGGGTCGAGGCTTTTTGAATGCCAAGAACCTCCACAACCGTGAAGTGTGCAGTCTCAGGGATTACTTCCTACAGAATGGATGTGACATTCATTGCGATGTTGTGAAAGTTGACAAGGGCCTTACACCTCTTTCCTTGGCTAACGAGAACTGGCGTAAACCAAAGGTGTTAAGTGTTGGCAACACCAACATAAATTGACTCAGTCATTCCTTCATCCTGTACGTTCGTTCTCTTCCATAAGCAAGCTGTAAACTAACGTGTGCCTCTCTGCGCAAATAAACATCAAGATACAAAAATAAAAGTCTCCGTGTTTCTATTCTTCGCTCCTACATCAATTACCAGCCCTACAAGCTCCACACATAAAATGGTCCTTCTTCTCCGTCGAATTGAAGCGCAATAAGGATAAGAAATACGACGCCCCGGAGCCCAGACTACGTCTGCAACGTGTACAAAAAGTTTTTGATGCAATCGCAGCAATTCAGAAGCCGCGCAACACCAGCCAAGGAGAAATCTTCAGCGAACGACGACCAACGAAATTGGCAAGTAAAAATTCGTCGTATTTTAGAGGAAATTATTTCAAGTTCAAATTTCATACATTTTTTCGGACCGATTCGGCGCCATTCCTACAAGAATATTGTTGTGTCTAAGACCGACGCCATATTACCAGCGGTGACGCAATTTCAAGCTGCGAACCAATCAGATTACCTGTCATCGATTGACAACGTCAACTGCTGCAACGGGATTGGACGAGACGTCGACGAAGAACGGTTTCCGCGAGCATAATATGTAACTTTATGTTCATTCAACAATCACTCAAGTTTCTACAAGTCTACGATTTATTGGACTCTAAGTGAATTTGTTCAAGTAAAAACTCAATTTTGTTATTTTGTTTTAGTGGGTGTGCGTAGTAACAAACAACGTAGTTGATGGATTTTCAATTGTTAGTTTTAAAGTGTTTTAAAACAAGAAAAATGTCGAAAGAAGATGATATTGTAAAATTAAGGCAGTTTAGAGCTTCACGAGGCTATACCAAGTCGTCTATCACACGTTTATACACATTCGTATCAAACGAACAAGATGTGGAACTCAGCAATCTCTCCGCTTTGCAATCGAAGCGTTCGCGTATCGTCGAGCTGTTTAATGAGTATGAGGTTTGCAATAAACAAATACTGGCCCTCGATACGACGGACAATGAAGACGTAGCTGACTGCGAGTCCAAATATTTCCACATCTTGACAGTGTTGAACGAAGCGATAAAGTCAAAGTCGACGCCGACCTCTGACTCGCCACAATCATTCAAGGCAAAGTTGCCTACTATACAAATACAAGTGTTTACAGGTAAATATACTGAATACACTCCATTTATAAACCTCTTTCGTGCCATAATTCACAATGACCGATCAATTGATAATGTTCAAAAGCTATACTATCTCAAAACGTTTTTGCAAAAAGAACCTTTTAACATTATTAAAAACCTTCCTTTAGTGCCTACTAGTTACGACAAGGCCCTCGAACTTCTCGAGGAAAGGTACAATCACAAGTTTAAAATCATAAACGAGCATATCAACTCGCTGCTTGATCTGAGTCCCCTCGTCAAATCTACTCCGTGCAATATTCGTGAGTTTATCTCTTATGTAAAACAATGTATGGGTGCCTTAGAGAACCTGCAGGTGAATACTAATAACTGGGACCCTATTATTTTATCCATTTTATTCCGCAAATTAGATACATACACATCACGAGCTTACCAACTCGAGAGAAACATTGACTCTGACCCAAGGCTGGACGAGTTCCTACAGTACCTGGAAAAAAGAGCCTTGGCATTGGAGAACGCTGAGCCGACATCTTCAGGCAGAGGACATAAGGTGGTAGTGAACGTGGCCGCAGCACCTGAAACAAGATCATGCTCATTCTGTAAGTCTGTTGATCATAAATTATTTGCATGCCAAAAATTTAAAGTCTTACCTACAGTAGACAAAATGAACTTCATTAGAAGCAGCAATTTATGTACTGTGTGCTTAAATAATCATCGGGGCAAGTGTAAATTTCATTTCCGGTGCAACATTTGCAAGCAAAGCCACAATACCTTACTTCATGAAGATGATTCTACACAACCACCACCGGTGACCTTAATTTCAAATACAGATTCTGATAAAATTTTATTACCTACCGTCAAGGTGAAGCTCTATACACAGAGTGGCAGGGAAGTACATGTACGGGCAATACTGGACTCAGCATCACAAGTCTCTTTGGTGACAAGCAAGGTGATTGATATTTTAGGAATCACCCCAAACTTAAACAAAACTAATATAGTGGGGGTCAGCAACAACAATAATATTGCAAAATATTCTGTACCCTTAGAAATATTTTCTTTAGCCACACCTTATAGGGCAACAATAAACTGTCATGTGCTAGATAAAATCACATGCAAGATTCCACAGTTTAAAGTCGATATGGCATTAATAAAAATACCTTTCAATGTAAGGCTGGCCGATGATGACTTCAATACCCCATCGGAAATAAATATGTTGCTTGGTGCCGATATATTTTTTCAGGCACTGCTACAGGAGCAACAAGTACCTGCACAGCAAGCTACTGAGCACGAGACTCGGCAACAGCACCTGCTGCAACCACGCTTCGTAAACACAAGGTTTGGCCATGTCATAGCTGGACCTCTACCAAGGCAGACTACTTCTAATTCAAGTAAGGTGTCACTTTTATGTATTGAGTGCGACTCTGTTAATGAATCTTTACAAAAATTTTGGTCAACTGAAAGTATTCCAGAAACCCGTAGTGAGAAAATTCCAGAGCATGAATTATGTGAGAGTATTTTTCAAGAGACAACTCTACATGAGAACAATAAGTTTCAAGTTGATTTACCTTTGAAATTACCCATAACTCATATTAAAGAGACTCTTGGAAATTCTTTTGATCTCGCTTTAACCAGGTTTTTAAACCTCGAGAAAAAACTACACAAAAATATTAATCTGCTTTCCGATTATGACAAGTTCATTAATGAATATCTGGAGTTAGGACATGGTCACTATGTTGATTTTAATTCATTGGATTTCAATAAAGATCCTCTATATTTCATGCCACACCATGCTGTGTTCAATGAAAATAGCAAAAGTACAAAAACACGTGTTGTGTTCGATGCTTCGATGCATACTGACAAAAAAGTGTCACTGAATGATTTTCTGCTTAATGGTCAACCCGTTCAAAAGGAGCTGTTTGATATAATGCTTTTATTTCGCTTAGGTGATTATACTTTCACCACAGATATACGCCGAATGTTTCGTTGCGTCAATGTAAATCCAAAACAAACTGTGTTACAAAATATCTTGTGGAGAAACAATATTAATCAGCCTATAAGGTGCATACAGTTAGATACAGTCACTTACGGTCAGAAAAGTTCTAGTTTCTTAGCTACACGCTGCTTGAAAAAGCTAGCGGATGAGTATGAAAGAGATTTCCCATTAGCCGCTTATATAATAAATAACTGTACGTTTGTGGACGATGCTTGCTACTCACATTCTGATCTAAATGTTGTCTTGAATGCTAAACAACAATTATGCGATTTGCTAAAAAAGGGTAGTTTTAATACACACAAATGGGCATCAAACTGCCAACAGGTTTTACATGACATTTCTCCAGACAAACAACAATTTGATGACTTTGAACTCCAAAGGAATAACTTATTTATGAAAACTCTGGGATTAACACTGAATGTTAGGAAGGATTATTTTGTTTTGTCTTGTCCAGAACCCTTCAATACAGAGTACCCTACTAAAAGACAAATATTAAGTTACATTTCTAAATTTTATGACCCACTCGGATTCATTTCACCGGTAATAGTAAAAGCTAAAGAGTTTATGCAAAAATTATGGTCAGAAAAAATTAACTGGAATGATGTCCCTCCTGAACACTTAAGGCTAGAATGGCAAGCCTTTGCTAGGCGCTTATCAAATATGCAACCTTTACATATTAACAGAAATATTAGTATTCCTAATAATGCTATGGCGGTGCAACTAATTGGCTTTGCCGACGCTTCAAGTTCAACGGGCTATGGCTGTTGTGTCTACCTACGGGTGGTCGACGAATCAGGTAAAGCTTCACTTTATTTACTCTGCTCTAAGTCGCGAATCAACCCCCGCAACAACAGTGCACTCACCATCCCGCGATTAGAACTGAACGCAATGCTGCTTCTCACCAAGCTTATAACAAGAGTTTATGACACTCTAAGCCTGAAAATTAACATTCATAATGTTTATTTACTTTCTGATTCGCAAATTTCACTCGCATGGCTGGCTACAGATCCTATAAGACTGCAAGCTTATGTAGCCAATCGGGTTAAGGTTATTCGGGAGCAAACCGCTAGGTGGCGCTGGCTGTACGTGAGCAGTAAGGAGAATCCAGCAGATTATGTCAGCAGAGGAGCTGATCCTGACGAGCTCATTGGGTGTCGGCAATGGTGGCAGGGGCCAGAATTTCTACTGGATAGCAAGTATGTATTTAATGAACAACTTACCTTACCACTCGACGACTTACCTGAGATGAGGAAGGAGGCACCGTTCTCTAATGCCAAGGTATCTCTCGTTACACGAACAGAAAACGATTTTTTCCGATATTTTGATAAATTTTCTGATTTAAACAAAATAACACGCGTAATGGCGTACGTACTTAGATTTTATAATAATATAAGAAATAAAAACGCGCGCAAGGCTGGTAACTCGCTTTCCCCCCTCGAGTTACAAAATTCATTAAACAAAATTATACAACATGAACAGAAAATCCATTTCAAGCACGAGATTGAGTGTTTAAACTCAAATGATGACAACGTAAAAGGTTCTTTAAAACCCCTACATCCTTTTCTAGATAGCGAAAAAATGTTAAGAGTAGGTGGCAGAATAGAAAAAGCAAAAAATGTATCATTTTCTCAAAAACACCCAATTATTTTACCCAAGCTATCTATGATCACAGATTTAATAATTCGTCATGAACATATGAGATTACTACATGCGGGCCCTAAGTTATTATTATCTAGTATAAACCAGAAGTATTGGTTAGTGAATGGTCACAGACATGTAAAAAAGATTATAAATAAATGTTTAATTTGTTTCAGACTAAAAGCTCAATGTGCAAAACAGCTAATGGGTTCCTTGCCTTCTCAAAGGGTCACAGCTTGCAGACCATTTCAAAGGATAGGTATAGATTTTGCGGGACCTATTCAAGTTAAAAACTCGCGTGTGAGGCGCGCAATACTGACTAAAGTTTATATATGTGTTTTCGTTTGCTTCATAACAAAAGCAATACACCTTGAACTTTCTTCTGACTTAACGACTGATAGTTTCCTTGCTTGTTTTAAGCGGTTTGTATCGCGAAGAGGGCTACCTACAGACGTCTTTAGTGACAATGCAGGTTGCTTTAAGGGGGCAAGGAACGAGTTAGTTGAGTTATATGAGTTACAAAAATCACAGGACCATCAAGCACGCGTGCAAAGTTATGCTACACAACAAGCTATAAACTTTCATTTTGTGCCCAGCTACTCACCCGTATTTGCCGGTCTTGCTGAAGCTGCCGTTAAGAGCACTAAGTTTCACTTAAAGCGTATCATGCAAAATTATATTTTGACTTATGAACAACTTAATACTATTTTATGTCAAATAGAAGCTGTCCTGAACTCTAGACCCTTATTACCAGTCACAGCTGATGATGTAAATGATTTCAGTTACCTTTCACCGGGACATTTCTTGATAAATACTGCTTTAACTACTTACCCTGAACGAGATTTAGGTGACATACCTACCAATAGATTGAAATTCTGGGAAATTTGTAATAAGGTTAGGAGACATTTTTGGAATGTATGGCATAAATGTTATCTAAATACTTTACAATCGCGACCCAAATGGCGCGACAATGTACCCAATGTTGGGGTGGGAGCTTTAGTGATAATGAAAGAGCCTAACTCTCCTCCCCTAACATGGCCAATGGCCCGAATTGTTAAAGTTTACCCAGGCCAAGACGATAAGATTCGCGTGGTCGATGTGATCACTCCTAATAAAAAGTTGTACAAGCGATCATTGTCTGGTATTTGTGTACTACCATTAGACTAATAATAATATTTTGTATGTCTTAGATATAAACATAGAGCTGTTAAGACTTTTGTTGACTTATACCTTAAGTTTGATAAAGATTTTTGTTTTTAGTTTGAAACTAAAAATGGTTTCAAAAGGTTAGGTTTCAATAAGTTTGTTTCTAGTTATTGGCATATATCATGCATATACTTTACTAGGTATTTACTTAAGTGAGGTAAACATTATATAAAAAAAAAAAAAAACATTTGTTGTTTTTAAGCATTTATTTAATTATAATTAATGTTTGTTACTGATGTTGGTAATAACAAGATGCTGGTTGGCAATTTAATTTTTTTGGCTATTAAGCCGAGATAAGAGCTTCTTTGCACCTTTACCTGGCCCCCCAGCATGTTGGCAACACCAACATAAATTGACTCAGTCATTCCTTCATCCTGTACGTTCGTTCTCTTCCATAAGCAAGCTGTAAACTAACGTGTGCCTCTCTGCGCAAATAAACATCAAGATACAAAAATAAAAGTCTCCGTGTTTCTATTCTTCGCTCCTACATCAATTACCAGCCCTACAAGCTCCACACATTTACTGAAGACCGTAAGGACGTATGGAAGAGCAAGGAGCTACACGGGCGGTTCTACCGAGTCTTAACAGGACTCGATGTAGACCTGCTCGCATCGGTGACCTGGCTGCGTTTTTGGGACCTCTTTGGGGAAACTGAAGGTTTTGCCTGTGCAATTGCAGATGAGGTTATCAAGACGAACAACTATCGGAAATACATCATGAAGGACGGTACGGTCGACATTTGTCGAGCATGCCACCGTCCTGGTGAATCACTTCGCCATATTATTTCCGGTTGTTCGTATCTTGCTAACACCGAGTACTTGCATAGGCACAATCAAGTAGCCAGGATCATCCACCAGCCACTTGCTCTGCAATATGACCTTATTGAGTCTGAAGTACCGTACTATAAGTACACACCAGTGCCAGTTCTTGAGAATGGTCGTGCATTGCTCTACTGGGACCGATCAATCATCACAGACAGGACTATTGTTGCCAATAGGCCCGATATCGTGTTGGTTGATCGGACCCAGCGTCGGGCAGTGCTCGTCGATATCGCCGTCCCGCATGACGAGAATCTCGTGAAGGCAGAGAAGGACAAACTTAGTAAGTACCTCGATCTGTCCTTCCAGATAACCGCCATGTGGGACGTAGACTCGACGATCATTGTCCCGGTGGTCGTTTCGGCAAACGGATTAATAGCGAAGAGTCTCGATCAACATCTCAAGAGACTCTCGTTAGATTGTTGGATCAAGAGTCAGATTCAGAAGGTTGTTATCCTCGACACGTGCCGTATTGTTAGGAGGTTTCTTAGTCTGTAGCCTCCACCACCGGTAGTTTGGGTCCTACTCCGCTACTGGTGGGTCACTATTTTTTATATTTTTAAATGTATTTGTGTTTTTTATAAATGTATTTAAAAATGTATAAAATAAGAATATAAATAAATAAACGATATAATAATAATAAAAATCAATAAAAATCATAAAAACATCTCACACATCATTTTCATTCTTAAAATATTTTAATATTTTAATTTACATATTATTGCCTAAATTTATACAATTACTTCAGATACCAAATTAATATAAGCAAAAAGTCAATAAATAAAGGATTTTATACTATTTTATAACAATAAACAAAGTCTACAAAATTAGCATAGAAGATTTGACACATGTCATATAAATACCTACGAAAATATCAACAATATTATGGCTAAATTCAAAATGAAGTGATTGAGATGCAAACAAGAGCCAGAAGCAGAAATGCACAATTAACACCCCCGGACTCGTCACTAAACTCCGCCTCGCAGGCACCGGACCGCATATCGACGCTGACACAGGTGCTCGCAGAGGCGTCGAGCTCTTCAAGTGACGAGGATTTCTCTCCGCCGACGTCGCCAACACCAGTACGCCGGCGCGGGAGAGGCCGGCCGCCGAGCAGTTTGGGGCCCCGAAGCCTACCAGCTTCGAGTAGGGTCCCCACTACCGGTGGTATTGTGCACCGCATGCGATGGACTTCATCCATCAATGAAAACGTCATGCGGGCATATTATGAGGCTACAGATGGGGAAACCAACCTGACTGCGTACCGTTCAAGGATGCTTCCTTTGTTTCAGGCTCTTGAACCAACAATGACCGTTGCCGTCCAACGACTATCGGATCAAGTGCGGGCTATCCAACGATGTAAGTTGTTGGATCAATCTGTGCTTGATCGACTACGCCTGGAAGTATTATCTACTCGTACAGCTCCAGTGTCAACGAGAGCACCGTCATCTGTGACACAGACGGTTGCTACAAGTGTGACGTTAGCGACGCCCGCACCCGACGCGGGAAATGATACGAGTGATACATCTATCCAGGTAAGCGAGCAATTGAGGAGTACTTTGGAAGATGTGATCTCGCAGTATAGGTTTATACCTAATTCTAGACCGCGGCTACCACGCTTGCCAATGCATAAACGAAATCTGGCGTTGATGGGAGCCCTGAATGCATTGCTAGAGCCGTACTTACGGACTAGCAGTGATTTGCTTGATACTCACTCGATTCTTTACTGTGGAGCCATTGCCGCTTGTCGTGTTGCACGCGTTAAATTCCCCGAAGTTAACCGTGCACCACGACCGGATGGTGTTCCCGTATGGCAGCCAAGAATCGAGCGACGTATCGGCACATTTAGGACTTTCATTGCAAAGCTTATCTCTTTCAGCCGGGGAAATAGTCGTCCCCGGGTCATGCGTTTCGTGACTCAGGCATTTGCTGGGACCGGTATTCGTCCCCAGCAATACTTAGCCAATGTCACGGAACGTATTGACTTTCTGAAACAGAAAGTGTTTGCATGGGCAAGCCGTATCCGTCGTTATAGAGAGCGTGTAAATAGATACTGGCAGAATCGCATCTTCCAAAGTGACCAAAGGAAGGTGTACCGAGAGTGGGAGGGAACTGGACAACGTTTGAGCGACGGACAACTGCCAGATGCTCACGCCATGAATCAATTTTGGCGTGACATATGGTCGGTGCCCGTTGAACATTCGGAGGGTGACTGAATCCGTGTCGTCGAGCGTGAATGCAGTATCATCGAACCCATGGAGTCTATTACCATAGACTCCGAAGACGTTAGTTGTGCAATGCGTACGGCCCCAAACTGGAAAAGTCCTGGGCCCGATGGATTGCACAACTTTTGGATAAAGTGGGTTCAGAGCTCGCATGAACGTTTGGCAACACAGTATCAAGAAGCCCTTGAGTCTGGTTCCTTACCCGCTTTCATGACCACTGGCATCACTTTCCTGCTCCATAAATCAGGTAGTACCACGGAATATAAAAACTATAGACCCATCACTTGCTTACCTACCATCTACAAGCTCCTTACATCTATTCTGAGAAGTAAAATAAACTCGCACATAGTATCTAATAATATCTTAGATAACGCTCAGAATGGATGTAGGGCTGGGTCTCGTGGTACTAAGGAGCTACTCCTCATTGATATGGCCATTAGCCAACAAGTCAAGCGGAGTAGGGGCGCCCTCTCTACTGCCTGGATTGACTACAAGAAGGCCTATGATTCGGTGCCTCATTCATGGCTGAGGAGGATTTTAGAGTTGTATAAAATTAATCCGACTCTTAAATCCTTCTAAGTCTCGTGTATGGGACAGTGGACCACAGTCCTTCGTCAACCAGGTAGTGGTGGGCACGCCTCTGACCCGCAAGGCTTGATGAGGATCGAGCGTGGTATATTCCAGGGCGACAGTTTGAGTCCATTGTGGTTTTGTTTAGCACTGAATCCACTTAGCACATTGCTGAAGGATTCAGGGCTAGGCTATCGGTTTCGTAGAGGGGGTAAGGTTCTATCTCACCTAATGTACATGGATGACCTCAAACTGTTCACACTGAAGCACCAAGATTTAGTGACATTATTAAAAACTACAGAAGTTTTTAGTAATGCCATTAAGATGGAGTTCGGTGTTGATAAGTGTGCGGTTATGCATGTACAACGGGGGAAGGTTGTAAATTCACCGAATTTACAACTTTCTGAGATAATAACTCTCAGATCTCTCTCCGAGACCGAAACATACAAATATCTAGGTATGTCAGAGTCATTGGGTATAGCGGTAGAGGATATCAAGAAATCGGTGAAAGAACGTTTTTTTGGCCGCCTGACAAAAGTTCTTAACAGTTCTTTGTCCGGTGTTAACAAAATGCGGGCTTTCAACGGTTGGGTGATACCTTTATTGTTATACTCCTTTGGCATACTTAGGTGGACTCAAACGGAACTAGACGCCCTGGATAGGCGAGTCCGTCAACAACTGACATCGCATCGAATGTTACACCCACGATCTTCTGTCATGAGACTGTACATTCCGCGGAAGTGGGGGGGTCGAGGCTTTTTGAATGCCAAGAACCTCCACAACCGTGAAGTGTGCAGTCTGAGAGATTACTTTCTACAGAACGGTAGTGACATTCATTGCGATGTCGTGATGGTTGACAAGGGCCTGACACCTCTTTCCTTGGCTAACGAGAACTGGCGTAAACCAAAGGTGCAAGGTACTGAAGACCGTAGGGACGTATGGAAGAGTAAGGAGCTACACGGGCGGTTCTACCGGGTCTTAGCAGGACCCGACGTAGACCTGCTCGCTTCGGTGAACTGGCTGCGTTTTGGGGACCTCTTTGGGGAAACTGAAGGTTTTGCCTGTGCAATTGCAGATGAGGTTATCAAGACGAACAACTATCGGAAATACATCACGAAGGACGGCACGGTCGACATTTGTCGAGCATGCCACCGTCCTGGTGAATCACTTCGCCATATTATTTCCGGTTGTTCGTATCTTGCTAACACCGAGTACTTGCATAGGCACAATCAAGTAGCCAGAATCATCCACCAGCAACTTGCTCTTCAATATGGCCTTATTGAGTTTGAAGTACCGTACTATAAGTACACACCAGTGCCAGTTCTTGAGAATGGTCGTGCATTGCTCTACTGGGACCGATCAATCATCACGGACAGGACTATTGTTGCCAATAGGCCCGATATCGTGTTGGTTGATCGGACCCAGCGTCGGGCAGTGCTCGTCGATATCGCCGTCCCGCATGACGAAAATCTCGTGAAGGCTGAGAAAGACAAACTTAGTAAATACCTTGATCTGTCCTTCGAGATAACCGCCATGTGGGACGTAGACTCGACGATCATTGTCCCGGTGGTCGTTTCGGCAAACGGATTAATAGCGAAGAGTCTCGATCAACATCTCAAGAGACTCTCGTTAGATTGTTGGATCAAGAGTCAGATTCAGAAGGCTGTTATCCTCGACACGGCACGCATCGTTAGGAGGTTTCTCAGTCTGTGACCTCTACCGCTGGTAGTTTGGGCCCTGCTCCGCTACTGGTGGTGGTCTGACATGGATTTTTTTATAATATTATATGTAATTTTTCATATAAATATTGTAAAAAAAATTATGTTAAGAGAATAATTTGAATAAATGAGTATAATAATAACAATAATAATAATCTTAATACACTCACAGCCAAATTAGAAAGTTGCGCACCAAAAACGTGACACGATTTTCGTTACTTGTTAGTAGGTTTTACCCCTCGGATTTTTCTCATACCGGGCGCCTTATATATGAAAATCGATTCTTAAGGAGTAAACTCCAAAAATAAATAAATTCATATTTGCACTACGTAGAATTAAAAATCTAACGAGTATTCAGACTGCACTGATGGTGTATCACAGCCTCTCTCAATCTAATTCCACAGACTCTCAAAGAGCTTTTATTGTGTAAAAGAAGTGCATCAGATCCATTTTCAATCTAAAATGGACTGACTCATGCCGACCCCTATTTATAAAACACAAGCTGCTAACACTCCCGTGTATAATATACATCTACGAAATATGCAAATTTGTCAGAAAAAATTATTCACTTTTTCCTTCAGATGAAAATGCAATATTCAAAAGAAAAATTGTACAAAAACCACTACTAGTACCACGTAATAGGCTGATTCTAAGTGATAGAAACTGCTACACAATGGCGATTAAAGTATATAATAAATTACCAATTCAATTCCAGAAACTTATGAATACATTAAAATTTAACAAAGAACTTTATGTTTGGCTATGTGACAGATGCTTTTATACTATTGATGAATACTTAAATTTTAAGGAACAGTAATCTGTAAGGGATAAACTATAACTTGCTAATGATATTTTATTTTTTCCAATATTTATAATCTTACAGTGACTATAACAAATTGTGTTCTTCTCTAATTTCATTATTCCTAAGTATTATGATTTGTAACTTTAGAATTTTATTGATAAAATGCAAATAATATTAACTAAATGTCTGACGAATTGAAGTTGACCTATGATATAATTATATAGTCCTCTTGACATTCCAATTAAAATTGTTTTCATATATTCAATTAATATATTCAAATAATTAATGTAATTAAATAATGTATTCAATGAAATCAAATGTAATAACCAATGTAATAATTGTGTTGAAAATTTGCATGCCACAGTCTGAGGCTAAACATGCTGTGTTTATAATATATTTAAGACCTTAATGTAACCATGTTTATGAGCAAATAAATTATTATTATACAAAACGACTAATAGACGATTCATCAAGATCAAACCTCCGTATATTATACTATAAATATTTAGAACTAAACATAAATACCATATATACCACAGTAGTAGTAAAGAAATGACAATGCTAATTCAAGTAATTAATGCTTATTCGAACCCAGTCATTTTAAATTTCTCTGTAAACACTTTGTAAACGTAGTAAATTTATATATCCATTTATGTGGAGGAGCTATCGTTGCATAATTATAATAAAAGAAAAATATAAGAAAATGTATAATCTACCTGAGTTTCTTGCTGGTATCTTCTCAGGAGAACCAACTTACCGAACCAGCGAAAGAATCATTTTCTAATGGTTATTTATGTACTTACTTAATTTAGTATTTTATAATATTACTTGACAAAATTGTAAAATTTTGACATTCATATGTGCTCTTTATGTGCCTAAACTGAATAAATGAAATTGATTCTTTGATTGATTCTTTGAAATGATATCATCATCACAGCTGCCCACTTCGTTAGCGGGTAAGTAGATACATTTTCCGTCAACGGGCGGACGAGTTTCTAACAAACATTCTGTATTAAACTAGTTACTCCGTGTGACAGAAGACTCACTATGTGGGACTGTGGAAAAGTGGGTGTATTATAATGTGTCTGTTTCAGGGAAACATGTGTGACTATTGTTTTATGTAACTATATAACTTTCAGCTCAGTAAACGGGTCAGGGAGGTAACGGGAGACTTACGTACTTACGGGCTTTCTCGCGCAGCGGATATGCATCGCCATACAGCGCGCTAATGCCGCCGGCAGGTAAGTCTCCCGTTACCTCCCTAAGTCGTTTGCTGAGCTGAAAATTATGCACCCTACCGCGGTACCAAATTTTTTACACTTTTTTTTTAATATTTATAATAAATAATATAAATAAAAAATAATAATTAATTGTAACGTTTAGTTGTCATACGAACGTATATGTAGTTACTGCGCGCGGGTCACTTCTTAGTTACTAAACCAGTTTGTTGCCAACTACCGCCTTTCATTGACGCTTCATTGGCGACGCGGACAGTAAAATTACCGACCGTAGATTACATTTTCATGCGTGTGATTTATCTAGTGCTTAATAATGCCGATTGGAAAGTTAGAATCTTTCGATCCAAACTCGAAATAGTGGCCTGCGTACATACGTCGCGTTAATCAAATCATTTTATTAAATGAAATCAAAGCGGAGTTACAAGCGTCACTGCTAATTACGGTAGTGGGTGAAGCAACATATGCGCTTATGTGTGATTTGTGCGCGCCAAGTTTCCCCGAAAATAAGAATTTTGACGAACTCGTCAAATTGGTGACAGAACATTTAGAGCCACAGAGGTCCGAGGTTGCCGAACGGCATTTATTTAGGCTGCGTAGTCAGCGTACTGGCGAGCCGCTTACCGAGTACCTACAGGCACTGAATCACCTCGCAACTACCTGCAACTTTGGCAAATGTGGAAAATGTTCGTCTCTCGAAGAGAACTTAAGAGACCAATTTGTATCAGGACAGGATATTGAGTACAAAGCGGCGGTGGAGCTGGCGTTGGCGCTCGAAGCGGCAGAAAAGCACGCCGAAGTGAGCGCATCTATATTAGCGGCGGCGGCGGCAGCGATAAACTCAACACCGGCGCGCCAGGCGAGGCGTTACACTACGCGCGCGGACGGCGCGAGCGCAGCTAGGGCGCGGGTGCAGGGGGCTCAACCGGCGCGGCCCGAGACAGCGCGCGCTCGGCCGGCCGAGCTGTGGGACCGGCGCCAGCGGTCTAACGGACATAACTACGTGAGTGACAGTGAGAAGGACTTGTTCAACATGGGAAGTATGGACTTTACAGGTAAAACAATGGTAAGTAAAAATTTTTTTAAGAAAAAACTTTTTAGCATTAATTAATAGCATTAATTTTTCGCAGAATCAAAAGGACAACAAAACGTCGACAATTGTTTCGCCTCTAAACGAGGCATTATCAAGACTGTCTCAGAGAGAACAGCCTAACAGGTAACGCTAGTGACCCATATTTTATTAAACTGACTATTGATAGTATTTCGTTGCAATGTGAGGTTGATACGGGAAGCCGCATTTCAGCAATTAGTAATAAGATGTACCTTCAAAATTCCTCTCATAAACCCTTGATTACGGATAATTTGTTATTACGTAGTTACTGTGGATCTAAAATTGAGTCGTTGGGATACATTGAGGTTGACGTTGTGTTGCATAAGGTAGAAGTCAAGGCGTTACGCTTGTACGTTATTAAAGGAGGCGCTCGGCCACTACTGGGACGCGAATGGTTGCGGGCTTTAGGGATAAAACAGATCTGCCTCAATGAGATTACCGACGACGCCTTTGTATACAATTTATGTAAAGATTTCCCAGAGGTGTTTTGTGAAAAGCTAGGAACCTGTATACGCCCTATACCTTTAGAGTTAAGGGCCCAGATCGTGAAAATCACCGAAAAGAGTGTTACGATTTTTCATATTTAACCTATTTACATATGATTAATAACAACGATAATTTGTATATATTAAAATGAAAGACCAAAAATTATGTTAATGCTAATTTTAACTCTTAAAACCCTGTAGTTGTTATATAATAAACGTGCCTTCGTATTTTTCAGATTTAACCCATTAAATCAACACAAATTGATAAAAAGAAACACTTTTTGAACACTGAAAAAACCAATAAATATAACCATGTACTTTTTTTTGTACCTTTACAAACAAAGACTTCCCCTTTTAAAGCCCTAAAATCTAGATATGTTTTACGTAAATTCTCTTTAGAAAAATGTATGCAAAATCAAGCGCGTCCCGATAGTACGATCGTCGCAACTAATCGCCAGTGCGCCATAGAATTTCAAAGCGACTCCACGCGTGTCGGATGCTCCAGCAAAATTACGTGTTGTGAATTTGTGTTTTTTGTGAAAAACTGTAAGTACAATATTTTTATAACTAATTTACTTTCAGTAAGTAGAAAGTACCGATATAATGAAAGTCTGAAAGAAAACCATGATTGAACTAGATATAAATCGTAAGAAATACAAAATTATTTACTTTGTTGAGTAGGTCATTTTATGAACCTTGTAAAGTAGGTATCAATTCAGGCTTGAAACAATCAAAGCCCTGCCCACTTTATTTTCTCGAGATATGAACTGGCGGGGTATGACTGGGTATGACTTTCAATCATCTTATAGTTCTCTGCACGACATACATAGATTTTTCAATATGATAAAGGCAATAGGTATCATAAACGTAATTGGTAATCGAGGGTCTCTTTTCGCAGGATAATTTGCTGAGTGCCATGCCAGCGAAAAGAAAATTTAGTACGCATTATAAGAACGTGAAAGCCAAAAGATCTCGGAATAAAATGTAAGTTCCTCCCTACTTATTTATTTATCTGCCTACTTGATTCTTTTTTTTTTAAAGGCCATAGGGGACCACGATCCAATGGATTGTAAGTTAAGTTACCTCAGTATAATAGGTGAAGTAAAAGTTGGTCTGGACTCAAAACTCATCATAAAATGTAGTATGTGTAATATGAAATTTACTATGTGTTTGGTTGAAAAGAAAGAAGATAGCATGGAAGTGAATCATCAAATTGTGTCTGGTATCATATCATCTGGTGGGAGCTACTCTCAGTTAAAAACATTAAGTGCCGCAGTAGCCCTACCAATCATGTCACCTTCATTATACAATGAAATTAATAATACGGTTTGCGATTGGTGGGAAAAGACAGCAGCACATTCCATGGCAGAAGCTGTCAAGGAAGAAGCGGAGTACGCAGTGTCTATAGGTAGTGTTGATAAAAATGGTACACCATTAATATCTGTTGTTGTTGACGGTTGTTGGAGCAAGAGATCTGATGGTAAGAATTTTTCCACCTTATCCGGCGCAGCTGCGATAATTGGCATTAAAACTAATAAAGTATTGTTTTTTGGAGTTAAAAATAAAAACTGCGTAGTCTGTGCACGAGCCGCAAAGAACAACAGTCAGCCCCCGGAACACCATTGTTTCAAGAATTATTCAGGATCATCTACCGGGATGGAATCGACCATAATAGTTGAGGGGTTTAAACGTTCCTTTGTTGATCACGGTGTAATTTATAATAAATTTGTAGCAGACGGCGATTCCAGTAATTATAAAAAAATATTACATTCGCGTCCGTACGATAATTTAATAGTAGAGAAAATTGAATACAAAAATCATCTTTTACGAAACTACTACAATAGCTTGGAGAAATTGTCGAAAGACACTAAGTATCCTTGCGAATTGCGGAAATTCCTAAAAGAAAGGTATTTGCGTTTAAGAACGGGTGTAAAATGCGCGATTAAATATTGGGGGGATCAAAATCAGTCACTCGAAGAAAAAATAAAAAATCTTAGTGAAGATATCCTAAATGGTCCACAACACGTATTTGGTAATCACCAACATTACAAGGAGTATTTTTGTAGACCTGACACTCGTCGAATAGAACCTGTTGGGTTACTTCCAGCAATTGTTGGATGCGGATTAATGGACGCGGTAGAAATTTTAAGTAAAAGACTGTCATATCATTCTAGAAGTTTAATTCATAATTGCACAAGTAATATATTTGAAATTTTTAACGGAGTAATTGCCAAATTAGTTGGGGGTAAGCGTGTAAATTATTCTTCCCGTGGTTCTTATGCGGGCCGATGCGCAGCTGCTGTTGTGTCTTTTAATACGGGATCGATTCATAGTAAAACTCATGAAGTCATATTTAAATCTAGTCCTAATCCTTTGATCGCGAAAGTGGAAAATAGTAATCGTAGAAACCGTTTAATTGCTAAACCTAAATTAAGATTGAAAAAAAGCCACAGCGCTGTATCGAAAGACGCTCACTATGGACCAAACTGCGAAAAACCTGATCTGAGTCCAGAATTATATGAGAAAGCCAAGTCATCTTTTTTAGTTGATTTAAAGTTGTCTTGTGCTGAAAGAGAGGAGCTTGAAAGGTCGACCCATTTGCAAAGAAGTAGTGCTGAGTGGATGAGTACAAGGAGAAAATTACTAACCTCATCATCGTTCGGGGAAGTTTGTAAAAAACGAGAGAGCACAAGTTGTGCTGCTCTTGTTTGTAAAATCGTTTATGGTAGTAATATCTCCAGTTTGCCTGCTGTACGGTACGTTATCGAAAACGAAGAAACTGCAATTAGACAGTTAGAAATTCAAGAGAATATTAGTATACAAGGTTGCGGTTTGTTCGTCGACGATCAATATGAATTTCTTGGTACTACACCAGATGGCATTTATGCAAACGGTTTAATTGAAATTAAGTGCCCACATTCTTTAGCTGGCATGACTCTTGATGAAGCAATGGCCAAACATACCTTTTGGGTTAAGGACAAGGCTTCCAAGGGTTATGTCATAAAAAAAATCATTACTGGTATTTCCAAATTCAGGGACAGCTACATATAACTAAAAGAAACGTTTGCATGCTTGGCATCTGGTTTGGTGCTACTTTACCTATGAAAGTTTAGATTATAGAATAGGACGACAAATTTTGGAAGGAGAAAATGGAGATGAAATTAGTTAGATTTTATTACGATTGCCTCCTTCCAGAATTAGTTGATCCTCGGCAGTCACGAAGCATGCCTATTCGTGACCCGCCCAATGTCATAGAGGCTATGAAAGAGAGGAAAGAAAGAGCTTTACGTGTTTTGAAAGAGAAGAACGCCTAATGATTTTGAAAGAGACTGAGGTAACTTAACTACCCAGCCGGTCGATTCACATAAACACGCCAGTCCAAAAGTCGTTTTAACTTAGAAACTTAGAAATCGCCTTTTGGTTTACTGTTTTTAACGCACTTACTTATCTAGTCTTGGATTGTCATAAATCTTCCAATAGCTCAATTTCTATACAATTCCTATACGATTTTGAAGAGTTACCTGGTGTAAACCCAAGGTCCGATCCTAATGAAATTAAAATGTGACCACACGGGATGCACCAGCTTTCAAATAAAAAAAAGAATCATCAAAATCGGTTCCAAAAATACAGCGAATTGAGAATCTTCTTCTTTTTTAAGTCGGTTAAATAGGCTTGATTGGCAAAAAATGAAGTGACATTTTTAAGTCACTACGCTATGGTTTTTATTACGTGAATCGGGCAGCTGGTAACATTTTCATTCTGATAGGTTTTGCAATAGCAATTGATTTTATCATCAAATTAGTAGAAATCAGAATTTGATCAGTAATCATTAAAATGAAAACAACATTAGAATTTTGAACTCATATTTTGTTATTGTTTACTTTCGTTTAATTAAGTATATGAATAATTTATAAATTTCATGTTTGTTTATAACTAATTTTTGTACAACCCTAGCACGCTTTTTAGATGGCGACTCATATTTTGTTATTGTTTACTTACTTTTAATTATATGAACCATTTTTATACTTGTGTTTCATTTATTGACAAATTTTTGTACAACCCTAGAAGATTTTTTAGATTGCGAGGTGCTCGTAAACAAAAAGTATTTGAGTTTACGCAATAGGCACATTTCCTTGCGTAGAGATAAACACTAGCGAGGAAAGGCTTGATGTTATTTCGACCGTACTTCCTACTGAATTTGCAATTATTTTATTGAATGAAAATTTTACGAAATAAGAATAAACTTTGGTAGTAAAATTACAAATAAATACATACTCGTAGTTGGAATTTTAGGTAAGTAGAAAACAAAAAGGTCAGTCCGGACCTGCTCTTGATTGTTTATTATAAATAGAAAATCATAAAAATTGTGTCTCAAACTACTCTTATTTATTTATCTAGTAATTAGGATCATTTTATAACGAAAACTACTCTTAGAATATTTTACAAATAGGCAGTCGTTTATTTCCAATAATTCAACATTTTTGTTATGCTGTAAATATTCAACTTCAATAACAATAACTCAACGTGGAACGTTTGTCGCAAAACATTTTCAAAATCGCGCTCTTTCTGGGTCATTCACCCGTCGGGTGATTCGGGAAACAATAGCGCTGCTGTCGCTCGAAATCGAATTGGCTCGTGCGCGATCTAGCCCCTTAACGGATCACTCACCAGTGTATGTACGCGCTCTGGCCCTACGCGAGCGGGTCGAGTGCGAGTTGGCACGGCTCAAAGCGGACGGTACTATTTATCGGGTCGACTATTCTGACTACGGCACGCCGATCGTACCGGTAGTAAAAAGGAATGGGGAGATCCGAATTTGCGGAGATTATAAAATTACTGTTAATCCTAAATTAAAGCGAGATTATTATCCTCTACTTCGTATTGAGGAGTTGTTTTCGACGTTAAGTGGCGGTAAGAAATTTTCTAAGATCGATCTTGCTCACGCTTATGAACAATGTCTTTTAACCCCGGATTCACAGCCGTACACCGCAATCACTACACATATCGGAACGTTCGCTTATACGCGCACTCCGTATGGCTTATCCTGTATTCCTGAAAAATTCCAGAAAATTATGGAGGAGACCTTACGGGGTGTACCGGCTGTGTTGTATTTTTGGACGATATATGTGTGACAGGGGCGGACGATCGGCAACACTTACAAAATCTGAGGACGGTTTTACAGCGGTTGCAGGATGCGGGACTTACTGTAAAATTAAGTAAATGCAGGTTTTTACAAGACAGTGTGAAATATGTCGGGTTTATCATCAATCAGGAAGGATTGAAACCAGATCTGGAAAAACTAGAAGCCATATCAAGTTTGCCGATACCGCAGAACACAGTGCAACTTAAAAGCTTCCTAGGAATGCTGAACTACTACGGGCGCTTTATGTAATGTATAATGTGATGACGCGTTTAAACAAGCAAAGCTCGCACTCCTCAGTTCGCGAGTCCTGGCACACTACGAGGAGGGGCGGGAACTAGTGCTGTCGGTAGACAGCAGCGTATATAGCCTGGGTGCTGTGCTGGCACATCGATATGACGATGGTAGTGAACGACCCGTCAGTTGTGTATCAAGGAGGCAATGGCGATACTGTTCGGTGTCACCAAGCACCATCAGTACCTCTTTGGAAGACGATTTACGCTGCACACAGACCACCAACCACTGACACACATTTTTGGAGATAAAGGTGGCATTCCACAGATGGCAGCGAGTCGGCTGCAACGGTGTGCGGCCAGGCTGGCGGCGTACGATTTTGGCATCACGTATGTTCGTTCAGCGGACAATGGACCGGCTGATGCGCTGTCACGGCTACCACTGAGTTGTGAGAGCCGCAGTGACCCTACCATAGATTATCTGAATCTCGTTGAAGACACTTATCCAGTTTCCTTTAAAGAAGTCGCGCGGGAAGTTGACCGGGACACGGTTCTACGGCTAAGGGCTATGTTCTATTCGGTTGGCCTCAAGCACCTGGTTGCAAGGCGGAAAAGCCCTACTTTGTAAGGAGAACAGAGATGTCACTGGACCAGGGTTGCTTAATTTATAGGTATCGCATTGTAATTCCCCCGGCTTTACAAAGAGCAGTACTAAAAGAGGTCCATGAAAGCCATTTAGGAATAAATAAAATGAAAGCCCTGTCAAGAAACTATGTATATTGGCCGGGACTTGATCAAGATATTGAGGACATTGAACGCGCGTGCGAGGTGTGCAGAGTGGTGCGAGATGCACCCCCACGGGCCCAGCTGCACCCATGGGAGTTCCCACTACATCCGTGGCAGAGATTACATGCTGATTTTGGGGACTCTGGAGGTATCCGTTACCTGATCGTAGTGGACGCCCATTCTAAATGGATTGAAGCGTTACAGATGCGCGGTACTGACGCCCACAGGACAATAAACGCTTTCAGAAGCATATTTGCGAGATTTGGTTTGCCTTCACAATTAGTTACGGATAACGGACCACAGTTCTCGTCACGAAAATTTAAAGATTTCTGCGCTAAGAATTGTATCAAACATACTACCTCAGCCCCGTACAGATCCCAAGCCAATGGAGCAGCAGAAAATGCCGTAAAAACGGTGAAAAAGGCTATCAAAAGAGCACAGCATGAGGGTGCAGACATTACGGCGGCATTGAATAAGTTTCTAATGAAGTATCGCAACAGTAACTGCCCACACGACACTACAGGAGTCTACTACAGGAGTCTCCCCAGCAGTTGCATTGCAGGGGCGACGCCTTCGCACTCGGCTCGATGCGCTGAGGCCGGAGGTGTACACCGCGGTGCAGGCCGCGCAGGAACTTCAGGTGCGGCACGGACCGCAGGACCTGAGAGACTTTGAAGTTGGAGAACCTGTGCATGTAACACGGGACTACTAAGTAAGAAAAAAAACAGGGCCCGTGTCGTACAACGTCGAGGTAGGGACTGGCGCACCGTGGCATAGACATGTCGACCAGATAATTAAGGTCAATAACAATAACAGATATTCACTATCACGTCCTAGTGCGGCGGGTCAGGGTGAGCCGCCAGCCATCGGTGAGTGTAGGGACGACAGTAACGTGCTAGAAGCCGCGACGAGCGGTGGCGAGCCGGCAGCTACACATAGCGGTCCCGTGATACCCCAGGGCCCCACACAGATCGTAAGGGGTGAGCTAGACCAAGCCCCGGTAGCACCGCCATTTTTGTTTTACTATTGAGGAAAATGGAAAATAATATTGGATGGCTATAACACGTTAAGCAGAATACGGCACTGGGGCCATCTATACGGCGACACCCATTACCATGCCGACGCCGCCACTGACATCGACTACACGTATATCAATAAATAGCGCGACAATGCCATGCTACGCCCTACGCCCGAGTACGTTGTGTCCAAAGCATGTGTGATGTTCCTCACGGAGACACAAATACGCCGCCCTGACGACACGTCTTACCTGTGTTACCCCGGCTATGTCAACGAGGAACAATTTCGAGACAAAGCCGGGGTGTGCGTGTTCGTTAGGGCGGATGTTTGCTGCCGCCGGTTGCGCTGCCTAGAGAACCCCTCCAATTCCGTCCTTTGGCTGCACGTAGACCATGGCTCTATGAGCCAGATCTACGTGTGCGTCTACCGATCCCACACAGGGGATTCTGAGACAACAAAGCTCTTCCAGTACCTCAGCGAGACGGCTGATGAAGCGCAGGTGCGGTTCCCGAACGCTGACCTAGTATTTCTGGGGGACTTCAATGGCCATCACATTGAATGGCTGGGGTCCCTCAAGACTGATCATGCGGGTAGAGCCGCCCATGCGTTCGCTCTCTCCCACGGTCTGACCCAGATGGTATGCGGGATCACCCGGATACCAGACAGGTCAGATCACGCGCCCGCTCTGCTGGATCTACTGCTGACGAGTCGCCCAGCCCAGTACAGTGTTTCGGTAGGAGCCCCACTGGGTAGTTCCGACCACTGTGTTGTTAACGCTGGCATGAAGGTGTCACCTCCTGCACGTCCTGTACAAACGTCACGACGACTATGGCACTACTCGTCAGCGGATGGGGACGGTCTACGCGATTATTATGTGTCCGTCCCCTGGAGCCAGCGCTGATTTGTAGGAAAGGCTCCTTCGGATAGTGCTTCTGCTATTGCTGGCGAGATCAGCTTAGGGATGGATTATTACATCCCTTTCACTGATGTCGCCAGTATCCGCAGAGCCCGTCCCTGGTTCGGGCGAGATTGTGCCAAAGCTGTTCGACAAAAACAGTCGGCATATCGCGCCTGGATCAGGGCCCGGGCTGTGCGCGACCCAAACGTGGGCCACCTCAAAGCAGCGTACAACCGGGCCACAAAATCGAGTAAGAGGGCCTTTAAGAGAGCGGATGCCCAGCGCGTCGCGCGGCTAGGTCAGGAGCTCACTTCCCATCCCACGGGCAGCCGTGGATTCTGGCAACTGGCCAAAGCCGTGCAATCTAACTTCTGTCAGCCCTCGCTGCCACCGCTGCGTTACCCAGATGGAACACTGGCTCACAAAGCCCAAGAGAAAGCGGATATGCTCGCAGACCTCTTTGCGGCTAATTCCCGGGTCGACGACCGTGGCCTGCAGCCCCCAGCCATCGCCAACTGTGGCCACACAATGTCTGATATTGTTATCAGGCAATGTGATGTACGGGCAGTGCTGCGGTCACTCGACACGCGGAAAGCCAGTGGCCCTGACGGCATTCCGGCGGTGGTGCTACGAAAATGTGCAGCTGAGTTGTCTCCAGTATTAACGCGTCTGTACCGCCTGTCATACTCTTCAGGGCTCGTGCCGGAGGTCTGGAAGGAGGCGAACGTACAACCGATCCCCAAGAAAGGGGATCGGTCCGATCCAGGCAACTATCGACCCATAGCTGTCACCTCAGTCATTTGCAAGGTGCTTGAGCTCCTTATAAATAAGCAGCTCATGCAATTCCTAGAGGATCACTCGCTAATCAATGATCGACAATACGGCTTCAGGCCAAAGCGATCAACGGGTGATCTTCTGGCATTCGTAACGCATGTCTGGGGTGGGGCTATGGAAAGGCACGGCGAGTCCATGGCTATTAGCCTGGACATCGCCAAAGCCTTCGATAGGGTCTGGCATGCTTCGCTCCTTTCCAAGCTTCCGGCATATGGTCTACCTCCTCAACTGTGCAGCTGGATTGCTAGCTTTTTAAACGAGTGCCGAGTGCGGGTCCTCTGCGATGGCCAGGCTTCTCGCTTCTTGCAAGTGAATGCCGGGGTACCGCAGGGGTCCGTACTATCACCAACTCTCTTTCTTCTACATATCAATGATATGCTATCCCTCGGGAACATTCATTGCTATGCAGATGACAGCACACTGCACGGGAGTTACTCGGTTCGTCCGACGGCGGGGCGATCTGAGAATGAGGAGGAGAGACGACGACTCGTGGCTGATCTCGACCGTAACCTCGACAGTATCTCTCAATGGGGTACCGAGAACCTGGTCGAGTTCAATGCCCGCAAAACACAGGCGTGTGCATTTACTGCTAATAAATCCCCTTTTCTTCCCCTACCCTCTCTTCAGAATGCATTATTACCAATGAAGGACAACCTTGATATCCTTGGCATAGACGTTCGTCGAGAGCTCAATAATAAAAACTACATCGAAAGATGTATAGGTCTAGCTTCGCGGAAACTAGGAATACTGAATAAGGTAAAGAGATTCTTTACACCGGACCAGAGGTGTCTGCTATACAAGACGCAGATTAGACCCTGCGTCGAATACTGCTCTCACCTCTGGGACGGCTCCGCGAAGTATCTGCTGGACGCTCTCGACGCTATGCAGCGACGGGCTATCCGTATTATAGATTGTCCGGAGGTAACGGGAAGCCTTGAGCCGCTAGTTCAGCGCCGAACAATAGCTTCCTTGGCCGCATTCTACCGTATTTACCACGGCGAGTTTTCTGAAGAGCTCTTCAATCTGATCCCACCCTCTTCCTTCCGATCCCGAACGACTCGTGCCGGGCAGAGATGCCACCCCCACACAGTGGATAGCATGTTCGCGAGAACCGAACGTTTTAAACGTTCGTTTCTCTGCCGAACGATAGTGGCCTGGAACGCCCTGCCTGTGTACGTGTTTCCTCCCACATATAATCCTGGGTTCTTTAGGCGGAGCGTGAAGAGGCACATCAGTAGGTCGTCAAGTTGAGGGCCACTCTCAATAGTAATGTGTGCTGTGAGAGTGACCCACAATCGCTAGACGTCGTCACGACTTACCACTAGGCGGGCGGCGTTCCAGGCCACTATCGTTCGGCAGAGAAACGAACGTTTAAAACGTTCGGTTCTCGCGAACATGCTATCCACTGTGTGGGGGTGGCATCTCTGCCCGGCACGAGTCGTTCGGGATCGGAAGGAAGAGGGTGGGATCAGATTGAAGAGCTCTTCAGAACACTCGCCGTGGTAAATACGGTAGAATGCGGCCAAGGAAGCTATTGTTCGGCGCTGAGCTAGCGGCTCAAGGCTTCCCGTTACCTCCGGACAACCAATAATACGGATAGCCCGTCGCTGCATAGCGTCGAGAGCGTCCAGCAGATACTTCGCGGAGACATCTCAGAGGTGAGAGCAGTATTCGACGCAGGGTCTAATCTGCGTCTTGTACAGCAGACACCTCTGGTCCGGTGTAAAGAATCTCTTTACCTTATTCAGTATTCCTAGTTTCCGCGAAGCTAGCCCTATACATCTTTCGATGTAGTTTTTATTATTGAGCTCTCGACGAACGTCTATGCCAAGGATATCAAGGTTGTCCTTCATTGGTAATAATGCATTCTGAAGAGAGGGTAGGGGAAGGAAAGGGGATTTCTTCGCAGTAAATGCACACGCCTGTGTTTTGCGGGCATTGAACTCGACCAGGTTCTCGGTACCCCATTGAGAGATACTGTCGAGGTTACGGTCGAGATCAGCCACGAGTCGTCGTCTCTCCTCCTCAATCTCAGATCGCCCCGCCGTCGGACGAACCGAGTAACTCCCGTGCAGTGTGCTGTCATCTGCATAGCAATGAATGTTCCCGAGGGATAGCATATCATTGATATGCAGAAGAAAGAGAGTTGGTGATAGTACGGACCCCTGCGGTACCCCGGCATTCACTTGCAAGAAGCGAGAAGCCTGGCCATCGCAGAGGACCCGCACTCGGCGCTCGTTTAAAAAGCTGGCAATCCAGCTGCACAGTTGAGGAGGTAGACCATATGCCGGAAGTTTGGAAAGGAACGAAGCATGCCAGACCCTATCGAAGGCTTTGGCGATGTCCAGGCTAATAGCCAAGGACTCGCCGTGCCTTTATCTCATGATGTTCCGTTTCATACTCTCCTTAGTCAGCTCAAACAAACCACACCATTGTTAAAAAGAATTCCACGCGGCGCTAGATGCTCTGTGGCTGACGCTTTAATAAGCATCATCTCATGTTGTCTACTTAATAATGATATACCTTCCTGGCACAACCTCCTTACATTTTCTTACTCCACTCTACACGTTTCAGACAATAAAACTAAAACCATATCATTAACACAAAAAATCAAAAACAATTTGAACCATCAATTACTACCACATTCCAGTTCACCATCCAAACCGCGTACTCATATTTTTAACCTCTACAAAGAAGTCGAGGAAAAAATACACAATGCGATATAAAGGTGCCGCACGGCTCCTTTTTTCCGACGACACCTTGGCGCCTGACACTGCAGAGACAATGGCAGCGCTTCTATCCAAACACCCCCCCAGGCCCTTCTAATCCCTGTTTTGTTGACCCACCGTCTGATCCCACCATCTGCGTTAGAGCAACAGAAAAAGATGTGCTGTCAGCTATGGCATCGTTCCCTAAAGGCTCCACCTCCGGCCTCGACGGCATCTCCCCACAGCACCTTTTAGACCTCACCTGTTATGGTACTGGGGTTGCTGGCGAACGTCTTACCTCAGTATTGACAAAACTAGTGAATCTTATGCTCTTGGGAGATGTCTGCCAAGACATTATACCTCTCATATATGGTGCTAATCTGATAGCACTTACAAAGAAAGACGGTGGAGTACGCCCTATAGCCGTGGGATCTACTGTTCGACGTTTGGCGGCCAAAGTTTGTATTCGATTGTGCCGTTCTAAATTGAAACCCCTTTTTGAACCCATTCAATTGGGCTTTGGTACCCACGGGGGTTGTGAGACTGCAGTCCATTCAGTTAGGACATTCGTACAAACAAATGAATGCGAAGTGCTTTTAAAATTAGACGTTAAAATGCATTCAATTCGGTGAACCGGGACACCTTGCTAAATGAAATTAAACTCCACGTGCCAGAAATTTACAACTTCTTACTACAGTGTTACCACTGTCCATCAAAATTAATGCACAAAATCACGAAATAATATCAGCCGTGGGTTGTCAGCAAGGTGATCCCCTAGGTCCTGCTATATTCAGTTTGGCTATAAATTCTATAATTCATAATCTAAATTCAAAATTGAACGTATGGTACCTTGACGATGGAACCCTAGGTGGAGACGCTCAGACTGTTCTTAAAGATCTTTCTGCTATAAAAAATAAATTTATCTTGATTGGGTTGGAACTAAATTCTAAAAAATGCGAATTATACATTTCTGAAAAAATTGATGTGGCTTCTGAAATTCATCAAAATTTTAACTTGGTCGCTTCTAATATAAAAATCTTGTCTAAAAACAGTATGTATCTCGGGTTCCGATTTTTGATAATGCCATTCCTTCCCTCTTAAGTGATTCATTTTCAAAATTTAACAACCATTCGGATCGCCTTTCTAAAATTAGTAGTCACTCCGCATTGTTCCTCCTGAAGTACTGCTTATTTGTACCTAAATTTACCTACCTACTCCGTTGTTGCCCCATTTGGAAATTTACAAATTTGATTTTACCAATTGAAAACATTTTAGAATCTCAAATTGAATCCATGGTGAATATTCGGCTTGAGGACCAGGCTTGGGCTCAAGCTACCCTACCGGTAAGGTTTGGTGGTTTAGGAACGCGCAAAATTTCGAGTGTAGCTTTGCCAGCATTTCTGGCTTCTATACACAGCACCCGTAATCTCTCAGGTAAAGTTTTAAAAACTCCTGCAGATTTAAACTGTGAGATATCGGGTCTGGATGAAGCCCTAAATGCTTGGATGGCCGATCCGCGTCGAAATTTACCTTCCACACTCAACAAACAGAGGGCTTGGGACTCTATAGTTTCATCATTATCTTATAATACACTCTTAGAAAATACATCTGATATAGACCGAGCCAGACTTCTAGCGGTAGCCAGACCAGAGTCCGGACACTGGCTGCATGCATATCCTTCTCCAAACACTGGCACCTTCATTGACCCTTCTACTCTTCGCATAGCTGTCGGTCTCCGGTTAGGCGCCCAGGTGTGTGTGGAGCACAATTGTGTTTCGTGTGGAGCTGTTGTGAATCGTTATGGTCATCATGGACTTGTTTGCCTTTACAGTGCCGGTCGTCTTTCCCACCACGCTGCGCTCAATTACATCCTGCGACGAGCTCTTGCCACCGCCAGCGTTCCTGCAATCCTGGAGCCCCAGATCATGCGCGACGATGGCAAGCGGCCCGACGGGATGTCTCTTGTACCCTGGAGGATGGGGCGCGCTCTTGTATGGGACGCCACCTGTGCCGATACTCTAGCGGCTACCTACCTCCGGGCTACAAGTAAACGAGCCGGCGCGGCGGCCGATAAGCGGGAACAAATAAAGGCAAGCAAATATAGTAGTCTCGGCACTCAATATGAGTTCGTCGCATTTGGTGTCGAGACACTAGGCCCATGGGGCCACGGTGCGCAACAGCTCTTCACGGAACTCAGCAAGCGTCTGAGGGAAGAGACTGGGGATCTCCGCGCAGGCAGCTTTCTCGCGCAAAGGCTCTCATTGGCAATTCAGCGCGGGAATGCTGCCTGTGTTATGGGCACTCTGCCTAAGTCTCCCTGCCTTACTTATTTATTTTAGTGTTTTAGTTTTAGATAGTATAGTTTGCAGTTTGTTTAGTTTTTTTTTTAATTTAATTTTCCTGTTCCTTGTATATATTTAAGTAATATAGTATATAGTTCTTGTAAAAATAAACAAATAAGTATTAAACAAAAAAAAAATTGAAATAAGTTTACTACTAACATAAAAACGAGACCTAATTATATGAGATATAAACAAAACTCAAAATGTGTATGAGAAAGAATTCACCTTTGCTTGGTTCTTGTTTTCATAAAAATAAACCACCTGACGACTTACAAAGTCTATAAAAACACTTGAAATTGACATTACACTTCTTACTGAAAAATCCCGATACGAAAAAAATATCGTTTGTTCCGAAATTGTGATAAGTTACTTAAAAGCACTCGTACTCAAATAGACCCTGCGGGAACTTTGCAGCTTAAGACGGTAGTAGTTATCTACTGTAGCAGGTCAACGATATGCTTTTGAAAAATAATTAAATATTGATATCTTAAAAATGTTATATGAATGTGATTACTTTTTGATTTCTTCATACTTCAGTTTCTATGATAAAAACATAAGAATCATCAGGACAGTAAAAAAGTAATAGTTTAATAAGTTATGCTATTTTTTTTTTTTTTTCTATAGTAAAAAACCCGACATATATCTAGTCCATGTCGGATCTTCATATACTAACAGAGACGGTAAACTGTATCCAGTCGGTGATTTAATATGGCATCCAAATTTCAACTCTTATACCTTGGACTACGATGTCGCATTACTCTGGCTACCAAAACTATTGGAATTCAATGAACGCGTAGCTCCAATTGAATTGGTTAAAGAAGGAGAAGAACTCACTAATGGTGATTTGACGACAGTTACCGGTTGGGGAGATATTAATGTGAGTTCTTGTATATTTAAATAGTAATAAAAATACACGTCAAAGATTGACACAACAACCGACTTCAAATTACTGAAGTGAGACCAAATAATTGTCGGAATAGTAACTGTCAATTAAAAAAATAAGAATTGGTTCATATCATGATTCATTATTCACCGAGCCTTTTCCCAACTCAGTTGGGGTCGGCTTTCCGGTCTAACTGCGATTCAGCGGAACTTCGATATTTTCCGTAAAGCGACTGCCATCTGACCTCCACAACCCATCAGCGATATTGAAGTTCTGTAGTTAGATAGATTGGTTTCATAGTCCAAAGATAAAAACAAACAGAAAAATATAAAATAAAAAGAATGTCAAATTGAGAAACGCCTCCTTTTTGAAAGTCGCTTCAAAATGTACCTGCTCAAATAGCCCGGCAATTGCAAAAGCTGCAGGCTCGCTCCTGTCACGTACGATCAACCTGCGAGTTTTGGTGTAGGTAAGAGCATCTAGCTGCACAACCGTTTGGAGTAAAAGAAGTGACCTTTTGTGTGGAATAAATTATTTTTATACTTAAATTAAGCATTTAAATTTTTTTCCAAAACTCGATGACTTTAGAATTTAGGTTTGGATCACAGAATGGTATTGTTGTATGTATGGTATGGTATGGTAATGGTATTGTAGACTATGGTATTGTAGTACCGGTAACGGTAAAATTGCCCCTTATTTCATGAGACCTTCAAAACTATTGCCTATATAATGTATAGGTTTGTGATCTCTCTCACTCGGAGTTTTATATACCCTCTACATGTTTACACACACGTTGTAAATATACTTACTACAATATAGTTTGAGACGCCCAGGACAGTATGGCTGTGCCACATCGGCTGGCACATACAATTTGTTGCCTTTCATCAATTTTCAAACCAAGGTAACGGGTTTAAATTTTTTTCAAAATTACACTACAGCCGCTACTTTTTATTAAATTCATTCAGCCATTTTGGACATAACCGATTATAAAAGTGCTCGGTGACGGCAATAGGCTTGTCCCCTATTACGTGGGACTAATAATACTGGCAAATTGTGGATGTGTAATGCACCTCTGCCTACTCCTTCGGGGATATAGGCGTCATATGTGTGTGTTTATGTAAATACCTAATTGCAAACTATAATTTTCACTAATGTTAAATCATTTTATTTTGGTAGGAAGATGGTGGTAGACCGGCTCAGCTACAAAAGGTTACAATACCTAAGATTAGCGATAAAAAATGCAAGGATGCTTATAAACTAGATAATAGGATAATCACAAGTAGAATGTTTTGCGCTGGAGTTCCCGAAGGTGGAAAAGATGCTTGTCAGGTAAATACTTACAAATTACAAAGATCTATCAAATGTCGTAGGGCAGTACACTGCATCAGTGTCCGAAATGTCTGTTGCAGAATGTTACACTAATATTCACTTAACTTTTGAAGATGTTAACTTCTGCTTCGGTGGCGTGGTCGGCAGTACATCGACTTTCGACTCCGGAGTCTCGGGTTCGATTCCCGGGTCGAATCAAATATTTGTGTGACAAATGTTTATTTTCGGAGTTTGGGTGTTTTCTATGTGTCATAAATTAATAATATAAGCATTTAGAATTATAAAAGTATGTCTATCAGTTGTCTAGATCCCACAGCACAAGCTTATAGCTTAGTTTGGGCTAGATGACGTTGTGTGAAAATTTCCAAAGATATTTATTTATGTACGTAACATCTATCTTGGCTGTGGGAATTTAGATGCAAATTACAGAATAATTATTGATTTACATGGACTGGTAACGGCAATATGTAAGGTCCTTTATTAATTGGAACCAACAAAAACACTGGCAAAATGTGCGATAGGAACCCTATTATTGAGACTTCGCTGTCCGTCCGCGCTGTATTGCATGAACCGTGATAGGTAGAAAGTTGAAATTTTCTCAGATGGTGTATTTCTGTTGCCTCTATAACAACAAATATTATAAAACAGAATATAATAAATAATTACGGGAGCTCCCATACAACAAACATGTTTTTTTTTCTTTTTGGTAGGGAACCCTTTGTGCGCGAGTCCACATATATATTTTAATGAAGAAGTGCTTTCTCTTTTAGTATGATAGCGGTGGACCATCAGTTCATGACAAGAAACTATTCGGTGTTGTGTCGTGGGGAGTGGGATGCGGAAGAAAAGAGTACCCAGGCGTTTATACAAAGCTATCAGCTCTGAGGAAATGGATTGACACCAATATTGCAAAGATCAGAAGGAAACATCTGTGGAAATCGATAGTTTAAATGTTTAAATTGCAACAACGACATACCTTTGAAAGCAACTGCTTAGATTAACTAAGCTATCAAGTCCAGTGCAATTTACGTTTTCAACTTAAGCCAAGTTAAGTTAAGAATTAGCTTCTTATTGCATAAAAACACATATTATGTATACTTTTACACTTTTTGTGCAATATGTGTAGCAAATTCCACCAAGTGCCGTCAATCGACAGTATAAATAATTAGCTTCTTATGCCTCGGAGAGCACGTTAAGCATTCGGTCCCGGTTGTCATACGTACATCTATGGCAGTCGTTAGGGGTAGTTGGAGCCCTTAAAAATCCGATCGGTTTAACTACAGATCTTCGATATCGCCCATGGGTTGTGGAAGTCAGATGGCAGTCGCGTCACGGAAAATATCGAAGTTCAGCCGAACCACAGTTAGACTGGAAAGCCGACCCCAACTAAGTTGGGAAAAGGCTCGGTGAATGGATGGATGATGAATTACGAGTATTATGTGATTTATTATTTATTGGAAAATATGATAAAAAATCACAAAAGACAATAATTGACAATATTAACGTACAACGCCATCTAGTATTAAGACAATAACACTTTATAGAAATAGGTACTTAGAATCTTGTAAAGACATGGCTATTACAAGAAAAGAAACTTCAGAACCGTAAATTGTATTAAGGAACATGCCAATGAATGTTAATCTCAATTTAATTATTGTAGGTACTCTAAAAATATTAGTAGGTAGGTACCTATAAATATGGGTCCTCCCTAGTTCTAAGGGAACTAAGCCAGCCTTTTTTCACTTAATACGAGTATACCAAACAGAACAATTTTATTGTAGATTTCGGTGAGTTGTCACAATGTAAGTTGTGAAAATTTGGGGCGAAACTACCCTACTAACTTTATGTACCTAACGTGTGTTGAGTTGCAGGTGCACCACATACTAGTGAGGTTGGCTTACGTCCCTAATATGCCTTACTAATTTATTTGGGATAGAAGCTTTAGGACTACTTCTCGATAGAGTAAGGTATCAATATGACTAGTTCGCTATAGGACTAAATCTCAATATGACTACATCGCATTTGGACTAGATAGCTATACGACCATTATCTATATGTCTTGTTATCAGATTGACTTAATATATAATATAAATGACGTACAATGGCATTGAAAAGTAGCTCTTCAACCTTACACTTCTTTCATCACACGTCATAAAAATAAATAAAATAAAATAAAATAAAATAACGTTTATTATCTTTGAAATTTTCAGAAAATTATTTAGATTCGTCAGAAGTTGGCGTGACTCTACCGAGGGTTCCAAAATGCAACGAGACTGAGAAGAGCCCTCAAGAAACTCAGCTCGGCTTTTTTCAAAATATTTCATCTTAAATCTAATACAGAGTTATTTAGAAAGGAGCAATTCGTTACGTTGTTACAACCAGGCCGCCTTGTCATCTAAGAAATCATTAATACTATAATAAGCTTTATGGCACAATCACAATCACAATCATTGATAAGGAACTCATTGTTTGTTACTTTTGAATATTAAAAATGCTTAACAAAAACATGTAACACATGGTTTAAGACCTTGTTTTTGGATAAAAATATACGAGTATAACTAATTTTACGAATGTCATAATTTTCCTCATAATAAATGTAATCACAAAATTGTTTATTTTTTTTTACCTTCTCGTATAGTCCATATTGTTATGTTAGAGGCAAATTATTCCCGTACCGGAATAAAAAAAAACAAAAAATAGAGACAAATTACTGAATTCGGCAGATTGTGATTAACCTGGAGAGTTCGCGATACAACGCCGTTTCATGATTTGCCTGACTAACACCTGCCACATTGTTCAAAGCTTAACGTTTGATGATATGCCAGACATGCCAGGGCTAATCGAATCTGTACTGTGTCCATAGACCTAGCAAATAAAAATAGTTAGTAGCACAATAATACATTTTTACCTCTAACAATATCTATAAATATATTCTTATCTTTTATTTTATAAATCTCAACACCTGGAAAATTTCTTAGAGCCATGCGACTTGCATAGATTAGGTTAGCAGACTAGACAGGAGCAGTGCTCCATCCGTAGTCTACGAGATTTTTTTAAGCACCTTGAATAAGTCTTAATGCAATCGATTTGGATAGTTTTTTTAAATATATGCTATTATTACGAAACTTCCTTTGAATAATTTTACCCACTTGAGTCTAGATCACATTTAAACGAACACCTCAAGAAAAAAGACGTTAGTAAAATGAGGGTTGAATAGAAAAGAGTTATAACTGTTTATCCTTAGTTATCTGCATTATTTTATACATTATACGTACCTATGAAATTGCCGTTTTGTATGAAAATATTTAAACAATTTTTTTCATGTATTTTTATTTGTAATAATCGAAGTAATCACCCATGCAATCAATGCATCCGCATGCATGCATCATACTGCCTCTCGGGTATTGAATTTCTTTCCCGCCAAGAAGTTATCCAAATTCTGGAAAAAGTAGTAGTCTGTAGGCGCAAGGACTGGTGAGTATGGCGAGTGACGGAGAGCTTCCAATCCCAGTTCTTGCAACTTGGAGACCGTCTTCTGTGCAGTATGAGGTCGCGCATTGTCGTGCAGGAGCAGCGGACACGAGCGATTGACCAATGCTGGTTGGAGATGTGCCAGCTTCTCCATCATTGTGTTCAGTTCTTCACGGTACATATCTGGATTAAAGCTCACCCCGTTTGGTAAGAAGCTGTGATGAATCACATTGGCGCTAGACCACCAAACAGTGACCATCACTTTTCTAGGGGTGAGTTTTCATATAGGGCGTTGTTTAGGTGCTGAACCAGGATCCAATCAACTTGTTGAGCGCTTGCGGTAATCAAACAGAATCCATTTTTCATCGCAAGTAACAATGCCGTTCAATATTCCTTCATTTGTGTGTTTGTTGAGCAATGCAAGGCATGTCTCGACGCGTACTTCGCGCTGGCGATCATTGAGTTCGTGGGGCACCCATTTGTCAAACTTTTTTATGTTTAGAGGAATTTTGTTATAAAAACGCACACCAAATCCTGCAAAGGAGTCATGAACCTTCTGTAAACGATAATACGTCCCAACCAATTTATGCTTATTTCTAGTATTAATTGCATGTATGTCACAGTTCATACAGTATAAATGTATATTCTGTTTAACGAACATAATATTCGCATATATATATATTGTGATGCAACTGTTAAAATGCCTATTTCTTTAAATCTTTCTCTAAGAGAAACTTGTGCATTCAGTTTATAAATCGCACGTATAGCTCGCTTTTGGAGTATAAAAATTATCTCTATATCAGCTGCCTTGCCCCACAGTAAAATTCCATACAACATGACACTGTGAAAATAGCTAAAATAAACCAGCCTAGCAGTTTCTACATCCGTGAGCCGTCTGACTTTACTAATAGCAAAAGACGCAGAGCTAAGTTTCCCTGCAATAACCGATATTTGTGTGTTCCACTGTAATTTACGGTCTAGAGTAATTCCCAAAAATATGGTTGATTTTACAAGATTAAGGGTATCACCGTTCAAAATAATATTTGTACCGTAGTTCTGAACATTATAGGCATTATAGGCATACTAAATCTAATACACTTCGTCTTTTTTGAGTTCAGAAGTAAATTGTTTTTTGTAAACCAATCCAGAACTAGTGCAAGTAAACTATTTACTTCGCCAAACTCTTCGGTAGCTGGAGCCCTAAACAAAACCCGACTGGGCTACACACATAACTTGATATCGCCCATCGTTGAAGTAAAATGGCAGCCGCTCTACGGAAAATATTGAAGTTCAGTCCCTTCACAGTTAGACAGGAAAGCCGACTCCAGCTGGGTTTGAAATTTTGCATGTTTAATAAGTACTTTACTGAGACCATACCTTGAACATTTGGACTTTCTATCTCCAGACCGAATCTATAAGGATACAAAAATAAGACAAGACGCTTCAAGAAAAAGTAGGTAGTGCCCTGCGCTTCGCCGCTTTACTTTCTCTTACTTTGGCCAAGCCATTGCCGTGGCTCTAGAAAAGATAAACTTTTTTCCTCTAAACATGAGGCATGCTGGAGAAACACTAAAGCTTACAGCACGAAACGCTTAACCTCAAGAAGAAAATCATATGAGTTTGAAAGGCGAAATAAATTTCTATTATTTAGCACTGGAACGTACTCCTAGAATATAATTATGATGTGCTTTATGAACACCTATAAAACAATTAATTAATACACGAATATTAATTATAAAAACAAGGTCGCGCATATATACAAACAGGGTTCCGTAGTAACCCCTAAAGGCACTTCCATTTCATACTGGTATTTAGAAGGCGTGGTAAAAGTAAAAGCATTTGATCAATGGCGTGGTTGGTATTTATTACAAAAAATAAGTTTTCCAAGGAGGTTAGCGCTTTTTACAAAACTTCTGCAACTTCTGAAACTACTTCTAAAACTTCTGAACACCATGGATTTTTTTAGATTCTTCGAGCCAAACCCTCTTGTTTTAGCACCCTGTCTTGTTTTAGCAAAAATGCACATTAAAGTTAATTATCTTACAAAGAGATATCTTTTTTTTACGTGTCATTTGGCGGTCAAAGAGATACTTGGTGACTTGAAAATTGTGTTAGAAGCTGCTCAATGTTTTTGAAAGATTTATCTTATGATGCCACACTCAATAGTGTGGCATCATAAGATAAATCTTTCAACCCAATGGTAGACACAGAAGGAAATACTTATCAACAACTTTACATGTCGGAGATTTTGTCTAACAATATCGTTCATGTATTTTAGTACTTTGTCGTCGTGTTAAATACACAATAATACTATATCTAACCGACTGGAAAGGTTCCCAGAATGCTGGATGTGTTGCCACTATATATGGTGACATAAACTACGGAATCCCAAAACTAATAAATACAGTAAAAAAACACAAAAACAAATTAATTAATTATTTCTTACTCTCAATACGTATTTCAATTAACAAAACCAGCGATAAAATTAATTCTTTCTTAGCAAATAAACCAATGTATTTAATTACTAATTAGCAGGTCATTATAATTTGTGTAGTTTTTAATTAAGTGTTATCTAACAATTTTTAGCGACATCACAAAAATATATAAAACCTGACGCATTTTCTCAATTCAAGTGTATCATACTTGTAACAAGATGGTGCAATCCCCTGGCACTTTTGGTACGTTCATACTTCATGGTTTTATATTTAAAAACTTTTTCTATATACACTTACATAGTAGATGGTACCTTTCTTTTAACTCCGCGACCCAAGGCTGCTGCCCCTCTCACGTCAGTTGCCGGGTGTCTCTGGTACTCTAGTTGGTGGTACATACCTTAATTTATTTTTCATTTGAAACTAGATTCTGAAAATATATTCTAAAAATAAAAGTATTGATGAATAGTCATCCCAAATCAGAAATTGTAGACGTTATTAGTTTTAGTCGTTGGGTTTAATTGATTTTTTCAAGTACTAATGAAATGAAATGAAATGATTTATTTATTTGTATAGGTCACTAAATAGCTCTTACAAGTCAGTAAGTACTTTAAAATAAAAAATGTCATTGCTTCTATATTTACATGTACTGCCAGATTCGCAAAGCAATAAGTAGAACCGAGAGAAAGAACCTGGCAATAAAACTCTCGGTCACTCTTTTCAAATAATTGACTCATTTACACATTTTCTTAAGACTAAATGTGGACGAATGTACATTGGTCTCGTGTCAAAATCAAAAAGTGTATATATAATAAAACAAAAAAAAAAATATTGTCGCCTAAATACAAAATATGCTACAATTACGGCATTTTAGGAGGCACCTGCACCATGCTCAAGCCAGACACTTTTATCATTAAGGTAATCAACTGTCTTATAATATGCTTTTTGACATAAAGTGGTCTTTATAAAGGTTTTAAATATATTGTCGGGCATACAAAATACCGATTCAGGTAATTTATTATAAAAGCGTATACCTTCCCCCTTGAAAGAATGACTAACCTTGCTAAGCCGATAACACGGAGGGAGTAGTTTATTTTTATTACGTAGATTTCTGTCTGTAACGTCATTTACTTTAGTATAGCTAGATATATTTTTCCTGACATACAGTATGTTATCAAATATATATTGGAAAGTTACAAGTAAAATATTAATATCTTTAAATCGCTCCCTAAGAGAATCTCTTTTACCTAAACAATAAATGGCACGGATTGCCCTCTTTTGTAATATAAAAATTGTTTCTATATCTGCTGCATTTCCCCAAAGTAGTAATCTATAGGACATCAAGCTATGGAAGTAACCAAAGTAAACTAGCCTAGCAGTAGCTACATCTGTCAACTGCCTAATCCGTCTCACAGCATATGCAGCAGAGTTAAGCTTATTAGCTTAAATGGTGATGTGGTCACCCCATTGTAATTTAGAATCTATTGTTATTCCTAAAAAGGTAGTGTTATTTACAAATTCTAACCTTTGGCTACCCAGCACGACATGGACGTTTGCTTGTCTGACATTGGGCATTGTAAATTTAACGCATTTGGTCTTTTCTGCATTCAACAATAGGTTGTTTGTAGAAAACGAATTTGAAATATCATTTAAAATATTATTAACATTATTCGCATCTGTACTATGCCGATTTACTTTGAATATAAGTGATGTATCATCCGCGAACATTACTATGCCAGCTTGTGTCTGGATCATGCAAGGCAAGTCATTAAAATAAACCAAGAAGAGAAAAGGCCCTAGAAGCGATCCCTGAGGTACGCCTATTTTGACGTTAGTTCCGTTTGACTTCGTTATTCGTATTACGTGTGACAACTTTGTTCACATGAACAGTCTGCAGCCTATCTGTCAGGTAAGATCCTAATAGTTCTAAGGATTTTTTGTCAAAACCATACCGACGTAACTTTAGCAAAAATGTCTGATGGTCAACACAATCAAATGCTTTAGACAGATCGCAGAATACCCCAATGGCATCCTGCGATCTCTCCCATGCGTCGTAAATCAAGCTAACAAGGGTTACTCCCGCATCGGTGGTAGATTTTCCGCGAGTAAAGCCAAATTGCTGGTTGTGGAAAAGATTGTTGGTCGTGAAGTGGACTTGCATTTGATTTAGCATCACTCTCTCAAACACCTTACTCAGATGTGCCAAAATAGAAATGGGGCGGTAGTTACCAAGTTCTATCTTAGATCCCTTCTTAAATAATGGTATAAGTCTACTATTTTTCATTAGGTTAGGGAATATACCTTCATCTACACATTCATTAAAAATGAGTGCGAGGTCAGGTGCAATGATATCAATTACATTACTTATTAAGCTAACTGATATGCCCCAGTGATCTTCCGACTTTTCGAGATTTTTAAATGCTTTCAAGATGTCACTGGGGTGTATATGTTTGAAGTTAAATTTAGATGAAGAACCAATATTACTTTAGAGAAGGGTCACAGCACTGTGGGCACATGAATTAACAGAAGAAGTGACTTTCTTGTTTTCTAATTTAATTTTAGTAACAGTATCCTTCACTTTACATTTACCTGACTCTTTGTTTATAACTTTCCATGTTTCTTTTATTTTGTTAGGAGCCTCAATTATTTTCCTTTTGATGTGAATGGATTTAGCCTGTCTACATACTTTTTTGAATACTTTGGAGTAATTCCTAACATATTCAATGAAACTTTTATCAAATCTGTATCGTTTTTGTGCATATAGATCAAACAGCGTTCGTCTAATTTTATAAATGCCTACTGTTGCCCACTCACAAAATTTCGTTTTAACACTACGATTTTGGCATTTTAGTTTGAATGTGTCTGAAAAAGCATCAGATAATGTACCAAATAAACTATTATAATGGACCTCAGGATTTTTACCTATATAAACTATAGAATTAAGCTTTTTCTCGAACAAGTTTTTGAATTCTTTAATTCTATTAGAGGTTATGGGCCTACACATAATTTTCTCATTATACTGACTATTATTACTCTTGGGAAAGGATACTATTTGACCACAGTGATCTGATGGCAATTTACTAATTACAGACTTGCTTAAGCACTCACAATGCATAAAAAAATTATACAGGCAATTGGCTGCTGTTTCTGTGACTCTAGTCGGCTCACAGAAAATATTTTCCATATTGTAACTACCAAATAAATTTAAAAATTTAATACTTTTCTTACACTGTTTTAGGATGTTTACATTGAAGTCTCCGCACACAATTAACTTCTTCCTATTATTTGATGCAACCCCTAGAACCTGGTCCATGACCCCAAGGTCATGGACCAGGTTTACCAATAAATACACTAAAATCACTGTTAGGTGGACTGTATACGCAAACTACTATATACTGGTCAAGCCACCTCAGCACATCGCTCAACAAAAAGTCTAACTATATCAGACTGCTCTTACTACTACTACTTGGATTTGGCCCACGAGACTTTCACATAGAGCATTATCACCAAGAGCCTCGACCAACACCTACAGAGGTTCTTGTTAGACAGTTAGATTAAGGGGCTGATGCAGAAGGCAGTGTTACTCGATACGGCCCGCATCATAAGGAAATTCCTCTCTCTGGAGCCCTAACCACCGGTAGCTTGGTCCTGGTCCCCAATGCCGGTGGGTCACTATTTAATTCCCAGTGGCACCCAGCGGAGTTCAATTTGGCCTAACATAATTATTTATTTATCAATTTGTCTAATAATAACAATTTTGTAGTTGCATCATGCCTTCTCGTCGTACAAGTGTTTGGGGTTCTCACAAAATCCGCAGACCAGTAACCGTTAGGTGACTTAAGGCATTGGGCATCACTTAGAAGTAACAAAGTAGTACGCTCTGCAGATTACGAAGGTTTTACCGAATACGACCATGATGATGTAAGTATCAGTGAGTGTTTTGTATAATGGATGTTCTTGCGGTCGTTTAAGTTTGTTTTCTGTTTAACTCAGGGCAACATTTAAGGTTATTTATTATTAAGGTTTCTTCTGTATATTAAGGTATATTATATTAGGTTTTCTTCTATCAAAATTGCAGATACGTACACGTATAAAATAGGGTTCCGTAGTCACCTACATTAAACTCTGTAACTCCTGAACTCATAAAGTTATCTAACCTGTTATGGTTTTCCTTCAAAGTTCTTGGACTACCAACATAAATCCAGTGAACATACAACGCTGTAACACCATCTTTACGTTAAAAAAAGTGAAGGAACACTATCTTTCCTCTCGGTCTTAGGTATTCGTATGTACTCGTATGTTTATTAATTATTTGTTAGTATAATAGTATGCATTATATTCTTTTAGTATTATGTATTTATATCTATATACGTATACGTATTAGTATTTATATCTATGGAGGTAAGTATATGTATGTGTATGTATATTATGCCGCATAAATTTGTGGTCGGTACCTACGTGTATTTATTTGCATATTTGAACGATACACCTACACACACTTCCCTTGGCCCACTGGAAGAGATTTCTTATGAAATAAGTGGTGCCTTTGTACTTTTAATCTATCCTTAGTATTCCTCTTCTCTGTTTTGTAACTTCATGTGTGGTAGACCGAAAGATTTTGCTCAGGTGCTAATGGCAGTCAAGTCGCGATTAACGGCAGCAATAGCAGTTCTGTATTCATTCAGCGCAAAATTTTTCAGAATTTTTAACCCGTTTAGTGTTTAGACTTAAATTAAAAAAAAGTCTTAACATTCTCTTAATATTTTTAAAAGAGATATTTAATAATACCCCATTCTACGGGGTAGACGCAAAAAAAAACCTCTCTAGGCTATGTGTAGGGGCGTTATTAAGTGTTATTAATAACCTAAATTAATAAATACATTGGACGTTGACTTTGACTTTGATACCACAAAAAAGATTTTTTTTAAGCACTTTGTAGTAAATACACGTCATCATCTGCCTGCTCTTATCCCAATTATTTGGGGTCGGCGCAACATGTTTTCATCTTCCATACATCCCTGTCACACGTCATCTCCTCAGTCACTCCTTTCCTGGTCATATCATCTTTCACGCATTCAGTAGTAAATACACATATCCATAAAAAATTTCATGTTTCTAGAACTCATTCGTTTGGACGAAAAAACCGAGGACAGACATACAGACGGACATGTGAAACTATTTGGGTTCCGGAACTTGAACTACGGAACCCTAAAACACCCACTGGCCAAGGCCGTTGCCGCACCTACGTCCATTGCCGAGCGCCTCCGGTTAGCACCGAAAGAATTCCCAGTGGCTGTGTGTCCGCTGCGTGGTGGTCGGGTGTTACTCCGCATCTTTGGGGTCGGGTTTTATTCCGCGTCAGTGAGTGAAAGCGTACCCGGGATGAAGCCCCACATCAGGCAGCCTTTCTAACCTGCTTTTGTAAGGACAATGGGTTGCTAATCCATCGTCCTCAGGCCCCGATCTTGGACGTCGATGGCCCTGCGCGTAGTCACGTCTGCGACGCTATCGCCACACACTTCGGAACTCAGCGGGGAGGGTACGCTTCCTCACCCTACCGACCGCCTCTTTCACGAGCATAACCTGCTTGCAGAAGGAAACGGCAGCGTTCCACTGGCTGCCGCTAGAGACCATGCCCGTAGCATGGTCTCATCTCATCGCATTCCACCAACGTGTGGAATTCCGTGTCTTCGCCGGAAGCCTCGCAGTATTGACACGCGGGTGTGACCTCACGATGTGAGCGCCCTGGGTAGAAAGCATAGTAACAAAAGTTTTAGTCACATATTTATACATATACCTACTATTCCACGCGGGTTGAGCTTCGGCCTCAGCTAGTATCATAATAAGTGATCGAGTAACACGTTATATTTCAGGTTGAACACGAAGACGCCATGAAGAGTCCGCAGATGCATTTTAATTTTAATTTCAATGGGAACTCACCCTCTCAAAAAAATAATGGTAAAATTAATACAAGAATAAAGAGAAGAAATTAACACTACACACACACACACACACACTAACACAACACACTTTTAAATAGTTCAGTTCCGGGTAACCTACTAAAAACAAATTTTTTTTTCTATTAATGCAAGTTGTTTCTGGTGTAGGAGGTCACAGTTTTAACCTACCCATTTTGTTTACGTCCCATATTTTGTCTTAACAAATCATGTCAACATACGTTTATTGTCTGAAGATTGTTTTTGAAGATTGAAGATTAAAGACCAAATGCCATAATGACATTATACGAGTACTTGGTAAAAATTAAGTAAAAATTTGACCAAATAAAAATACGCCTACTGAAATCATTCGAAATATTGCAATGGTAAAAAAAAGGTTGCTAAAATTTGTTTGGGTAATGAAATTTTGTCAAAATCTTTTCGGCAAAACGGCAGGCACCCGTAAAATAAACTACTAAGTTTTAATTGAATACCAAAAACAAAATCATAAATTTATGATATTTTTTTCAAACTAACTACACTGGAACTATAATGTTCACTTGAACGGATCAAGATATATTAGTTTGATTATAGCACGCCAGCGCTTCACACACAGTGACACTCGTGTCCGCGCTTCTTCTGTGTGGGTTTGAATTACCTAAACTTAACATCGTGCTCTAGGCGTACACGCTCTTAAGGTAAAAATGTATTATTGTGCTACCTGAGACTAACTATTTTTATTTGTTGAACACTGTAATGTTTATAATTTTTGATGTTAGGATGTCAATGATAGAAATAAAGTATTCATTTAAGCCCCTATATTTTTATTGCAAGAACCTTTAAGATAATATAGGGGAACTGAGGGTTCCCCTCGGCAAGGATTTAATGTACTCTTAGCCTAGGATACAATTTAGGTCCATTCTAGGTGCTATGTTATTCAGTAATACAGGGTATATGGTTGGTGCGCTTGGTCAGTAACGATAGAGTATCTTTATGAAGATACTGTGGTAATTAAGGGTAATAGGTTAAGGGATTTTATAAGATACTTTCCCGGTGAAATACGCCACTCCTGCAAGCCGGCAGACACCGTCTCTGTTCCGGTCTCTGCCCACTCCAGGCAGAAGGAAGCTGGGTTCTCACCCAGGTAGTATGATAGTACCGTAAGCCTCCTGTAACAGGAGTTAAAGACTTATTCCATGCATTATGGCCACTGTTATTATCTAAGCGCCTACCACGTCGTACATATTATGTGTACATACCTTTCGGAGGCGAATATCCAAGCTTCACCCGATTAAATCCGGCTAACACATGCAAAGCATGCATGCGTATCGTGTAAGTCGGTCTCTAGCCAATCCTGGCCAGATCAGGCAAAGATTCCTGTTTAAATTTAGTAAGACAACTCCAGACGCAACACGTGTGCGTTCAAACTCAAACCTGTAAGAAACGAGAATCCACTGTCAAATTATACAGCACAAACGCTAACCCGCGCCAGCACAATAACATTTTATCTAAAACTTACCAAACTTCGAAATAAATTACAATAAATTAAATTGTAATATAAATATGTGATGCGGGCGTAGCTCGCTTGTATAAAATGGCTGTCACACAAGTCACGTGGTCCAGCGTCCAATCAGGAGAAAGCCAGTGTTGCCGCTATATTATGCAAATTTCATCCAACTAAAATGGAATAATGCCACTACAAAAATTACAATATTACAACACGGCACACATTCGATTAGCCCTGGCATGTCTAGCAAATCATCAAATGTTAAGCTTTGAACAATGTGGCAGGTGTTAGACAGGCAAATCATGAAATCGTATCGTTGTATCGCGAACTGTCCAGTTAAATCACAATCTGCCGAATTCACTCATTTGCCTCTAACATAACAATATGGACTATACGAGAAGGTAAAAAAAATAAACACTTTTGTGATTACATTTATTATGAGAAAAATTATGATTTTCGTACAATTAGGTATACATTTTACTTTTATCCCAAAGCAAGGTTTTTAACCATGTCTTACAGGTTTTTGTTAGGCGTTAAAACGGCGACGTATATTTAATATTCAAAATAAATTAGTAAAGCATATTAGGGATCCAAGACAACCTCACTAGCAGACAACACACGTTGCATAAAGTTAGTAGGGTAGTTTCGCCCCAAATTTTCACAACTTACATTTTGGCATCTAACCGAAATCTCTATATTTAAAAATGAATCCCTATTTCCCTTGGTTACGACATCACACGTGAACGGCTGGACCGATTTCGCTAATTCTTTTTTTGTTGTGTTCGTAATTACCAGGAGAAGGATCTTATGGAAGAAAAAAAAGTTGTGCGGAACATTAGAAAAATGACAGCTTGTCTTCAATAAAATTGTTTTGTGTGGTAACAAAACAGTGTAGTGACAAAACCAAATTTACCAAACGCAAAAGAGGCTGGCTTAGTTCCCTTAGAACTAGGGACAACTCATATTTATAGGTACCTACTAATTTTTTTAGAGTACAATATTGAAATTGAGATTAACATTCAATGGCATTTTCCTTAATACAATTTACGGTTTTGAAGTTTGCGTATTTTCCTTGTAATCCGTAACCATATCGTTACAAGATTCTAAGTATTTCAATAAAGTGTTATTGTTTTAATACTAGATGGCGATGTACGTTAATATTCTCAATTGTTGTGTTTTCTGATAAAAAATATTTCCAATAAATAATAAATAACATAATTATAAACTAGAAAGTGATAGATTAATTTTTTCAACAAATAATAAGCTAATTATTTATACTGTTGATTGACGGCACTTGGTGTAATCTGCTACACATACTTATTGCACAAAAACATATACTTTTCCACTGTTATAATTTTATTTTCACTGACCGGTTTCACCTCACGGCATCGTCAGAGCTTTATACAAAATATAGTTTTAATTCACATAAAAATATCGTACTGCATATTCATACGGACATCAAAACACTAGCTATTATATCTGAAAATAACATTATAACAGTGGAAAAGTATATTTGTTTTTTTTTTGTAATAAGAAGCTAATTCTTAACTTAACTTAGCTTAACTTTAAAACGTAAATCGCACTGGACTTGGTAGCTTAGTATATCTGAACATATTTCGTTGTTGCAATTTAAACAATCGGTTTCCACAGATGTTTCCTTCTGATCTTAACAATATTGGTGTCAATCCATTTTCTCAGAGCTGATAGCTTTGTATAAACGCCTGGGTAGTCTGGTCTTGCGCATCCCAATCCCCACGACACAACACCAGCTAGTTTCTTGTTATAAACTAATGGTCCACCGCTATCACCCTTAAAGAGAAAGCACTTCTTCATTAAAATATATGTACCAAATAAACAGATAAATACTTTTTAAGAAAAGATAAATACTCTTTATTGTACACAAAAACAGACAGATATGTCACACAATCTCTTCCAGGCAACCTTGGGATGGAAAGAAAATGGAGAGATATGATAGGGGTTGTGTACAATGTATTAATAATAATATAATAAATTGATAAAATATACGAAGAGACTGGATCGTGAAAGAGTTCAGTAAGTAACAAAATAAATAAATATTAATAGAAAATAAATGCCTAATTTGAGATATACTCGTAACTATACAGTAACTATATATCATATAATATTTTATATATAATATTTTATACCCATAATATATATGTATACCTAGCTATACATATTATAGTATGGACAGTGTTAGCACATTGAGAAATAAACAAAGTTACAAAAAAACCAGCCAAGTGCGAGTCAGACCCGCGCACAAAGGGTTCCGAACCAAAAAGAAAAAAATCACGTTTGTTCTATGGAATCCCTCTTAAATATTTATTATATTCTGTTTTTTAATAATTGTTGTTATAGAGGCAGAAATATATCATCTGTAAAAATTTCAACTTTCTAACTATCACGGTTCATGAGATATAGTGCAAGTCAGACGGACGGACGGACAGTGAAGTCTCAATAACATGGTTTTAACATTTGGGTACGGAACCCTAAAAATGAAGAAGCATACCTATATCCCCGAGAGGATACCACCCACATTTTGCCAGTGTTTTTGTTGGTTCCAATTAATAAAGGACATTTACAATTACAAAATTAATAAAGGCAATTAATAAAGGATATAGCTGTTATCCACCCATGTACAATAGAAATCAATAATTATTCTGTAATCCGCATCTAAATTCCCACAGCCAATATTTTTGGAAATTCTCACACAACGTCATCTAGCCTAAACTAAGCTATAAGCTTGTGCTGTGGGATCTAGACAACTGATAAAAATACTTTTATGTTTCTAAATGCATTAATTTATTATACATAGAAAACACCCAAACTCTGAAAATAAACATTTGTGGATCACACAAATATTTAATTCGACCCGGGAATCGAACCCGAGACTCCGGAGTCGAAAGCCGATGTCTACCGACCCACGCCACCGAAGCAGTCAAAGTTAACATCTTCAAAAGTTAGGTGAACGTTAGTGTAATATTCTGCAACAGACATTTCGAACACAGTGATGCAGTGTATTGCAACCAACGACATTCGATAGATCTTTGTACGTTGTAAGTATTTACCTGACAAGCATCTTTTCCACCTTCGGGAACTCCAGCGCAAAACATTCTACTGGTGATTGTATACACTGGATTATAAGCTTCGTTGCATTTTTTGTCGCTAACTTTTGGTATTGTAACGATTTGTAACTGAGTTGGTGTACCACCACTTTCCTAAAAAAATAAAGAGTTTTTACTTTAGTGAAAATTATAATTTGCAAGTATTTACACACACACACATATCTATGCCTATATCCCCGATGGGGTAGGCAGAGGTACATTACACACCTACAATTTAATTAAGTAGCAGCTATGTTGTAATTTTGAAAAAATTTGAAACCTGTTGCCTTGCGATGAAAGTTGATGAAAGACAACAAATCTTACGTGCCAGCCGCTGTGGCACAGACAATTAGAGTCCTAGGCGTTTCGGACTAAATTAGTAGTAACTATTTACAAAGTGTGTGTAAATATTAAGAGGGTATTTAAAACTCCGAGTGAGAGAGAACACATGTCTACACATTATTTAGGCTATAGTTTTTGTAGGTCTCATGAAATAAGGAGCAATTTGACCGTTACAGGCACTACAATACCATAGTCAATAACCATTCTAATTTATTCGACACAAAAGGTCATTTCTTTTACTCCAAACAGTTAGACAGCTAGAGGCTACCGACACCAAAACTCGCAGGTTGATCCTACTTGACAGGAGCGAGCCTAGTTTTGCTATTTCCGGGCTATTTGAGCAGGTATATTTTTAGCCGACTTTCAAAAACGGAGGATTTTTTTAATGTTTTTTACCTCATATCTTTAGACTATGTGAACCGATTCTGATTTTTTTAAATTGACAGCTACTATTCCGACTGCATTCCGACAGCTATTTTGTCCCATTTTGATTATTTGAAGTCGGTAGTTGTGTCAATTTTTGACGTGTATTTTTATTACTATTTATATATACAAGAACTCACCATAAGATTTCCCCAACCAGTAACTGTCGTCAAATCACCATTAGTGAGTTCTTCTCCTTCTTTAACCAATTCAATAGGAGTTACGCGTTCATTGAATTCCAATGGTTTTGATAGCCAGAGTATTGCGACATCGGAGTCCATGGTATGATAATTGAAATTCGGATGCCACATTAAATCGCTGACTGGATAAAGTTTACCGTCTCTGTTAGTATATGAAGATCCAACATGGACTTGATATTGGTCGGCTTTTGTACTATAGAGAAATGAAAAAAAAAAAGTGTAACTTATTAAAATTAGCATTACTTTTTTTACTGTCCTGATGATTGTAATTTTTTTATCATAGAAACTGGAGTTTGAAGAAGTCAAAAAATAATTAGATTTATGTAACATTTCAAGATATCAATATTGAATTTTATAAAATAAAATAAAAATAAAATAACGTTTATTATCTTTGAAATTTTTAGAAAATTATTTAGATTCGTCAAAAGTTGGTGTGACTCTACCGAGGGTTCCAAAATGCAACGAAACTGAGAAGAGCCCTCAAGAAACTCAGTTCGGCATTTGTTCTCTTATCAGTTATTTATCTCTATATAAAAAAATGAATCCCTATTTCCCTTGGTCACAACATCACGCGTGAACGGCTGGACCGATTTGGCTAATTTGGGTCTTAAAATATTCGTGGAGGTTCAGGGAAGGTTCATAAGCAAAATTTCAGGCGGTACGAAGTTCGCCGGGACCACTAGTTTACAATAAGAATTAAAATGTACAAAATTTACATAATTATATACTAAACATATTTACATTACAAAATATCAAAACAATGGTAAGTAAAATGTTTTAAGAAAAAACTTTTTAAAATTATATAATAGCATTAATTTTTCGCAGAATCAAAAAGACAACAAAACGTCGACAATTGTTTCGCCTCTAAACGAGGCATTATCAAGACTGTCTCAGAGAGAACAGCAAAATTCGTGGTTGGAACGTGTTTGCTTATAAGTAAACGCGTGCAAATTTCATTATCGCGATGTAGGATTCTTTACAATAACTAATGTGGGTAGAAACCTCAGATCATGCTAACTAAGTTCCAAAAATAGGTATTCACCAATACTTGACCTTATCTGTTTGATTTAATTACTGTCTCTTGATAAGTTGCGTAGAAAAACCAAATAACACACACAAAACAAACAACAATTAATGTGTCTGTCTGTTCGTAAACAGATTAAGTAAGGGAGAAGTGTGAAAATCTATTTGTTCGTTGAGTAAGGTGTCCGCATCTCTTCTAACTATTTCTAGCCTTTCCCAAACACTTAACTTGAACCCTTTCTCACATAAACGTAAAACTTTAAAAGTGTTACTATTGTTCAAGGAATGACCAGTGTCAAGAAGATGCTTCGCGAAGAGGGATTTCTCAGGACAACCATTGCGGGACGCCGCTCTATGTTCCTTATATCTAATATCGAAGGACCTGCCAGTCTGTCCCACATACTTCAAACCACATTCATCACAACTCAACAAATAAACACCTGATCTGCGTGAGACCGACACCGAATCCTTGCCATTACATAGCTCCCTCAAGGTATTCTGAGTTCTAAAGCAACAAATATACTACTTTCCCTCATGATCTTTCGCCTTTCTGCGCAAAAAAACGCAGAAAGGCTAGTTTTCATTTATTATAACCGATTTAAGATCCACCTAGGAAGTACACGGCCTGTTTGCCGTTCGTGGGTCCCGTCTCGTTGAGTATAGCTAAGATCATGAGGGAAAGTAGTATATTTGTTGCTTTTAGAACTCAGAATACCTTGAGGGAGCTATGTAATGGCAAGGATTCGGTGTCGGTCTCACGCAGATCAGGTGTTTATTTGTTGAGTTGTGATGAATGTGGTTTGAAGTGTGTGGGACAGACAGGCAGGTCCTTCGATATTAGATATAAGGAACATAGAGCGGCGTCCCGCAATGGTTGTCCTGAGAAATCCCTCTTCGCGAAGCATCTTCTTGACACTGGTCATTCCTTGAACAATAGTAACACTTTTAAAGTTTTACGTTTATGTGAGAAAGGGTTCAAGTTAAGTGTTTGGGAAAGGCTAGAAATAGTTAGAAGAGATGCGGACACCTTACTCAACGAACAAATAGATTTTCACACATCTCCCTTACTTAATCTGTTTACGAACAGACAGACACATTAATTGTTGTTGGTTTGTGTGTGTTATTTGGGTTTTCTACGCAACTTATCAAGAGACAGTAATTAAATCAAACAGATAAGGTCAAGTATTGGTGAATACCTATTTTTGGAACTTAGTTAGCATGATCTGAGGTTTCTACCCACATTAGTTATTGTAAAGAATCCTACATCGCGATAATGAAATATGCACGCGTTTACTTATAAGCAAACACGTTCCAACCACGAATTTTGCTGTTCTCTCTGAGACAGTCTTGATAATGCCTCGTTTAGAGGCGAAACAATTGTCGACGTTTTGTTGTCTTTTTGATTCTGCGAAAAATTAATGCTATTATATAATTTAAAAAAGTTTTTTCTTAAAACATTTTACTTACCGTTGTTTTGTCATGGATTTTCGCCAAGTAACGCCTGTTTCTATCCAATATTTTACAAAATATCGTTTAAAAAATCCTCCGCGTCATTGCCGACTGGGAAGGTTCCCAGAATGCTGGCTGTGTTGCCACGTTGGATGGCGATACTTATTCTTTGGGCCAGAAAATAGCCAGCCTTCTGTCCTGAGAAGCATCGATTAGGCGTTTAGCAATGTTTCTATAAAGGCAGCGAGCACTTGGACCCCATGACCCCAGTGTCTTAACCCCAAGCGTCTCAAATATGTAATCACCAGCTAGGTTAGCATATTTACGGACGTTTAAGGTCTTCAGCAGATGCAGCAGCAGCGCCGGCACATCTGGATGTGCTTGGAAGGTGTGAAGGTACTAAGGTGTTAACGCATGTAGCGTCCCACACCAAAGGCCTTCCGATCTTCCACGGTAGCATAGCGGTAACTCTTTCTCATAGACATTTTGAGTTTTGTTTATCTAATATATAAAATTCTCGTGTCACAGTTTTCGTTGCCATACTCCTCCGAAACGGCTTGACCGATTCTCATGAAATTTTGTGTGCATATTGGGTAGGTCTGAGAATCGGACAACATCTATTTTTCATCCCCCTAAATGTTAAGGGTAGTCCACCCCTAAAGCAAAACAACGTTTGCCGGGTCAGCTAGTAACTCATATAATTAGGTCTCGTTTTTATTTAAGTAGTAAACTTATTTCAAGAATATTGATTTTTAATTTTATCAAAAAGATTAATTACATTTGTAATACTATCAGTGTTTCTATATTTAGTAGTGTTTTATACTTATGCATCGTCTCAGCCCAAAGACATTCTATCTTAGAATAATACACCCACTTTTCCACAGTCCCACATAGTGAGTCTTCTGTCATACGGAGTAACTAGAATGTTTACAGAATGTTTGTTAGAACCTCGTCAGCCCGTTGACGGAAAATGTATCTACTTACCCGCTAACGCAGTGGGCAGCTGTGATGATGATATCATTTGCAACGATAGCTCCTCCACACAAATGCCGTCCTTTGCTAACCAAAGAAATCTGGTAAGGGACCTCCTTGATATCGACATTTTGTCCCCCAACTATTCGAATATCATCAAGAGATTCGACTGCTGGTGTTGATACTGCAACGATAATAAATAAAACTAGTTATCACGGCGAACTTTGTATCGCCTCAAATATATATATAAAAAAAAAAGAATATTTTAATATTTCATGCAAATTTATGTATTATTAATTATAATTGAAAAACGCGACAGACGGACAGACAGACAAATTATCGTATTAAATTTATAGATTAGTCCACAACTAAGAAGACACAATTATTTTATTTTACTATTATAACTAGTAACTATAACAATACAACAATTAATGTAGATCCCTTACTTTGTTTCTTTAATCAATAATCAATAAGTAAACTAATCTAGAAGTTCTACACAGACGAACAACATTTCAACAGCACTCAAACTGCAAATTTGTAGTTACTGAGCGTGCAGACTGCGCAGCGTGTGCTTTTTGGAACTGAGCGTCAACTGCACATCTACTGTAATCAGGCTGCTTACAATCTAGTAAATTGATTTGCAGTTATATTACACTCGTACTATGTGCATTCAAACTGCAAATTTACAGCCTTTGTGCAGTTGAAATAATAAACAAAACATAAATTTACAAATAAAGATTCAAGAAGAAAGCACCGCTTCAAATGCCTTTAATTAAAAACTATAAAAACACAAAATAATGAAGTATAATATTTCACAGGTTAAAACTCATTCTCTTACCAACACAACTTATGAAGGCAAAGAACAAAACCAAAGGCAGCATGATGGAACGATACTAATTAACTCAAACTATAAGAAATTGGACATTTATACCTGTACTATTACAAAAGATTATTAGGGTCAATACAATTTAAATGATAACAAGACCTTCAGGTGCTCTCGACTGATAACTGAACCTTAGTTTTGTATTTGTGTTTAGGGAATTTTATTGGCAAATATTTACAGATTAATTATTGTTTTCTTCAATAATGTTCTTTGGGTTCTGTACCATTTAATACTTTTGTAGGTGTATTGCTTTCAGTTCTTACAATGGTTTCATAAAGTAAATTAATAAGACTAGTGGTCGCCCTATGGTCGAACAGTAGACCTCGCGAACATTAAAAACATTTTTCAGGATTCCCCCAATCCTCCCTCCAATCAAAAAAAACTTACGCTTAAAATGAATACTTGTGTCAAGTTTTGTATAGATCGGACTATAAATGGGGCCGCTAGCCCGGGAAAACATTACAACGTTATTTGACCTTATTTCCTTTATTTTCTCCCAATCCAAAAAGCCCACGATGAAATTTTTTTATTACATCAAGGAACACTAGTGCCAAGTTTCGTGAATATCGAATAAAAATTGTGGCTGCTAGCCCGGAACACACATACTGACAGACAGACAGAAAAAATTGTCCAATCTCGAAATATAGACGCTTCGCTCGTTTCGCTCGCTCGGTCAATAAATATCAGCATAAGCACCTTAGCACCTTAGTGCTAGGCTTATGGCAGCCTTTTCTAAAAGTAATGAATAGTAAAATACTTGTGTGTGGCTTGTAATTCGAGCATTGTTCTTACTGTATGTTAGATACACCTAGGTTAGGTTTTGAAATAAACCAGAAAGTCTTGAATCATCACGTCTTCACTATTTTAAAACACCTACAAACTTTACGTCTATTTTAGCAAAAAACAACATCAGTGAGACTTTGAGCTAACCTAAGTATATTGAATTTAATTAAAGAATGAAAATGTGGGCCAGTACGCTGTCTTGTTTTTATTGCTTTCCAGTAGATTTGCTGTAACGGGGTAACACTTTTGTTACAAGGTAGGTACCATTATCAATCTACTCTACTAATTTGTGTAACTACTTTTACTAATTTGTGATAAATTTCTCAATGAGTACTTCTCTGTTTATCTCAATCTATTTGGCGATTAAAATCGCAAAAACAAATTATAACTGTCACTTTATGGAAGACCAATTGATTTTTTTTCTAAACTTACAATCCATGAAACCTAAACGTAAATCTTGTTCATGATGACAGAAAAAAAAACACTTAATAACTTTAGCTATTTAGATCTTTTTCACACGGAACGCTAACTTTAATTCTTGGACTTGACCGAGTTTCATCTGTAACAATTCTATAACTCCAATTCTAACATTAATGTTATCACGCGACATAGCTGTAATTAAAAGTTAAGTTTGTATGTTAAGGTTACTGGGACAAAAATTTTACGTTTACGCAATCATAATGAGATAACTATCTAAGTACTTCAGTTTCAAGTGGCTTGATAATGCAATTTACTTAGTATATACTGCGTCGTTAGGAATAGTTACTTACTTACACACACAAACACACATACAATTACGTCGTTGTTCTCAAAAGGGTAGACATACAGTGGCATTCTTTTTGTCCACATTTTGTCTGTAAATTTTGGTCCCACGTAATAGGAGACAAACCTATCGCCGTTTTCGAACACTTCAGTTTTATTAGCCAGAGCCTTTTCAATTCCAATTCGACTCAAATTGGTCAGGCCTTTTTTTACGACCATAATAAGAGTACATAATTTAATTACAAATTTAACTTGCATACATAAAATCACGCCTGTTTTCGAAGCATGATAAACGCCCATTATCTGCCAGTAAAGTTAGTTCTACCTAACAGGCGGCAAGCCTGTTACCACTACATAGTCTTATCGGGAATTTTATATTCGTCTGAGCCTTGTTCGTTGTTTGGAAGGTGTAACACTTGCAGTGGATCCATAAGATCCTACTTTATATAAGAAGCAGGGTCCCTTTTGTACCCCTTATAAATAAAAGTAAAAGCCAAATTCGTTATTTTAAGAACATTTACAAGGACTGACTCCTTGAGTCGTTATCATCAGATTCAAACGCCTGACGCAATATAAAAGCAACAATTTACATGAAAACTACAATACAACGCAATTAGTGTGTTGGGGTGACTCAGTCCCATGCAGGAGCAAAGGTACCGGAAATCGTTAATTTGCTAAAGGTGCCTTAAAGAAAAGCCTGACCGCCATGGAGTAGAAGATGGAAGCGTCCATAGGTGAGTTGAGGTAGTGTTATTATTACGTAGTACTATTTCTAAGTAATCGTTCACTCATTGCACTAAAATTAAGAGCACCAACTCGAAGATTGAGGCATACTCCTGTGTTCTACGTACCAATTTCAGGAGACAGTTACTTGCCCAGAGCACTTGCAAAGTTTAACAACCTTAACGTCGACAGTCAATACGATCTCTTTTTCAATAGTATACGTTCTATACGATCAAATTTTGACATTGGACTTTGTAAATACCACTGTCTCAACTTAATTCACTATTATACTAGCCAACTGCTTGTTAGAACAAGCAGTTGGCTCCGGTTCGCGGTTTATGAATTGATACATTCATTGTCTTTTACATCAAAGATTACTTCGACTGCCTAATTTTTAAATATCGATTACACACATTTAATGTATATTACAATATTTCGTTATTTTCCAATTTTTTGACTACGTTGATATCAGCGGTCTTGGGTGTGGAGGTCGCAGATGTCGGGATATAATGTCACCTTTATGTATATTATTATTTCTATTATTTTTTTCTTTTTTGTACGTAGGTATTTGTTTGGATGTCTGTAGTTATAGACGTTTAAATCTACTATAAATAAACCCGGTTGTACGTACCTACGCTGCATCCTACTTTTATTAAGTCCTATGTACTTACCTATGTACTTATTATCTCTTCGGTAACACGCCGTTTGCACTTTGGTTGGTGTTGAGTGCGAGTTAATATATATTTTTTATTTGTGACTGTTAAGTCATTAGTAAAATCGGTTGCACTCGCGCTTAGCATTTTTGACGGAGTGTAAACCGGTCTTGTTTGGTACTAAATATGGTTGCGTTTGTAGGTATTTCTTATAATTTGTGTAATAATTGAACGTTCGTTCGGGTGAACGTTACTGAATGTACCTACCTATTCCATTATAAATTGTGTGAAGTTGAGTAAATTGTATGTTGCACACTGCGGCTCGCTGAGTGGACGACTATTTAATTTTACCTACATTGTTTATAAACCATATGTGGAAGCTTGTAGTTTGCATTTGTTGGCATAATTTTCATAACTAATGTGTACTATAGCCGTAAGCTCCCCAAATACAATAAAATAAAAAATAAAACAAGTTGGTCACCGAACGCCACAAACGCGTGATCTGATCACATATTTATACATCATATTCTTAGTTTTAAAGGTATATCTATGGAACGTAGATCATCAGTATAATTATTATCTAGGACCCAAGTCTTAAACATCTTTCTTTTTTAATCCGCGACATGCGGCTTTAACAAAAACATTTTAAGTGCTCGGCAATATGTTTAAAATAACATTGTGACTTTCATTGTGTGGGCGTTATGAACACCTTTACCTACTCTTTCAAGGATAAATATCTATAACTTCACTTGTTAAGAGTAAAACATTAAATATTTACCTCGTTCCGTCTATTCTTGACTATATTGGTAATCAAGGGCAAAATGTTATAATGTTTTAGATTCTTTTTTTACCTTCAAAATACTGTAAACTGTAAATAAATGTTGTCACAATTAACCAGGAATTGTCTATCAACTCTTAAGTTTATTCAAAACACTCCAAATTTAAGATTCTCTCAATCTGTTAATAGAATACGAATGACGTCAAAAAATACAACCTGTTTTACAAGTTTTTTTTAAGAATCTCATTGCTTTAGTAGCAAATCAACCTTTATTCCTTCAAATTGAGTTCAATTTACAATAACTTACACATTACTAGTGGGTTTTACTATTAATATTATGGTGGGTAGTACCTTATACATCAGTGTGAGGATAATATTGACCAGACATGGCAGTCACAAGGAAACTATTTAATACTGTTTTGTTTTTATCCGAGGTCTCGGGTTCGATTCCCGGGTCTGGTGGATAATGTATAATTCTCTTTAGAATTTTATCTAGATAATTATCCCAGAGTCTGGAACTTGTGCCCGGTAGATGGCAATAGGCTCGCCCCCTATTACATGGGACCTAACATAGCTGGCGAGATGTGGGTGTGTTTGCACACCTCTGCCTACCCATTCGGGGAAAAAGGCGTGATGCTATGTTATGTTATGTTTTTATCCATTGGTTTTTGTTATTGCAAATCAAGAGTGAATGATTTTAGTATAGAACTGTTACATTTTACACAATTGGAGGCTGATGGACATGTTGTATTATAACCATTTGGAATATTCACACTCATGACTGGACTCATACCCGGAACAGCTGGAGACACAAGTAGTGAATTGAAACGGACATTATTTTTAAGCAACAGAGATGAGTTAAATTTATTAAAAGAGTATAATAATCTAACCAATGCTGTACTTGCTGAGGCCAATGAAGTGACATTAATAAATGGAAACTTCATGTTTTTGCCGGGCAATAATAATATGACTATTTTTCCTTCATTCAGCACTAAAGTACTAATCTTAGACTATGTATTGCAGAATAATGTACGTGCTGCACAATTCGCTAATAAATTGATTGCGGTTTCGTTTAAGAATAAAATTGCTGACACGTTACGACCAGATGATTTTAGAACACCAAGCACAGTGTTAGTAAATGTCATATATTTTAGAGGAAAACTATTTGAAAAAGTGGACTTTATTAAAGAGATATTCTACAGTGAAAATAAAGATGCAATCGGTCACGTCAATATGATGTTCACTAAAGGAAAATTTGCATTTACGATGCAGTCGTTTGCTTTGGAAATACCTTACGGTACTAGTGGTAAATACTCTTTACTTATTATATTGCCACACCCGCTCATAAAAATCAAAGATATGTACCAATATTTTACTAATGTTAGATCAGATATTTGCAAGAAAATACAAGATGACACTAATACTTGTGGAAATGAAGATGTTCATATTAAATTACCAAAATTACGTATAATAACCAACATAGTAGTCAACAAACCTTTAATTGATATGGGTATCTATGATATTTTTAGTAGTAACAGCAGATTTTACAAGAGCAACTAACGACCATACATTTGTATCGGCTATAATACATAAAGCTGACATTGAAGTTTCTAAAGTTGCAACAGACAATGATGCTAGTACAAAAACATCGTCTGCTAAAATACCAACACCTTTTTTCAATATGAGCAGACCTTTCATGTACTTTATTATGGAGAAAACCACTATAACCGCAATATTTAGTGGTATTTACTCAAAGCCTTCCTATTATTAAAGTATCATTTCTGCTGTTGATTCTAAAAGCTAAATTTTGAGGCACAACTCGATGTAAAATGTAGCTGGATGACATCAAAATGTGGACTTGATAGAGTAATTCAAACCCAAAAAGGCAATGAGGAATTCTTTTGCTACTTAAACTTTATTTGCATGAGGCAGATGTTTCAAAACCAAGTTAAAGGAAAAAATACTTTTTATTTAATTGTTGTAAGATGATGCATCATTGAACAAGCAAATAAATAATTAATTACAACAATAAGCACATGAAGCAGTCTAATCACCTACAACAATCCTTTCCAGGCAACCTTCAAATTGACTGGAATTAAATAGTTGCCTACTACACAGATACAAAATCACGTATTTATTTCGTGTGCTTGAAGTGGTTCACCCGTCTCTTTGTTGGTCCCACCGATCTTGTTGCAGTTTCCAGACACTTTGAGTATTCTCGTCAGAATCTCATCCATCTGTCAGAAGGTGCACGTGGGGATAACTTGAGTCTTGGAGATGTTGATGGGATCCTATAGCGTCCTTAAAACACCGTACATTTATACCTAAATAATATCAATTCAATAAATGTCAGTCAAGCCTATACAGATTCTATAAAGATAAGTTAGTAATAAGTAATATTTTTATACAACAAAGCTTCTTATAGCAAGAAAAAATCATGCTTGTTAGACGATGACGGCGACTAACAAGGAAAATACCACATAAACAAGAGTTCTTTCTTTTCCAATCAAAGTGTAATTATGGCTCCTCATAGTGGTAGGCATGTTGTTATGACATTAAGAAAGAAAATATAAATAGATCACAAAAACTGATGTCATCGGCGGGACTCGAACCCACGGCCTTTCCCTAACAGGGGAGTGCTCTGCCAATTGAGCTACGATGACCACTACCGACAATATCGAATTTTGCTTCATATCACATTCATAATTTCTACATCGCGCTATTAAGGTTAGCGTTGGATCCACCTACCGCAGTTCTACCGAACTAACGGTACCAGTGTAACGTGTTACAATGATATTTAAATACTGAATGTTTAGATGAATCCTTACCAAATCCATATATTTTTGTATTTTAAAGCAATAAGTTTGCTTAAACTATTCTTAAAATATTAAGAAAGAAAATATAAATAGATCATAAAAACTGATGTCATCGGCGGGAATCGAACCCACGGCCTTTCCCTAACAGGGGGAGTGCTCTGCGAACTGAGCCACGATGACCACTACCGACAACATCGAATTTTTGCTTCATATCATATTCATAATTTCTACATCGCGCTATTAAGGTTAGCGTTGGATCCACCTACCGAACTAACGGTACCAGTGTAGCGTTTTACAACGATATTTAAACACTGAATTTTTAGATGAATCCTTACCAAATCTATATATTTTTGTATTTTAAAGCAATGAGGCGGGACTCGAACCCACGGCCTTTCCCCAACAGGGGGATGACATCAGTTTTTGTGATCTATTCATATTTTCTTTCTAAATACTTGAATAGTTTAAGGAAACTCATTGCTTTTGGGTTCGAGTCCCGCCGATGACATCAATTTTTGTGATATATTTTTATTTTATTTCTTAATATTTTAAGAATAGTTTAAGCAAACTCATTGCTTTAAAATACAAAAATATATGTTGTTATGACATTCATAATTCCTTTAATGGGAAACTATTTGACTGCCTCAATCAGTCGATTGAGGGAGCCGCCTGGGTGAAACTGCATCACTTCAAGCCCGGGTCGGGTCAAATATATTTTGTTCTATTTCATCCAACATTAGAATCTACCCACCAAGATCATAGGAATCCAAGTACACGGAATCTGGAAAAGATCCCGGCAACATAACCCGGTTATCTTCGTTCATGATGTGAAACTAACAAATTTTGCTATCGAAGAATATTTCGAAAAATATTTTTTTTTCGACGAGTGATTCTTTGATAATAGTATTCATGATTTTTTATAAAACGTTTGACAGACCTGCATAGATATTTGTATCACGTCGCGTCTCACTCCGCTGTTGTAATTTTAAGTTTGGATTCTAGAATGTTCGTTGATTTTTTTTTCTGTAATGCCCGGTAATGACAATAATCTTTCATGGGATCAACTTGTAACAGAATCTGAGTTTTTAATTCACCTCTGCCCCTCGAATATGATTATATAGAACTTTATATCGGTATAGGTAGTCTTAGTGGAAATAGGAACTCATCGCAAAGTTTTTCAGAATCAATTTGCCAATTTTAAGATGCCGCAATCCACTTTTCATCCCTAAAAGGTTTCCAACTTTTCATAAGAAGTTAAACTTCATTAAATTATTTTTAAATTAAGGTATTGGATTTTTTATTAATTCCGTAGCAATTAAACTCCTTCTCTGTGTAATTACAGGTTAGGTATATTATTAATTTATTTTTGCTACTATTGTTGCTTAGGAACCTTATCAACGTTCAATGGAACGTCTAAAACATAATCTTTATACTAATACTAGTGGTCCCGGCGAATTTGTTGACTAAAATTTAACTTTTAAACCTTCAATGGACTTCCAGAACATTTTAATACCAAAATTAACCAAATCGGTCCAGGTATTCTAGAGTTTTAGCGAGAACGAAAGGCGATTCATTTTTATGTACTCGTATATAGATAGATTGGACGTAGAAAACTTTTTCTGTCGTATGACAGAAAAAGTAGCGTATGCTTATGATGACATAAAGCCTAATAATGTTGCACTGAATAAGTTTAATATGTTCGTGAAAATTTTGAAAATTTGTACAATTATTATATAATTATCTTCAAATGTTAACCTTCCCTTATAGAATTCTACACGTAAAGAAAAGGCCGCTGACATCTTTGACGGTCCAAATCAAAGAAAATTGTACAAACTATTTTAGCATTTTAAATTCAAATTCAATCCACACTCCGGCCCCTGATTATTCTCAAGCCAAGAAATTAAAACTTGTCGAGAATAAAGTAAGGGAAGGCGACATCAGTGGGGCGGCAAGACTACTTTTTAGTAGCGACGTATTGGCTCCTTATTCTGCAGAAACATTGACGGGCTTGCAGAGTAAGCAACCATCCGAAGCTGACCTCTCTTTCCCTGATCCTCCGAACAACGATACAGAAAATCTTGAGACTAGGATGTGCGCACAGCTGTTGACTCCTTTCGTTTTGGATCAGCCGGTGGTCTTGACGGTCTGACACCACAGCACCTTAAGGATCTGTTGTGTCAAAGCTCTAGTCAACCTCATGCTCTCAGGCAATATAGACAGTGGCATCACAGATATTTTGTATGGGGCCAATTCATGTGCCCTGCACAAGAAGGATGGTGGCATTCGTCCCATTGCCGTAGGTAGCACTTTGTGGTGTTTGGCAGCCAAAATTTGTTGTCGTTTTTATAGTACGGAGCTTACTACCAAATTTCAGCCCTTTCAATTAGGTTTTGGTTCAAAAGGAGATTGTGAGGCCGCAATCCATTCGCTTGCAACATACCTTGACAGTAGCGAAGACGGAGAGGTCATCTTGAAAGTTGACCTAAAGACGCCTTCAACTCTGTAAACAGGGACACCTTGCTGACACAGGCCAAATTAGAAACCCCCAAATTTTTTTACTTTCTTTGGCAATGCTATAGTCAGCCAACAAAATTAATTTATTTTTTATTTTTATTTATTTATTTATTTCAGGCAACAAATAGAAAAGTTACAGGTGGTATAAACTTATTCTACGGCCCATAGATAAATACCTTAAAACTAAGAATACATATTTATAGATATTATAAAGTTGTGTTAGTGATAGAACCTTAAGACTAGTGTTAGTAAACACTTCACTATCGCACTTAGGTCCTTTTGCGTTCCGGTGGTAACGATCCGCGGAAGCGACGGAATATCACGCCCTGTGGCCATAAGTTCTCCTGCATGACGAGGCTCAGGCGACTGTTGGGCACTCGCACCACGAACGACAGGAAACTGACGTTGCGGCTCGACTCCAACAGCTGTAGTCTCGGCGCGAAGTTGCCCTTCTTGCGCACGTACTCCACGATGTTCTCCGCCTTAGTGGTGTAGGGTAGGCGGGATATATACACTAGTGTACTCGGTACTGCGGCACGCAGCGCTGTGCTGGACTGCGTTGCATCTGTGTCGCAACGGTTCCCTTTGGTTCGCGATCGGCGCTTCCTACTTTGCACCGTCACAAACTCATCATTAGCCACATCCGATACCTTCTCAGGTAGTGGCTTCGGTGGAGCGGTCTTGATTACGCTAACAAAACCTCGTAGTTTCGCGGGAGCTGCAGGCACGGGCAGCGGAGCTGGGCGCAGGGTTCGAGCGGCTTGACAGGTAGGGGCCGCGGGGGCGGGTGCAAGTGTGCGTGCACTCGATGACGGCGACACGGACGGCGACAAAACTGCTGACGCGAAACTCACATTGAGGTCAACTTCGCAGCGCGTGTTAATGTTGGCGTTAGGTGGTGACCTAGATACCGCTGTAGTCTCACGTAAAGTAACAAGTTCTTTACGCAAATTCACAACGATATCCTCGGTTTTCGCCAACTTTGTCTGGACGTCCGCCAGGCTCGCCTTTAAGGACACTATATCCTTTAAAAGGCAGGTAACGTCGACGTGATCGAATGTGACTGGAGGAAGCTTCGATAAGTCCTGGACCACAATCGTAGGCACGTCGTCGGGATCGGTTGCCTTAAGCAGCGTGATGATATCCTGTATGCTCTTCCTTGTCCCGTCACGCCGGCGGGACACCATCTGGTCGCTCTTATTGAGTACGCTGTACAGTAGCCGCTTGGAGGCAGCTATATCTTCATGGCTGAAAGTTGACGAACAGATCTGGATAGCCGACAGCTCGTCCATCACATCCAGCTTCTGTTGCAGGAACGCCAGTAATTCGTTTGCGACAAGTTGCGAACTCATCGCAATACATGCAACGGCTGACGCCGCGCTACACTATACGAGTATAAGTCAGCAAACACGTCCGCATCAAAACGCGGCCTAGACAAGACTGAGGAATTATAAAGACCACCTTTTGAATTCAGCCGTTGGATGTCAGCAAGGTGATCCGTTGGGACCAGTCATCTTCGGTTTGGCCATTAACTCAATAATTCAAAAAATAAAATCAAAATTCAACATTTGGTACCTAGATGACGGGACTTTAGGGGGAAAAGTAGAGACAGTTTTACAAGATTTAGCCCTAATAAATGTGAAAGTGTTCATTCAGCTTTCCCTATTCTTCGTTTTGTCTTTTCGTACCCAAATTTACACATGCCCTCCGTTCAGGACAATTTTGGAAACATGTAGAAATTTTGGGCCGACCAGACAACTTAATACAAAATTCTTTGTGTAAAATTTTAAACAAATATTAATGACCGGGCCTGGGTCCAAGCGTCTCTTCCAGTTCGCTTGGGCGGGCTAGGTATTCGTAGAGTCACAGATGTTAGTCTGCCAGCATTTTGGTCGTCGGTCCATAGCACCGAAGAATTAGTCAGGAAAATTTTGTCAAATACACTGATTGATTCCGAGGTGCGATGCAAGACCTATGCCATAAATGCTTGGAGGATGTCTTGCCCCGACACTGACCTGCCCTCAAGCCTAGGCTCGCAGCGACTGTGGGATTCGCCGCTCTGTAAATTGAGAATTAATACACTAATTGACACTTCTGTAAATATTTCAGAGCGTGCACGCCTACTAGCTGTTGGAGAATGGGAGTCAGGGTTATGGATCCAGGCGCTCCCATCGCCCAACATCGGTACAATGTTGGACGACACAACCTTCCGCATTGCCACTTGCCTTCGGCTGGGTACACCTTGTGTATCCCCGCATCATTGCACCTGTGGAGTAGCCGTCGATAATCTGGGACACCATGGCCTTTCTTGTAGCAGAAGCGCAGGTCGTATACCTCGGCACGTTATTCTAAACGAGATAATTCGTAGGGCTCTTTCCACCGCAGGTCTTCCGGCCGTAGGTGAACCAAATGGTTTAGCACGAAGCGATGGAAGGAGACCGGACGGTATGTCGTTGCTTCCGTGGACGATGGGAAGGCCTTTGGTGTGGGACGCTACATGCGTTGACACCTTAGCATCTTCACACCTTCCAAGCACATCCGGATACGCCGGCGCTGCTGCTGCATCGGCTGAAGGCCTTACGTAAATATGATAACCTAGCAGGTGATAACATATTTGAGTCGTTTGTAATAATTATGGCCGTAATTATGGGTCCATATTGGCTCACATAAAATTGTTAATCCTATTCTTTTTCTTACTACCGATTTGTGTTCATAATCATCACTCTTCATAATTACCTACCCTACCTACCTACCCTACCCCTACCCTACCCTACCCTCTCTTCAGAATGCATTATTACCAATGAAGGACAACCTTGACATCCTTGGCATAGACGTTCGTCGAGAGCTCAATAATAAAAACTACATCGAAAGATGTATAGGGCTAGCTTCGCGGAAACTAGGAATACTGAATAAGGTAAAGAGATTCTTTACACCGGACCAGAGGTGTCTGCTATACAAGACGCAGATTAGACCCTGCGTCGAATACTGCTATCACCTCTGGGACGGCTCCGCGAAGTATCTGCTGGACGCTCTCGACTCTATGCAGCGACGGGCTATCCGTATTATTGATTGTCCGGAGGTAACGGGAAGCCTTGAGCCGCTAGCTCAGCGCCGAACAATAGCTTCCTTGGCCGCATTCTACCGTATTTACCACGGTGAGTGTTCTGAAGAGCTCTTCAATCTGATCCCACCCTCTTCCTTCCGATCCCGAACAACGCGTGCCAGGCAGAGATGCCACTCCCACACAGTGGATAGCATGTTCACGAGAACTTCCTCCCTGTGTTCCCTCCCTCATATAATCCGGCAATCCTCATATATAGGCACATCAGTAGGTCGTCAAGTTGAGGGCCACTCTCTATAGTATTGTGTGCTCTGAGAGTGGCCCATAATCGCTAGACGTCGTCACGACTTTACACCAGGCGGGCGGCGTCAATTTGGCGAAACCAATATAAAATAATAATAATTATTATTATTATTATTATTTTTCATACTTTTTTTATATATACATTTTTATTACTATCATCGGAACTCATAACAGTTAGTGATTATATTTTTTTTATTAATACCGTTACTACCAAGCACCAGTTTAAATCTATATTTTTTTTACCGCGTCATATTTTGAACAATTCACACAAAATCTTTATAAATTGTAGCCTATGTGTTATTCTGATGTATAAGCTATATTATTGTAAAGTTTCATTAAAATCCATTCAGTAGTTTTTACGTGAAAGAGTAACAAACATCCATCCATCCATCCATACATACATACATACTCACAAACTTTCGCGTTTATAATATTAGTAGGATAATTATCTGGCGCTTCGCTGGCCGCTGCCGCGGCACGCTCGCTCGGCTCACACATTGTTGTGTTCATAGTTCTAATCTAACCTAACCTACTTGTCTGGTAGAATCTCGTTTCTGGTAGCAATTTATCTGGCGCTTCGCCGGCCGCTGCCGCGGCACGCTCGCTTCGTTCACTCGGCTCGCGCGTTGTTGTGGTCACAGTTCTAACCTAACCTAACCTACTTTTCTGGTAGCATCTCGTTTCTAGTAGCAATTTTTCTGGCGCTTCGCTGGCCGCTGCCGTGGCACGCTCGCTTCGCTCGCTTGGCTCGCGCGTTGTTGTGGTCACAGTTCTAACCTAACCAAACCTACTTGTCTGGTAGCATCTCGTTTCTGGTAGCAATTTGATTTTCACTGGAATATAGACATTATAATATGGATTAAAAACTTATGATTAAGAAATTTTTAAAAACAAATATTAGAATAAAACACATTTATGAAAATTATAGTTATTTATTCGAATGATTATGAGTTTCGATCATTAGTACGAGTATAAACAAATATATTAGAACAAATTATATTAGTAAAAACTAAGTGTATAATTTGTGATACCTATTATGAATTTAAATGATTATGTTTTTTTAATATTTAGTTGTAATATTTTTATGAATAACGATCATTATAATTTTAAATGGTATGAGAAACATTTTCGGATCTCCGATGATAGGAGTTGAAAAGTTATGTAAGACAATGCGCACCCGCGGCTAAAAAAAAACGTAGTATTATCTTCGGAAATTAGCATGTAAAACACACAGACACAAAGAAAACCTTCTTGTGTCCCTTTGTTTATTTTATTTAATACAGTCATACTGTTTATCCTGTTTTATTATAGTACTGGCAGCTGCCTGCGGCTTTACATTAAAATTCATGTGATTATGGCTCTGTCAGAACATTTGTGAATATCCAACAGGTTAATTTCGCAAAGACTTCGCATCGAAAACAAATTTGCATATGTGTATAGCTGAGGGCAAATTTATTGCTTTGTAAAGTAGCTTGAGGTGGATTTGCACAAATTTATTTAGGTTCCCCAAGAGCCTCAATTTATAATGATTTAGAATGCAATGACGCTTAGAATTTATTTTTGAGCTGCCATACACGAACTGCTTGAAGTAGTTACATACCTTTGTACATCCATACACGTAACCACTCGAGCAGCTGCAACCTGTTCCGAGCAGTTTGCAGCCTGCGACACCAAGCAGTTGACAGGCATACACTGACTACTCTATCTGGTGTCTACTCTCGTGCAGTAACTTCCTTCCAATATTTTCAACAGCTTGAAGGTGATTGAGCAGTTATCAATGGTAGTTTCAAGCTGTTAAATTATTTATGACTGCTTTACTGCCTAATAACTTACATAATAACTCACTGCCTAAAAATTTATGACTGCCTTTTATGTTGATCACATATATATTAATCATAGTAGATCACTGTCGAACTGCTCAAGCAGTCCGTGTCCCTTACAATAAGAATTTAGAATTTACTCATAACTTCAGAGGCTGTAAAAAAATTAAGGTGTACCCTAAACCCTATTACTGAGACTTCGCTGTCCGTCCGTAAGTCTGTCTTGGGCTATAATATGGCTATAACTCATGAACGATAGATCTCACAGATAGTTGAAATTTTCACAGATGATGTATTTCTGTTGCCTCTATCACAACAAATATTAAAAAAATTTAATATCAACAAATATTAGATGCTTCAGGCATACAACAAAAGTGTTTTTTTTTGCCGTTTTGGTGCGGAACCCTTTGTGTGCGAGTCCGACTGGAATTTGGCCGGTTCTTTTTTATATGAACCTTTTTCTGTCAATAACAAACATCAACAAAGTATCAGTGAAAGTGGTCCTGTCGTTCTGCATTATAGCCTCACTAGCGGACCCATCATCTTCGCCTGCGGCTTCATCAGCGTAGAATAATAACCTTGTTCCCAAGTTCCACTGCAACATATTGGTAAACAGTAGCCTAAGCTACTGATTATAACATCAGGCATCTGCCCGAGAAAGTCAGTGTCCTGTTTCAGAGATTGTGTATGACGATAGCCCATTTAATTACTAATTTGACTTTTAAAATGAGGTCAGTAAGATTGACTCACCCATGCTCCTTGAAATCCTGTGTCTCTTGAATATTTGTGATGGCCGGTACCGGATGCTGTTATTACGAACACACAGTTCAATTTTATTAGTTTTTGGATTTTACACTGATTGTTTTTGTGGAGAAAAATAGTTTGAACGTCCCGAAGAGGGCGGACGTAGAATGACAAGTGGCGCCACACAGGTGTTGCGGACGCCGGGTAAATGTCAGCTGACCATAGCTTATAAAAGAATTATACATTTCCCCCCACCGAAATCCGCAAGGATTTCCCAGTTACGATACCAAGTTCGGTAGAATTTGTTAACTAGTTTGAGTGTAGGAGGTTGTATTACATGTGTAATTGAATAGATAAATTATATATTGAGATATAGTGTAATTAAAGTTAGAACAATGGACTGTATAATGTATAAAAATAAATTAAACTAAATCTAAGTAAGGAATTATAGTTTAGTTAAAAGTTGTGATCGAGAGGCAACGGGCTTACTTTTGAAACTGGACGAGTTAGTTCGTTGCCGTTCGATGTTTTTAAACGAATTACACGGACCACGCCATCGGGGCCACTATGCAGTTTCGTAATTCTACCTAGTGCCCATTTGAGTGGCGGGGCATCTGAATTTATAAGAACAAGATCACCGAGTTGTAAATTGTTTGAAGAACTATGCCATTTTTGGCGTGTTTGTAAAGTGTGTAATGTAATCTTGTTTCCAGAGTTTCCAAAATTGTTGAGACATCTGCTGGACAAGTTGCCATCGATCTACAAATCGACAAACTGTTAGATGAATTACCCGACGCATCAAATACCACACGATGAGACGTAGTGGAACTGCTAGGCCTAATGATGCAAAAATGCGGTATGATGTATTTCGATACCACATCCCGGGCATCACCAAGACAGGTCATATGTCCGAGGTCCTCGTATTCACGCATAAATTTATGGTATTGTATTTTAAGCTCAGATTCTCTTTCCAATTTTGACTCTAAGTTACGAAGTCGCTGAGCTGCCATTTGACTCGAGTCTCTCAATTCCACCGACTCTCGAAACGGATACCTCACTATATACCTACCCGAAGTGTCACGCCTGTGGCCTTTCGCGAACAAGTGTTCTGCCTGCTCTTCCTCCGGACTTAGCGGTACGTTAGATGGTACCTCCTCTGTTTCCCAAAACGATCGCATAACTTGTTCAATTGTGGAAAACGGGCAGAAAGAGTCAGAGCGATTCGCGTTGGTAGTTGTAGGATCCCTGGAGTGACAGATGTATGTCTGCCCCACAAGAACATAACCGAAAATGGAGCTCATAGCAACAGGTAAACCAGATTCTCGCGGAAGTATCTTTTGACCGTCATAAATATATGGAAACAGATCACCGCCGAGTAACATATCTATAGCCGCAGGTCGATAGTACCCTGGGTCAGCTAACCTTATATGTTGAAATTCTGTAACAATCTTATCGGGTAGTGGCAGCGTTGGTAAATTACCAGCTATACTGGCGACTATCACCGCGTCCTTATTCAGTACAGGACCAGGAAAATGTCGTGGTTTAACATTGCATGTAGTTAAACCGAAATCCTTGACCAAACTACCACCCAGCCCAATGGGTTCAAAGTGACATTGACGTCGCGTCAGGTTTAAACGTTTTGCACAGTTTTGAGTTATGTAGCTCGTCATGGCGCCGCTATCAATTAAAGCACGTACGGTGTGGAACTGGCCCCAACAATCTGCGACGTGTATAATAGCGGTGCCGAGCAAAACTGTCAAGTTAGCCGAGCACGTCAAAGCTACTGCACTAGTATTCGAATTTGCAAGAGAATCTATGTGCAATGTGTGATGATGCTTATTTTTGCACACTGTACATCGTACTGTAGACGGACAGTTGTCGATCGAATGTTCTCGTAAACAATTCTCACATAGACGTAAATTGTTTGATTTTATCGAGACGCTGCGCCGGTGTCAGGTCGATGTAGTTAGTGCATCGATAAATAGAATGCATCTTTGTACAGTACAGACAATGGATTTCATTGACATAACACTTTTGTCTGTACTTGTAACAGCTGACGACAAGGTCGTTCGCTGTGTTTTCCTAGGTTTTGTGGTAGACGGTTGGCTACCACTCGAAGAACCAGGAATGTGTCCAGCCATCTCGAGAACACGTACGCATTTCTCCACGAATAGTATTAATTCCTCATAAGTAGGTATCTCAGACTGTTCTATCTCCTTTTCTAACTCGCGCCTAGTGACGAAGTCCAAGTTACGCAAAGCGACATAAAATAATATAAATCCCGATAGGTTATTGACCTTGAGCAGCTGTAAGGCCTTAACGTTTTCTTGATATGTCTGTATGTATGATATGTTGTTTTGTCAAAATTTAATTACTGTGACACTGTTTATGGCCTTTGTCTGCTTAGGAGGACGGAGAAGCTGATACAGCGGGTCCAAAATGCTTGCTGCCGCTACTGCATAGATATTCCCAGACGTGGCCATGTAACTCCCTATCTAAATGATCTCAGGTTACTTAGGATGGCCGCAAGGAGAAGGATCCATTTAGCCAGTCTGTTGTTTGGCGTGGTAAATACACAAAAACCGGCGTACCTCTTTAACAAACTTAGCTGGAGACATGATAAGCAGTGGTATAGCAGGAGGTCAGGGCTGCCCCCTCTATCATTGCCTAGGTATAGGACTGCGGCGTTTAGGGGAAGTTTCAGGCTTGCCGGGACACACGTCTTAAGATTTTATACATGGTGGAGCAGCTGAATCCACTTTAGACACACCACATCCCGAAACGTTTTTACTCTTTATATTTATTATTATTATTATTATTTTAATCTTATAATGTATAATTATGATACATAAAAACGCATGTCCGTGCCAATTGAGTAGAACGCTTTATATATTTATGGATATTTGTTTATCTGGTACGGACTATTCTATTCTATTCTCATTGTATTGTTTTGGAATGATTCGGCTGGGTATAAATCTATAACACTTACTGATATCTTTGTTTACATAATATTGAGTCTCGAAACTAAGAGTATATATTTTATTACTTATGAATTATATTTATATATTTAAATATCTTACCCTAAGGTTTAGGGCGACGTGGAGGGTGGGTACTGTCATGGACGGCACGTGACCGGGTGTCCAGTCCCTGATATTGTTTTTCCGTGCAACCTTTGGGGGGTAGCCCTGACCCTTTTCTGTGAGTCACTCTTTAGTTTTCTCTTCTCTTCTTTGTTACTTTGTATTATATAGCTATATAGCAGGATGTAGTTTTCATTGGGGCACTGTACAAAACTTAGTATTTGTACTGCACACCGCACTGTGTATCTCTCCTTGGCTGAACTGCAAATTATCATGATGGTTATATTAGAATCACCATGGATCTGTGCGACCGCGGGGGGGAGGTTGTATTGATTGTACTCACCATTGGGATGGCGGAGTCGCGTCTCCGATGCATGGGTAGCGGTGTAGTATAGGTACTAACAGAATCAGTTTGTGCGCGTCGGCGCCGCTCGCAAGTGTAGACAATTTCTTATAATATGCACATGACACGATGCAACACAACAAGGAATACGACACGACATGCGGTACACTACACAAATGCGCATTTTTGTTACGAATGGTCGACTTGTTTACTGGCCGCAATATAGGCTGAATTTTTAAAAAGCCCGGACACAGATGGATTTCAAAATATCCGTTTCGATCGAGCGCGCGTCATGTCCTATATATTTTGTAACTAAGCAAGTGTCATTGTTTTCCGTCATTCATTTCGATCATTCACTGAATGGAAGCGAAGGGAAGGTGGTAAAACGCTCTTGTGTTGGCATGGATGTGCCATAATATTTATAAGTTCTGAATGTTACTGTTGTGATTGTTAATACCTATGTTTTTTTGTAATATTTTTTTTTTCTTTCTCTCTTTTGTTTTCTTTCTCTTTTGCTTGTGTTCGCGTGACGTTTTTCATTTCAATGTAACTACTATCCGGCCGTCCCTGAAAACCAGCGCTGTCTGTTTTGCACCACCACGCAGACAGCATTACGCTGAGGGACGGCCGTTTATTCCACACTAGTGTATTTATATGTATTTATTTATGGTTCATATTTTTTTTGTATTATTTATTTTTTAGTTTTTGTATTTTTTGTAACCTGTGTGGAATAATAAATATTTCTTTCTTTCTTTCTGTAAGAATTCGTTAAGTCCCGTGACAGATTAGGTAACTAACGGTTTAAAATTAAATATTTTATCTAAATAATTAGTAGCTAATGCGCGTTTGTTGTCATATCACTTCACTAAAGTAGACCACACAATAGGATAATTGTCAGACGTAACTGGCATAGACTTCACAATAGTTAATGCGGGACCGCTCACCGCTGAAAGTAAATAGTAGAACTTCTCGATATTTGCTATTCCACTATTACTATGAATTAAGCTGAGAAATTTGTCTTGAAAAGTAGGCCAGTTCTCAAGTTTACTATCAAAAGGAAATAGTTCCAACTTAGGTAGCCTAGGTTTCGCGCACTGACTTTCACTTGTACAAGTTTTATTCAACTGATCACTATTTGATTCACTGGAACCAAACATACCTTCATAGACGCTACGAATGTGATAGTACATAGTATCAAAGCTACTTAGATCATTGTAGGACGGTACATAACTCGCATACAGACTTTTTTTTATAGCTGCCAGTGCTATGACACTATTTTCAAACTTTTCGCGCCACTGCGGCAAGTCGGGATAGCGAGAACAAAATTCACCAGCTGATTCGGCGTCTGTACCTACCTTTTTAGAAATATCAAATAGTTTTTGCAATCTCATGAAACACATTTCTTTTGTTGTAATATGCGAACCCGTTAAACTGTGAAATTTAACTCCAATCGCGGCAGCTAACTCCTTAGTACTTGCAGTCACGTCGTCTTTAGTCATTTTAAATAAAATTACGAAACTGCAAAGTATGAACAACAATGGCGGTCACGATCGTGATCGCAGATATTTTTGTAAAATGAAAACTTAAAGTACTGTGTTTTGCATTAAAATATACACTGATTTGAGATACGATGTGTATATTTCTATGTTTTACACAGGTTTTAGACTCCTACAATAGGAATTGACATAGAAATATGCAAATATGTCGCACCCGGTGGTACCTACGTAATAGTATTACAATGAAAGTTGATGAAATAATGAATTTATATTGATAAATACATGTAATTACATAGATATTCAGTTGTATTGATATCGTAACTGATCGATCCTGGCTCGATTGGACCAAAATGTATGACGATAGCCCATTTAATTATTAATTTGACTTTTAAAATGAGGTCAGTAAGATTGTCTCACCCGTGCTCCTTGAAATCCTGTGTCTCTTGAATATTTGTGATGGCCGGTCCCGGATGCTGTTATTACGCACACACAGTTCACTTTTATTAGTTTTCTATTTTATACTGATTGTTTTTGTGGAGAAAAATAGTTTGAACGTCCCGAAGATGTCGGACGTAGAATGACAAGTGGCGCCACACAGGTGTTGCGGACGCCCCGGGTGAATGTCAGCTGACCATAATTTATAAAAGAATTATACAGATTGGATAGAAAAAACAGACAGAAGTATTGTTTTTTTTTATTTAAGTACCATATATATATAGGTATCCTATTTACAAATTATTCATTTGGAATTCACTTAAATTTAATTGTTAGTATATCTACTATTTCTGTCCGATATACTTGGGAAAAGGCTCGCTGAATGATGATAGTAAGAGACGCCCGGCACTTTAACTGGCTGATCCATAGCGGCTGGCACGTAAGATTTTACTGGCAATAGGTTTCAATTTTTTTTTTTCAAAATTACAATATAGCTGCTCCTTTTTATTAAATTCATTCAGCCATTTTGGACATAACCTATAATATGTGTGCTTGGTGACGGTAATAGGCTTGCCTTCTATTACGTGGGACTAAAAATACTGGTAAAATTGTGGGTGTGTAATGCGCCTCTGCTTACCTCTTCGGGGATATAGGCGTGATATTTATGTGTATATCGTAGTAAATTACTGAGTTGTTGAACTTAACAAGAAGTAATATTATGTTTATAAAGTCTTATAAATAAACTGCCAAGTTACTAAGTCGCAGTGCGATTACGGATTCATGACACGAATTTTGTCCCCTATCTGCACAGAGTGTAAAAACTTTGCGGTTGCAGCATAAACTCGCTGCATAAATCATGGGAGCACGTAGTATAGACAAATTTCTTCCTTTTAGCACAGAATAGGGAATAGTGCTTACATACAGAACTTGCACTCCGACGTTAATTAATGCACATTCTTTTGTTTATATAGAACATAATTCGAACGTTAGGGTTGTCAGGAAAGTACCAGCATAATTTGACCAATAATTATGACGTTAATGCCTCAATATCAACTATGGTCAATGCCATATCACAAACAAGAGACAACCCTTACTGACTTACAACTTCAAGTTGTAGCTGACGGCACGTATTTTTTGCGATTGTTAGGCGAGTGACATAGGCCTGCTTTTAGTAACGACACGATTTGAAGACTGCATTTGCGTTATAATATTTTATAAAACTGAAATGAAAATGAAAATCATAATGAGGTGTATACGAGTAGGTTCTAAAGAGACGAGCCTTTAACCAAGTTTCGTTATGGTTTCCTACAAGTGTTCTAATAACTAGATATGTACATTTTTATACACTACTTTATTTAATATCATACGTTAAAGGTAAGCGTCCACATGTCCGCATCGTACATAGAGCAATGCGGACGTCGTATACGCTGTCGTCGTATACTACGCATCATACGAATCGGACGTATCGCATCAAACAGATTAATTTTTCACAGTGCGTCCACTGTATCGGTAGCAATTGGATTTGCCGACGCAAGGACCAGCAATCGGATTGCCCATACCATTTCATTTGGATTTTACCAAATCAAATAAATCGCTAAACAACGCGTGTTGACAGGACGATCGTCAAATGCAAATGGCGGACGATGCATCATTGGCACGCATAGCAAAAGTTGCCTCTCGGAGCAACGCCCGCGCCGTCGGCTTTGCCAATGAGCTGATTCGTGCGATGCGTATGATACGTACCTATTGGTGGACGCACTTGTTTGACTTTCTATAAAAAGAATACTACGCTCCATTTGATGCGATGCGTCCGTTGCCTACGATGCGGACATAGGACTATTGAGAGATAAGACTATTTTACCAGTACCAGTATGACAAAACGAAAGTACGTATCTAAGAAAAACAATAGTTCGCATTATGACCGATAGATGGCGTTACTCTTGTAGTTTACTCTGTCTGGCCAAATGTAGTCTAAATTCTCTGCTCTTTGGGGGACGCCTTTGCCCAGCAGTGGGCGTCAAATGGGCTGTGATGATGATGTTTTCCTTGGCCTAACCCATTCCTCGTTACAATGTTAATAACATCATCTGCCTGCCCTTATCCCAATTATTTGGGATCGGCGCATCATGTTTTCATCTTCCATACATCCTTGTCACACGTCATCTCCTCAGTCACTCCTTTCATGGTCATATCCTCTTTCATGCATTCCATCTTCTCGTATCTTTTCTTGGGCCTACCTAGAGTTCTCAAGCCATCTACATTCATACTTTGCACCTTTCTTACCACGTTACTTTCCTCTCTTCTCATAACATATTGTCCATACCATGATAGCCTTCTCAACAATTGCATTCGATTCGTCTACAATCTACGTAAGTATGACCATGTTTCGGAATCACGCTCCGAGTTGGGGTGGCTATCCATACGCAAGCGTCGTAGTTTGCGTGCTGTGACTAGTCTCTACTCCTTCTTAAATTCCCCTAATGTCCCCTCATACCTAACTCATTACTTTCAATTTCTGGGCACCAACCACAATAAAAACTTACGCTCTTCTAATAGTATTCTCTTACATTGTCCTTCTCACACTTCCAGCCTTGTCCACTCTTCTTTCTTTGTGCAATCTATTCTCCTTTGGAATGTGCTCCCCTTGGAGGTCAGGATGTCAACCAGCCGTACCGTTTTCAAGAGGAAGGTATATGAGCTGTATAAGGATTCCTAAGCAGAATCAGTTTGTCTTTCTTTTACTTTTGTCACTCATTCTTTATAGAAGTCGTAGCTTTATATGTAATTATATTTGTGTATCTATTTTATGTAAATTGTATGTACTATGTTGGTATGTTTTAGTATTATGTAGGTTTATTGACGTCATATACGTATGTAGTAGTATTAGTTATATAAGTAGTTATTAGGATTTAAGTTTATTATTTACCATAATAATTATTGTGTGTCATAGCAACCTCTGAGCACCTACTACTAGTTCTATCTGCATCACCCAAAGGTTGACTGGTAGATAATGCCTGTGGCATTAAGTCCGCCTTTGTACAGTTTTTTGCATAAGTTTAAAAATAAATAAATAAAAAATAAATAGCCGTTCGCTTCTCACTTTTTACAAAGTTAATAATTCTTAAAAATAATAACAAGTAAAAGTAAAAGAGTATAATAGACGTTTTGTCCCGTAGGTAACTCCCAAAGGAATAATTCCGTAGACGAGTACATTACAAGTTTGGATAAAGTTAAAATTGAATTCAAAGTTCGACTGCCTGAAATCCTTAAACTTGAATAAAAGTTTGGTCTAAGCCTAAAGCTACATTTTATTGATGAAGTTCGCTATAGTTTAAATTTTGTTTAAAATATTTTGTACGTTCTTCACACAACGTCATCTAGCCCAAACTAAGCCATAAGCTTGTGCCATAAGGAATCAAACCCGAGACTCCGAGTCGAAAGCTGATACACTTACGTCCACGCAACCGAAGCAGTAATGTACAGTAGTCTAAATATTCATATACATAATTATAATATGATCATCATCAAATACACCATTATGTCATCAATTTCATGTCAGAAACTATAACATCAGGGTTGATAAGGGTCGTGAGTAAATAATTATGAAAATGTTTCGAAGTTTTAGTAGAATATTATTTAATGGTTAAAGTTATTATAGCAATTAGTATGCAACACTTTTTTGTATATATCGCTGTGATCTTGGTGGCTCAGTTGGTCAAAACGCTGCAGAAGTTCTGCCTAAAGCCCTCGTTGTTTTAAGGGTTCCGTACCCAAAGGGTAAAACGGAAAGCCTATTACTGAGACTTCGCGGTCCGCCGTATCTTACGAACCGTGAAAGTTAGAAAGTTAAAATTTATATATGCCGCTATAACAACAAATACTAAAAAACTCCCATACAACAAACTTGATTTTTTTTGCAGTGTTGGTACATAACTCTTTGTGCTCGAGTCCGACTTGCACTTGGCCTCCTAGTATCTATAGTATCTGATATAATATGATATATATATAATCATGGAGCGAAGCGAGCGCAATCTAAAGTCTCTGGATATAATAATATCATCTAGTAAAATAGGTTTTATTCATAAACAACAGTAGTTACTACCGATAAAAAAGGGACTGGTCTGGTAACCGACAATATTAACACATTGCAAAGTTTAAGCAACATATAGTCAGGCTGGTCTTAGGATGGGTGACCATTTCTTAAGACACTGAGACCCCTCCGTGCCTCGGAGAGCACATTAAGCCGTCGTCGGTCCCGGTTGTCATACGAACATCTATGGCAGTCGTTCGGGGTAGTTGGAGCCCTTAATCAAAAATCCAACCGGTCTAACTACAGAACTTCGATATCGCCCATGGGTTGTGGTGGGCAGATGGCAGTCGCTTCACGGAAAATGTCGAAGTTCAGCCGAATCGTAGTTGGGAAAAGGCTCGGTGAATGATGACTATCCATAAAAGTGATTGCACTGGATTTGATTGGAAATATACTACCTCGTTCTGAGTAATCAATAGACCTATCAACAGTGGTGAAATTCTCTGGTTTTCGATATACTTTCGATTAATCATCTGAAAGAAATATTGGGGTTCACGCTGTGTTTTGCTATCGATAAAGTGATTGAAGCAACTCAGACTTTAACCAGCATCTAGATTTGTGACTAAAAAGAGGCATTCTATACAAAAAATCTGGCCAAGTGCGAGTCTGACTCGCGCACAAAGGGGTCCGTGCCATAACGGCAAAAATCACGTTTGTTGTATGGGAGCCCCCCTAAATATTTATAACTACTTCTGTATTTAAAAGTTACTGCCAACAAGTGCAGGTATAATAATAATAATTATGCCTCTTAAAAGTTTAGTTTTCGGGAATTAAATATAAACGTATATGGCCTGAAGTTCCGACCGAGTTACATCGGGCCGTGCTCACAGGTGGTGGTGTCGATAGCGAGCGCGGCGCTAGCAGATCCTCCATCTACCCTCAATGAGTCTTGATTTTTCTGCTGTGCGTTGTTAAGGTCCCTATACTACACTCACGAAGACGTCCGCCCGGGAGACTCCGGTTACGCGTAATTTCCTGTAAATCTCGAAAATTTAACTATTAAAATGTATTTAGAACGCAAAAGTTTAGACAAATATGCTTCTGTTCGAAACAGACATGATTTATGATAATATAATGTAAGTATGTCTGAAACAAACTTAACATTCTTTTAAAGATATTCTCTAAGGGTTCTCTCAGCTTATTGCTCGCTCGACTATCCCCAAGCAAGTCTTTGCTTACAAGATTGCTATCATACAACATAATGAGCTCCGGACAGTAACGAATGTTTAAGAAAATAAGCTCCTTTGCCAAATTACCACAATAAAAGAAGTTCCGCATATTGTCCTGAATAATGTTGAATTTTGTCGTAAATATTTCTTGAGGTTAAGAACTTAAGTATCTTACGGTACGTTTGTAAGTGATAACTTCATTTATTAGGGTTCCGTACCCAAAAAGGTAAAACGGGAACCCTATTACTAAGACTTCGCCGTTCTTTCATCCATCCCTCTTTCACCTGGCTGTATCTTATGAACATGACAGCTAGGCAGATGAAATTTTCACAGATGATGTAAGTATTTCTGTTGCCGCTATAACAACAAATACTAAAAAAACAGAAAAATATAATAGATATTTAAGGGCTTTTTTTTTACTACCGGGTTTTTTTTTTTTTTATATATTTGGTTCGCCAAATTGACCCCGCCCGCCTGGTGGTAAGTCGTGACGACGTCTAGCGATTGTGGGCCACTCTCACAGCACACATTACTATTGAGAGTGGCCCTCAACTTGACGACCTACTGATGTGCCTCTTCACGCTCCGCTTAAAGAACCCAGGATTATATGTGGGAGGAAACACGTGCACAGGCAGGGCGTTCCAGGCCACTATCGTTCGGCAGAGAAACGAACGTTTAAAACGTTCGGTTCTCGCGAACATGCTATCCACTGTGTGGGGGTGGCATCTCTGCCCGGCACGAGTCGTTCGGGATCGGAAGAAAGAGGGTGGGATCAGATTGAAGAGCTCTTCAGAACACTCGCCGTGGTAAATACGGTAGAATGCGGCCAAGGAAGCTATTGTTCGGCGCTGAACTAGCGGCTCAAGGCTTCCCGTTACCTCCGGACAATCTATAATACGGATAGCCCGTCGCTGCATAGCGTCGAGAGCGTCCAGCAGATACTTCGCGGAGCCGTCCCAGAGGTGAGAGCAGTATTCGACGCAGGGTCTAATCTGCGTCTTGTACAGCAGACACCTCTGGTCCGGTGTAAAGAATCTCTTTACCTTATTCAGTATTCCTAGTTTCCGCGAAGCTAACCCTATACATCTTTCGATGTAGTTTTTATTATTGAGCTCTCGACGAACGTCTATGCCAAGGATATCAAGGTTGTCCTTCATTGGTAATAATGCATTCTGAAGAGAGGGTAGGGGAAGGAAAGGGGATTTCTTCGCAGTAAATGCACACGCCTGTGTTTTGCGGGCATTGAACTCGACCAGGTTCTCGGTACCCCATTGAGAGATACTGTCGAGGTTACAGTCGAGATCAGCCACGAGTCGTCGTCTCTCCTCCTCAATCTCAGATCGCCCCGCCGTCGGACGAACCGAGTAACTCCCGTGCAGTGTGCTGTCATCTGCATAGCAATGAATGTTCCCGAGGGATAGCATATCATTGATATGCAGAAGAAAGAGAGTTGGTGATAGTACGGACCCCTGCGGTACCCCGGCATTCACTTGCAAGAAGCGAGAAGCCTGGCCATCGCAGAGGACCCGCACTCGGCGCTCGTTTAAAAAGCTGGCAATCCAGCTGCACAGTTGAGGAGGTAGACCATATGCCGGAAGCTTGGAAAGGAGCGAAGCATGCCAGACCCTATCGAAGGCTTTGGCGATGTCCAGGCTAATAGCCAAGGACTCGCCGTGCCTTTCCATAGCCCCACCCCAGACATGCGTTACGAATGCCAGAAGATCACCCGTTGATCGCTTTGGCCTGAAGCCGTATTGTCGATCATTGATTAGCGAGTGATCCTCTAGGAATTGCATGAGCTGCTTATTTATAAGGAGCTCAAGCAGAAAGTATTTCCAGTGGCGCCCGGCTGATTTAAGGGCTCCCATAGAACAAACGTGATTTTTTTGCCATTTTGATAGATAATGCTACTGAACCGTTCGTGCGCGAGTCCGCCTCCATTTGACCGGTTTTTTATTTGTAGATTTAGTGAATAATAGACTGTTAGAGCTCGGTGAGTCCATCGGGAAAATTATAAATGGAATATTATTAGTCTACCAAACAATTATACCCAATTAGGTACCAGAGTGAAAACACAGACGCTAGGTCGATAGAAAGTTAATCTACACTATATCTACTGGGAGATTTATGTAAATAACAGTCACTAGATAAATAGCTATAATATAGCTGGTCCTAATAAAGAACAGCCTCATTTGTTTGTATGAGATAGTTCGAGGGTGGGGACAAAATTTGCATTGTCCTTTGAACAAGCATCTATTACATAAAACATAATCATTCACCGAGCCTTTTCCCAACGCAGTTGGGGTCGGCTTTCCTTCCAGTCTTAACAGCGATTCGGCTGATCTTCGATATTTTTCGTGAAGCGACTGCCATCTGACCTCCACAACCTATGGGCGATATGAAAATTCTGTAGTTAGACCGGTCGGATTTTTGATTTACGGCTCCAACTACCCCTAACGACTGCCATAGATGTTTGTAGGACGGAGGGGTCTCAGTGTCTTAAGAAATGGGCACTCATTTTAAGACCGGCCTGAATCGATGTTGACCACTAGACCACGAGCCTCTCTTTTCCACTAGACCACGAGCCTACATAAAACATCCAGTAATACATATACATGTGTAACGGTTTTGATGCAACTTCCTCTACATAGACGTTTAACAAAATTACCGATGTGGAAAGTACGAGATACATTTTTGAAAAATGTCCACAATTTTTTTTTATTTTTGGTAAACTATGACCGATTTCGCCTTATGCCTATATTAACATCAGAGACATTCACTATTTGTATAAAAGAGTTTTTGGTAAAAAAATAAAAATATTTGTGGAAGTGCCGACAATCGAAAGCATAATTTATACGAGTATAAGTATTACTAGTTATCCCGGCGAACTTTGTATCGCCTCAAATATAAAAAAAAATTTTTTTTTTTTAATATTTCATGCAAATGTATATATTATTAATTATAATTGAAAAACGCGACGGACGGACAGACAGACAAATTGTCGTATTAAATATATAGATAATTAAGTACCTATATTCTTCCAAAACGAAGGTTTTTCAATTAGTAGGTAAATAAAGGGTATCTAATATTTAACTGCAAATCAAAAACATTTCTTTGAACCAAATAAAAAAACAATTTCCTAATCAAAAATACTGATTGCACAGCAAAATAATGATAACTAAATTATGATGTGAAAATATTTATCTGATGCTTATAAATTGTGGAGCGATAAGTTCTTTGATGTGCATTTAAATTAATCTGAAATGAATTGATTTATTGACTGTGGGAGCGAAGCGACCGAAGTCTCCGTTTCAACTTGCAGACTGCGGAGCAATGACGGTTTTATAATTACATAAAATATCATTGCTGCGGAGAATTTATTTCGTCTGTACACATCTCTACATCTCTACATCTACGGGTTCTGTCAGATCAAGTTTGCGGCCATATTATATCAACCGATTTTCATGAAACTTTACACACACACTCCTTGCTTACAATCAATAACATGTGAATGATATTTTTTGGATTGGATGAAAAATTAAAGAGTAATAAAGAAAATTGAAAAAAAAAATTTCTAAACAAAGCTCCCGAAGTCTACTGTCTGTCAAGAATGCAATCCGTAACCATAGCAACCCATATAAATAAAATCAAAATTCATGCAAATAAATACAATTTAAGAATAAACAAAGCCGCTCCTGAAGTCTTCGGTTCACAGAACCATTAGTTTATTTGTATAGGTCATTAAATGGCTCTTAGAAACGTCAGTAGATACTTAAAGTAAAAATTATTAATATTAGGTAGAATCGAAAGAAAGAACCCGGCAATAAAACTCACGGTCACTTTTTTTTCTATAATTCGGTTGGATTTTTTATTTTAATGGCTTTCAAATACTGTTTTGCGTTTGGAGAATTCTGGACATTTCGAGGGGTTTATCTTGATTGTGTTTTGTATTACCCTTGTCAGCGTTAAGTCTCTGGATATCGGCCTGTTTATTTATACCTTTTATAAAAGTGTTAACTAGATAAAACAGTAGCAAAATATTTTTATTTATTAGCTGCAATATTTTGTCATACAAACACTAACATTTATTTTATTAATTATCATAACATACTCGTAGTATAAAAAAATTCGCCCGTTCCTTATGTATGCTTAGATCTTTAAAACTACGCGACGGATTTTGATGCGGTTTTCACTAATGGATAGAGAGGTTCTCGAGGAAGGTTTTTGTGTATTATGGTCAAGTGGGCAAAACCGCGGTTGTCCTCTGGTAACATAGTATTAAACTAGGTCACCACCCTGCTTCGCGGCAGCATATTAGAGCGCAGCAAGCAGCACTAATCTTTGTTATAAAAAAATTGTTTTTGAAAAAAAAAATTTTGAGGACCCAAATTGCAAATTCGGGCTCCGTTAGAATGATGTCAGTTAAATCTAGTTTGATATTTAAATTGTTGAAATCGGTAAAGTATTGACAGAGATCTCGCATAAGAAAGGATTGAACTTTCTTGCACCATGAGAGCTTCGCTCGCTACGCTCTAACAAACTCGCCCGTTCCATATGTATGCTTAGATCGTTAAAACTACGCAACAGATTTTGATATGGTTTTCACTAATGGATAGAGTGGTTTTAGTCAAATTACAACAACCATATCACAAACCGTAACTAAATTTAAAAACATGAACATAATGTATAGGTACATGATAAACAAACACACCTTTACAATGTTCCACTGATTTAATATCTAGGGTTTAAACTGACCGGTTTCGCTTTATAGCTTTATCAAAGGTATTACGTTTTATATGTTAAAAAGGTATTTTATTACACTCTGTGTTGTTTATCATGTATTTTTTTTATTTTAAGTACGCTCAAGCGCGGCCGCTCTTACGTCCATTGCCGGGCGTCTCTGGTATGCACCAGAAGGTATTCCCAGTGGCGCCCGGCTTTATCATGTACTATAAGTACCACCAAGTGCCGACAATCGAAACCATAAACTACCTAAACCTAATCTACTTTTTTGACACGAGACCAATGTACATTCGTCCACATTTAGTCTTAAGAAAATGTGTAATTTACCTGTCAGTCATAGAAAAAGAGTGACCGTGAGTTTTATTGCCGGGTTCTTTCTCTCGGTTCTACCTATTGCTTTGCGAATCTGGCAGTACATGTAAATATAGAAGCAATAATAATTTTTATTTTAAGTACTTACTGACGTTTGTAAGAGCCATTTAATGACCTATACAAATAAATAAATCATTTCATTTCATTTCATTACCTATATGAATTCAAGGAAAGGAAAATACAATGTAACACGATACAGCCTACTACAACCACAAAAAACTTAAAAATAACAAAACCTGCTGCTCAAATGTAACATGATTTATAGTGATACCCTAGTGCAGTTATTATGGGTTGCTATTCCCAGTGGAAATTATATAAACAATTTTTACTTAGAAACGGGCACTGCGGCGTTTGTTATTCTCCTGTCTCCTGCGTTTTGCGTTTTGCTAAAACTATTTGGTAAATATTTGTGCATTGTGGGCTCTAAATGTGTCTCGGTGTCTTTCTAAACCATGTTGGATGGTACTAGAATTTAAAGTATTTTTATTGTTGTGCAGTCCATTGAATAAAAAGCGGTTGAGTCTTCTTTTTCCGAAAATATTTGCATATTTTGATTTTGAGGTCTTTGACTGAAATTTCCGTAGCTCGTTTAGTTCAAAGCATTCCCTCTTGAAATCTTCGTATTTGCTATTTATATTAAAATATTAATTTCATTCATTGTTTATCTCACCGTTGAGCTAAAAGTATTATTGTGTGTTTGAAGACACAGACACAAGACATTTTTTTTACATGGATTCATATCTCTATTTTTCCAGAAATCCCGACATGTTTGCATTGTTATGCAGGTTAAGTAGGTTTATTATGGTGGCCAGGCCTATATTTAGCCCATCAAGCTACCGACACTTCTCATCCTTAAACACTAAACATTTTAACAGTCGAAAAAAACAGAATAAAATTACGATATCGCATTACTAGATCTGTTTTAATTAAAGAAATTACCATATTTATTACCAGTTTCATGTTTATTTATAAAATAATTTACCCGTCCATTTTCATCGTAGCCGGGGTTTACCGTCTTCAAAGAGAGAGGAGCCAAAGTGAATCCCACATTTAAATGATAAACGTCGCCAACTCTCTTCGACATTAATTTGTGACGTCGCATTTCTGACTTTGCGTTGACATTGAAGCAGACAAGACGCATTGCCGTCCTCTGCTTTTTGATTTTTAGGGATGTACCGTGCCGTTTGAAAAACTTTTGTTACCTTCTCGTACGCTGCAGATCAGTACTCCAGGTGAAGTACTTACCTAAAACTCCTCTTAACCTGTCATCTCAACAAAATATACAAGATTGGTGTTACAGACAGCCCCCTTTTATAGGGGCGTCAAAATACATAAAATATACAAAAATAAAGAACCTATTTTTTATGAAAAAATAATGTTACAAAATATATATTATTATGTTCTGGCTGGTCACTTTTTAGCTCCAAGAAAATCTGCTTTTTATGCTTTGTTATCGATGATTTATTTGACACAATTAAGTATTTAATTAATTTTCCCCGTTTTTTTGGTAAGTACAAGTGTTTTTTTTTTTCAGATATGTGTAGCAAATTCCACTAAGTGCCATCAATCGACATTATAAATAAATAGTTGCTATGATTACCAACCTACGTATTTTTTTTTCGCCTCACGCATGCACTCGTGGTGAGCGTGTGATGTCCAATCAACGAGAGAAAGAGACGTGATCCATCTTTACTAGAGGGGTTAGCAAGGATGCTGGTTGATTGTATTTGCAATTTTAACCCTTGGCATACCTGGTAGGGTACCACAGACCCATCGCTAAACATAAATTGCTGCAGTTCATTCAAATTTGAATTTTGCACGCAACTGTCTTCAGTAGTTGGCCGTTATGAGTCTCTAGACGCCCGACACCTGCCATTTCCGTCCAGGTTACGGTTCTTTAGAACAATGGTGTGATTTAAGTGCACGTGTACCTGTTATTTAAGTACAACCTTCATACATGATGCAAAGTAAAAACGCTACGCTTACGCTTTTGTTAGAATCGCTGCTTACGTTTAATTATAAGAATAAATAACAAAACATTGATTCTGGGTTATTTTTATTACATACTGTAGCATATTATACTGCTAGCTAATCTATTAATTTAATACACTAATTTAATACACTACTACATGTTTATAGGGCGCTAATAGTCCGGGTCCGTGAGACCCTACAAGGCGTGTAACTTTTGGTCACCAGTCATGCTCAGGGTTAAAGGAAGAAGTTGCCTTCCATTGCTAGTTTTCACCGGGAACTTAAAGATTTACCACAACTTCTTAATTATTTGGCCTCTAAAGCCTTGAAATTCTAACAACCAAATGTAACAAATCCTGCAAAACAAACAATCGAGCGCTTAATTGGTAATCGTCTTCAAGCCGACAGAGTTCCAATAAACTGCACTAGATCTACGCTCTAGTACTGGACGTTTTAGATTGGTTTCATTTGGTTCGTAATTGAACGCCACATATAGGTTTCTAGGTAGACAGAATTGAGCATGATTGCGAAACATCTCAAGCTTACCTATTTTTTTCCAGAGTAAGTGGATTTAAGTAAATTACCAATTCTCTATCTATCAGATGGGCAAAAGGGAGGTACTTAGGGACCTCTATAAACATCTCCAGAGTCCAAATAATCCTAACCTGTTCCTGGTGCACCCACTGACTGCGGACGAGGTTCTGGCAAGAGTACTAAGGGCAATTTTACTACGAGTATAATGCGTTTTTCGTTAGCATGCGGTCTTCGCCCACAATGCGTGTCAATGTCAACTTCAAATTAGTTTGCGACTAGCACCGACTTTGAACGTACATTATAGTATGAAATTTGAGATTAACATAGACATGAATTGCGGACAAAAAAGATAGACAGGATAAGTGCTCTTAAAGTGCATGAAAACGTAGTAAAATACGTAGAACAAAAAGTGGCAGATAACATTTTTAAGGGCGTATTCTACAAATCTGTCTACTTCTTGGCCTGTTTTAGGTAAAGAAGTACCTAAAGCAAGCAAAGAAGTAGGATTGGATAATGGATAGGGGGTTCCTCACCCCCAAAATTCAATATTTTTTTGTCCAACCTTGCTTTTTTGTGGAAATATTATGTTCTTTTATATCCTAAATTAGTTTATTGCAGATTATGTTTTATATGACAATATTTTTTTAATGTTATAAGTTATGAGTCCGAGACACCCAGGAGTTTAATTGGCTGTGCTACAGCGGCTGGCACGTAAGATTTTGTTGCCTTTCATCAACATTTCATCGCAAGGCAACGGGTTTCAAATTTATTTTTCAAAATTGTAATATAGCAGCTTATGTTTATTAAATTACTTCGTCCATTTTGGACATAACCCATTATATGTGCCCGGTGACGGCAATAGGCTTGTTCCCTATTACGTGGGACTAAAAATACTGGCATATTGTGGGTGTTAATGTGTGTTGTAAATATGTTCAGGAAGATCTCAAATTGTTTATTTTTTAAATATTTTTAAGTACAATGTGTAATACAAGCATCGGTCTTTAAAAAATATTATTTACATTTATTAATATGTTACATCAAACGTACACTCTACCCCAGGTGATTTTATTAGGTAGGTATCTATTTCGTTGGACATTGTGTTTTAACAATTTTCTTTTACAAGATTCTTTAGAATGAAAATAAATGTGACCAAATAATTATTTTGAAGAGCATTATAACTTTTCTACAGATTTCTTTATATCACCGTGTCACTGCGACGTGGAGCTCTGAACACACAGACTCATGATAAACGAGCTTTTAAAGATGGATGGCATGTCTTCGATAGTCATCATTAACCGAGCCTTTTCCCAACTCAGTTGGGGTCGGTTTTCCAGTCTAATTGCGATTCGGCTGAACTTCGATATTTTCCGTGAAGCGACTGAAATCTTACCTCCACAACCCATGGATGATATCGAATTTCTGTAGTTAGACCGGTCGGATTTTTGATTTAGGGTTCCAACTACCCCTATCGACTGCCATAGATGTTCGTATGACAACCGGGACTGACGGCTTAACGTGCTCTTCGAGGCACGGAGGGGTCTCAATGTCTTAAGAAATGGTCACCCATCCTGAGACCGACCTGAGTCGATGTTGCTTAACCTTTGCAATGTGTTAATATTGTCGGTTACCACTAGACCACAAGCACCTGGCATGTCTTCGATAGTATAATGTTAAATAGTAAAAAGTAGTTTATAGCAAAAACCGGCCAAGTGCGAGTCGAACTCGTGCACGACCGGTTCCATACAATTATCTATAATAATGCCAAAACAAATTACGTTTGTTGTATGGGAGCTGGCTATAGCCGTACATTGGTAAGTAGGAATATGGTAGGTAAATATAGTATAATGTCAAACCAAAAGCCAAATTAGGATATATACGGCCGGTTTCTGAATTGAGAATTATCAGTCATCAGTTAAGCACATCAAATGTTAAAATTTGTTCCTGAATTTTGACATTTTGCGTGCTCAGTAGATGCTCAACTTCAAATTCTCATTTCAGAAACCGGCTGTATAACATATAACTGATTAAGCACTTACATAGAGAGCACACTTCAATTATGTATTGTTAATGGGAAATTCGTAATACCCTCCAAACACTAACAAAACAATAAAGCTAAAATAAGCTAGGAACATAATCTACACTATACTATTATAAAGAGGATAGATTTGTATTTTTGTGTGTATGTTTGTAATGAATAAACTCAAAAACTACGGTGCCGATTTCAAAAATTCTTTCACCATTGGAAAGCTACATTCACCCTCAGTAACATAGGCTGCTTTTTATCCCGGTAATTTGAACCGGGAACGAGTAAACTAAATCATGCGGGCGGAGCTGCGGCGATCAGCTAGTAATTAATAACACTAATGGGTTTATTTATTACCTTGCTCCAACTAGCCGGTCTAAAACTCAAAACTTTAAAGACAACACTAGATAATAGCAACTTTCCGTTCTTTTAAAGGGTTACGGACCCAAAGGGAGAAGGAGAAAGGTAAAACGAGAACCCTATTACTGAGACTTCGCTGTCCGTCCGGACATTGACATCGACATGCATTGCGGATGAGATCCGCAAACTGGTGAAAAAATGTTGACAGGAAAAGTGCTTTTACTGCTGAGAATGTAGAGAAATAAGCACAAGGTAAACTGTACGTAAACAAAAACAAACACCCAATAAACTCCAACAAATTTCAAAAATCAATTCTAAACAAATAAAATTTACGGCATCCTGAATCTCTGTGACGTCACAAATGACGTATTCACTCAGCAGTTTTATTGGCGCGCGCGGTATGAACATCCAGCAATACAGACACAGAGGAGGAAGGAACAGAGAAACAGCTCCCCAAGAACCTGCAAAATTGATACCTATTCTCGTAGGGTTGTCACAAATTGGTTACAAACTACCTACTTACTATTTTTGATAACAAACTAGCTGATTACCGCAGCTCCGTCCGCGTGATATATAATTCTCGTTCCCAATTACCAAGGATTTAGTAGGGAGCTTAAATAAGCGTAAATAATAAGCTTAAATAATAAGCTTAAATAAAATAAAATAAAATAAATACTTTATTTTATTTTATTTTAATTACACATAACAGATTACAACCGAAAAAATACAGAAAATACAAATCAGAAAGATCAGAATCCAGGTTGCATTCCAAAAAAAAAAATGTGTATACAAAAGAAGTAACATTAAGGAGTTGATATAAACATATAAAGTATACAATTTTAACAAACAGGACATGATGGAGTTTCAAACCACGATACTCTGATTTAAAAGCTGTTTCACAATTCTTACAAATAAAAACAGTTTAGGTACAAAGACATCGAAGGCTGGGTTATCCCGGGCGATTTCGTTGCACTGACGAGCCATCCTAACCAGAGGGTTGTAGAACGAAGTATTATTTTTATGCACTTGTAAGGCTAATAGTCCTATTTGGTTTGATCTACGAGGGATATTAAAGGTCAATTGAACAAGCAAACTAGGTACGTCAAATATTGAATGAACAATTTTATAAAGATGAGTAAGGTCAAAGTACCGTCTGCGTACCTCCAGCCTCTGTACATTAAATTTAATAAGGCGCGCATCGTAATCGATAATATTACGGCCCAAGTGTTGACGGTAACATAATATTCGTAGGCACTTTCTCTGCACCCTTTCTATATTGTCAATGTGAACATTGTAGTGTGGAGACCATATTGGGCAGGCGTATTCTAAAATGCTTCTTACGAGTGTGTAGTACAAGTAGAGAAAAGAGTTAGTACATTTAAAGTCCTTAGTAGTCCTTACAATAAACCCTAACAGCTGATTGGATCTCGTCACTATGTGTTGGTAATGTTCACGAAATGTAAGTTTATTATCAAAAATGATCCCAAGATCTTTAATAACATTGGATCTTCTAAGGACTTGGTCGTCAATCGTGTAATCAGTAACGATCCCATGACGCCTGTTAGTAAAAGTAATAGCGAAGCATTTGGCAATATTGATGGACATCAAATTACTCCTGCACCAACTAGAGATAGCATTTAGCATTTAGATCACTCTGTAAGAGGTTGCAGTCATTAGGAGAGAATATCGCTTTGAATATTTTTAAATCATCGGCATATAAGAGACATTCGCAGGAAATGTTCTTTATAAGATCGTTAATGAATACTATGAAAAACAACGGGCCCAAATGTGACCCCTGAGGAACCCCGGATGGAACATTAATAGGAGACGAGGTGTACCCTCCCAAGGCCACCAACTGACTTCTATTAGTCAGATACGAGGACAACCAGCGAAAAAGACTACCGTGGACACCGTACGCGGCGAGTTTGCTGCAAAGTAATCCATGATTCACTCTGTCAAAAGCCTTTGAGAAGTCCGTGTAGACAGAGTCAACCTGGCCTCTCACCGCAAAACTTTTACACAGGTAGTCTTTGTACACTAAAAGGTTAGTTGTTGTCGATCGTCCCTTCACGAAGCCATGCTGGTTTTCAGATATCATAGGCCTGAATGGCTGTACAACTGAGTATATGCTAGAGATTCGAAGAGCTTTGCAAAACATGACAAAATACTGATGGGTCTATAATTTTCGCACCTAGACTTGTCACCGCTCTTAAAGAGGGGGACAATATAAGCTGTTTTCCATCGAGAGGGAAAGGTTCCATTTATAAGGGATTTATTAAATATAATTTCCACCGGCGTGCACAGCTCTCTGCCACAATGCTTGACAAAAGAAGGGGGTATTTGGTCAGGACCTGCCCCTTTACTGGCATCACGATGTTTGATCTTCGCTAGAATGTCACTGTTGGTTATATGGATATGAGAAATAGAGTCCATATTATAGTTCTCAACCAACTTAAGATTGTCGTTAGATATGACAGGGGTTGTATGATTGGAATCAAACACTGAGGTAAAATATTTTGAGAAAAGCTCACATACACCCAGTCCAGTTGTAGAGGAACAGGTGTCAAAATGCATTATATTTGGAATTGAGACACGTCCCTTCCTGTTATTAACAAATTTCCAAAAGCCTTTTATACTATTTACCAATGACCCTTCAATTGACGCGACATAGTCTCCATAACACTGACCCATCATTTTTTAGCCCTAGCACGTAATAGGGAGAAGACATCGTAATCACGTGGGTTATTGAATTTCTTGAATAACTTATGGTATTTGTTCTTCTCCTCAATACACTTTATGAGGGGTTTGCTGTACCAAACAGGATGTTTGTTAGATTTTGTAGTTGTCAAAGGGGTATATTTATTAATAACTTCAAAAAGTTTTCCATGAAAAAGGTCAACACACACATCCACGTCAGAGCTCACGAAAAGCGCATGCCAATCTACTAAATCTAAGTCACGTCGCAAACCCTCATAATTACACCTATCAAAATTCAGCCGCTTGTTACGTTTTGGTTTTAAATTTGACGTATTACGCGTCGAGGGAATTTCAAATTCTAGAGCAGGGTGATGCTTATCTTTCAAGCTCAGAACATCGGCCTCGGAAACCTGCAACAAATCGTCAGACGAGAGTACCAAATCAAGATACCGGCCTTTCTCATTGGGGACGTTGTTACTCTGATGCAGATTACAGAGCGAAAAGAGTTCATGTAAGAGGAGTAGCCTCCTACATTCTGATGTTCGTGATGGCTCGTCAGAGTGAAGAGAGACAGGAGAATACTCGGGTGTGTTGAAGTCTCCCACGATTATGTTCCTATCGTCCTGACAGTGATTTAACAAAACCCTTTGAATATTGGAGTAGACATCCTCCCTCTTTGAGAAATTTAACTCAGGAGGCAGATAGCATACGCATATGTTGATTCTGGGAGCATTACAAAGGTCCGGTACGATAGTTATCCAGATATCTTCCAGGCTACTATCCCAGCATGACTGTCGAAGAACCTGGAAAGACTTTTTTACCGCCACTGGGACCCCGCCACCATCGTCTTTTAAAGAATTAAAGTAATCACGGTCTCTTCTAAAAATATTATAACGAGTATCAACAACTTCTCCATCAAAAATACCGTCATTCAAATTTGTCTCTGTCAGGTATATGACATAATAGTTACTGTTTAATACATTTTGATAAAATTGTGGCAATTTAGTGCGCATTCTGTTAATATTTTGATAATACATACTAATCATAATGTTGGGGTGGGGGTACCGCAGGGTTCAATTTTGGGACCTTTTCTTTTTCTAGTATATATTAATGATCTCCCTCCCTCACCTCATAAGAGACGACCACGAGGTAGTTTTGTTTGCTGATGACACTTCTTTAATATTTAAAGTTAAACGTGGACAGCGCGAACTTGACGATGTAAATATTGCCCTCTCTAGGATAGTCCACTGGTTTTGTGCTAATAATTTATTATTAAATGAAAATAAAACTAAATGTGTAAGATTCACCTTACCTAATGTAAGACTTGTTAAAACCAGTGTTAAGGTTAGGGATGATATAATAGAATTGGTCGATGACACTGTCTTTATGGGCATAACGTTAGACTCCAAATTGCAATGGGGGCCTCATATCGGGAAAATTTCGGCCAGGCTTAGTTCAGCAGCCTATGCTGTCAAAAAGATCCGACAACTTACAGACATTAAAACGGCGCGTCTTGTCTACTTCAGCTACTTCCACAGTATCATGACATATGGCATACTACTGTGGGGTAACGCTGCCGATATTGAATGCATCTTTGTGTTGCAGAAGAGGGCTGTCCGGACTATCTATGGAATGGGGTCTCGGGAGTCATTAAGAGATAAGTTTAAGCATATTAACATCCTTACAGTGTATTCACAGTATATTTAAGAAATTTTATTGTATACCCACAAGAACAAAAGCAAATTTGTGAAAAATAGTGATAATCATAATCTAAACTTAAGAAATAAGGATAAACTGGCTGTTCCTAAATTTAGGCTTCATAAAGTGAGTAATTCTTTTGCGGGGAACTTTATTCGAATGTATAATACATTGACAACCGAAATAGCAAATTTATCTGTTAATAAATTTAAAAAACTAATAAAACGTAAATTGTGCCATAAAGCTTATTATAGTATTAATGATTTCTTAGATGACAAGGCTGCCTGGTTGTAACACGAATTGTTCCTTTCTAAATAACTCTGTATTAGATTTAAGATGAAATATTTTGGAAAAAAGCCGAACTGAGTTTCTTGAGGGCTCTTCTCAGTCTCGTTGCATTTTGGAACCTTCGGTAGAGTCACACCAACTTTTGACGAATCTAAATAATTTTCTAAAAATTTCAAAGATAATAAACGTTATTTTATTTTATTTTATTTTGTTTATGTAGTTTAAAGCAGTTTACAAGAAAAAAAATAATTAGATAGAGAAAGCCACAATTTCACAACAGTCGACCGAGACAATCAATGGTCTTGATATGCTGAGCACGACTCTGTTCATCCTTACGAACGTATATTTGGCCGAAGCGGACCCACACAAACTTAAAATTATTTTCTTTACGAAACTTTCGCGCTGCACTATACAACTCCAAAGATGTTCGGCCACATAAATCCTGCGTGTTTCCCCCGGAAAGCCAATATGAGTCGAAGCGAGTTTATCTCTCGGATGCGCCTTATTAAAACGGGTTACCGATAACAGGAACAAATCACGCAGTTTCTGTGAAGAAAGAGTGACTAGTATATTGCGAGGCCGCCCAGACGAAGGATTCATTTTCGAGATCCTACGGCAGGTTCTTACATCACTGGCTGGTATATCGACCTGTAAACACTCGCACAGCTTATTGAATATACCAGACAGGTTCTCGCTATTATTCTCTGGCACCTCGTGTATCTCAAGGTTCATGTCGCGCGAAATCTTCTCCACACTCTGTACTCGTGACTGAAGCTTAATAAGAGAACCTTGACAGTTTATGAGTTGGGATTCCAATTCTCGGACCAAATTATCCTTTACCTCAAGCTTCGAATTCAAATCAGCCTGTTCAGCAGCCAGGTAGTCGGTGGTAGCCGAAAAATCGGTCTTCAACTCGTCGATTGCTCGCTTCACGTGCACCGCCACCATTTTTTCGATGTCCTCGTTAAGAGCTGATCTCAAGTTTCTCATGAATGTGCCGTCAGGTGCCAGTTTTGAGTCGAAAAGTTGACTAATACTCTCCATTGTAACTGGATCCTTCACCAGACTTGTACCCGAGGAGATACCAACACTTGCGCCAGTACTGTTGTCACGAGACAATTCGCCGCAAGATACCATATGACTCATTTGACTTCTCTGGCGGCAGGGCGTATCGTCATTGTTTGTACGCCGCGTCATATTTCGACAGCAGGGGCAAGTCAGGGACTTTATTTGTTCCTGGGTAGGTACTTGGCTAGTGTCATTATTAGGTAGATTGAGACATTCGAAACAGTATACGGATTTGCATCCATTGTACTTCAAAAACTTATTATCTTTTAGCTCAGTCTGACATCCGTAACAAACCATTGTGATTCGCAGTTGAATATCAGCCTATCTTTATTATTTCTATTGTCTCATTCCTTTACTTCTCTTTAAACAATGTGTGAGACGACTATTTACGACGACAAACAACCTGCACCCACCAGGCGAAAAGAACACAATAGGAGTAGCTAAGGGGCAGGCAGGAACACTCACTCATTAGACGTCGCCAATAGTGCACTAGGTAGGCCCCGCCTCTATGCTTGATGCGCAGGAGTGGTGGGCGGGTGCAGTCCGTGTACAGCGTAAGTCGCTCACTGGCTAGTCGTGGGCACCGCCCCCTCTTTGTGTGCCTGGGCGAGGTGGGCAGGTAGACTGTTCGCGTGACGCAGTCGTAGTGGTGAGTGATAGCCGATATTATGTTTGAGTGTGACTCACCCCGCAGCCCTCCGCCTGGCACACTCGCAGAACTCCTCACTATTTATGGTATCCTATTTTTCAAAATTATTTTTGTGTGTAAATTTTGAATTAAATTGTTAATTAAAAACGAAATAAGGTATTTCTTAGACACGTCTGAACTCCTCAGATATACGCGGGGGAAAAATATAAAATTAATGCAATGGACTTGAAGCCTATTACTGACAGACCTACCTCACGTTATAAAGGCTAGAAAATTCCCAGAGCGTGTTCCCAACCTTGGTGAGAACGACCAGTAAGTATGAAGTGGCGGTTGTGGTTACTTCCGGAGATATCAGGTAGCAAAAGTGGATAAAATAGCACCTTACTTACCTCATTTTATATAAGTGGCTTCAGTTTTTGATATTTTTATTTTCCTCATCTGTGCATCAACCAATACAGATTCACTCATCATCACTGGGACGCCATATTGTGACGTCACAGCTTTACGACTCTTTTACGTTTATAGGAGCTGTGATTATGTTTACGGGAAACTTGTATGACGTATAAAGGTCGATTCAGACATATCAGTGAACACAGTTAATTATCAGTGATTTATCGGTACAAAATATTTATTTATAAATTTTCTATGAACGCGTCCCTACATGTCAGTGTCAAACACGAGTCAGACATGACACTGACACTGACTCTGACATGTTCATAGAACATGTATGAAAGAATATTTTTCACTGATACTTAACTGTGCCGGTGAGTTCGATTTTTGCTGAGCGCATGGCTGGTGCCTTTTTAGGTTACCAGCTCCCAGATACTCACATACCGAACAACGTTTTAGTTGTCCTACACCTGGAGCTAGTTAGGAATAACTAGTTCTTCTGTGCGGGACTATCAACTAATCAAGCATTACCTTGACATTGGCGAATCATCGATCAATATCGATGGAGCCACATGTTTCAAAGAAGAAAAAAAAGAAGAACTGTGCCGGTACTGTGTCGGCTGAACCTGACGTTTCACTAATATGTCTTAATCGACCTTAACGATAAAAGTAATTTATTGTTTTTGTTCACAATTCTGGTAGTTTTGGCTTCATGACCTGTTTCAGTTGTTAGTCAATTTTACAGTGTTAGTTTTGGGTGCTAAAGGAGACTATTAGCGTCTGCTGTGGAAAACATACTAATAAAACGGCAATAGGGTCGCCCTATATCATGCATTACCGACTTTTTCTACCCGTTTAGACATAAATACGTAAGCTTTATGTATGTAATAAATTTTATAGATTGATGAAGATAAATACGCTTTTCACAACATACATATTATTGTCGCAAGTAAGTAAGGCGAGTTGAGTGACCGTTGTCGAAAACTTTGTCCACGAGTAATGAGATATTAATGATATCACTATGATAGCCTGGCCTGAAATGAATTAATATCGACATGGCCAGTATTAATGTGTTCAACCGCAGGCTGTCCCTGCATCGACTGAAGGCCTTGAACATCGTAAATACGCTAACCTACGTGATTACATATTTTTTAGCCCTTTAGGGTTGAGATATATTGAGATTCATGGGGTCCGAGTGCTTGCCGCCTTTATAGAGACAGTGCTTCTCAGGAACAGAAGGCTGGCTATTTTCTGGCCCAAAGAATAAGTATCGCCATCCAACGTGGCAACACATCCAGCATTCTGGGAAGCTTCCCAGTCGGTAATCACGTGTCGGATTGTTAATATTCACTCAATACTTGATACCTCTTACTTGCTCTCTCATATTGTATTTAGCATCAGACACAGTGCACGTAGGTCTAATCAGACAAACCTTTTTGCTTTACAGGTTCATAAAAACAAAATATTACTCGTATATTATAATCCCCTGGTCAGGATGGCTTGTCAGTATAACGATCTGGCAAAGAACAACGTAGATATGTTTGCTCCTAACATTACAATATTTATTAAAACACTCAAAGATGTCCTCTATTCCACACCCAACTCTGTTAACTTAAGCTCGGGAGATTGTTAAGCGGTTAGATAGGTAACGATTAGAAAAAATATTTATTATATAACTTAGGGTTAACTTTTCTTGGTTTCGCTGTTTACACAAAGTTTTGGATTGCAATTCAAAAAATCTTATAATTTTAATTTTGCATTAACCCAATTGTAATATGTATTGTGTAATAAATAAATAAATAATTTTAGTACATAATTGTGTAGGTATGTTGTAATTCTTTAAATTTGTATTGTTTACTTTCATATTACCTCTAGAGAACAAACAAATATGTAAACACTTGCTGATGGAACTACGAATTCATGGTTCTTACGTTTAATATGATTGTCAATTAGCTAAGCTCGATAATATTTTCATCCACAACACAATTCTCCATGAATACATATAATAATAAAATTGTAAGTGGTCGATGTCTGTACATCAAAGATATAATAGAGAAACTGTTATTCGAACTGTTGTTCGTAAAGCCGTAAAACTTTACGAACGCAATAGAACCCAAAACAATGGTTTTTAGAATAATTTTCGTCTGAATGTCTGAATGTTTGAACACGCTAATCTCAGAAACGGCTTAACTTATTTGAATGCGGTTTTTAGTAATACGTTGTGGTTTATTCAACTTAACATTTAAGGTATGTTTTTTTTCAATTGGTTCACAAATAAAAAGATATGTTGATCTAAAGTAATACGCAGGCGGAGCTGCGGGCAACAGTTATACATAATAAATCAGTAACTGGTGATCAAGAAAACTATAACATGCAGGCGGAGCTGCAGGCTGCAGATAGTCTTGAATAAACCAAGATATTATATTTTTGTAGAGTAAAAGACCATCATCATCTACCTGCCCTTATCCCAATTATTTGGGGTCGGCGCAACAAGTCTTTCTCCTCCACACACCTCTGTCAGAAGTCATCTCTTCATTCACTCCTCTCCTTGTCATATCCTCTTTCACACATTCCATCCATCTTTTCTTTGGCCTACCTCTACTTCTTAAAGCCTCTACAGTCATACTTTGCACCTTTCTAACGACATTGCTTTCCTCTCTTCTCATAACATGTCCATACCATGACAGCCGCTCGCTTCTCAATTTTTCATTCACTGGTGCAACTTTCAAACTTCCTCTAATATACTCGTTCCTTACCCTATCCATTCTTGTCACACCACACATCCATCTTAACATTCGCATTTCCGCTGCATGCAATTGTCTTTCATCCGTCGCTTTTACGGCCAAACATGAAAGTCCATACAGGACGGCAGGTCTGACGACAGTCTTGTAAATTTTCCCCTTAAGTTTCGGAGGAAATTGGGGGTCGCATATAGTGGCTTTGACCTGCCGCCATTTCATCCAACCTGCGTCAATTCTGTGCTTCACTGTATGATCGATTTCCCCATCCTCCTGGATAAGAGAGCCGAGGTACCGGAAACTGGAGCAAACTGGTATTGGTGTGCCGTCTAACACCATGGGTGTAGGACTGGAGAGACCGCCGAAATCGGAGAACATGTACTCAGTTTTGGTTCTACTGATTTTCAAGCCTACACTCTCCAGTTTACATTGCCATTCTTCCAATCTACTCTGTACCTCAGGCCCGTCTTCACCGACGAGTACAATGTCATCGGCAAATAGCATACACCAGGGGGTCTCTTCCTGTATCTCCGATGTCAAAGCATCCATTATTAACAGGAAGAGATATGGGCTTAGCGCCGAGCCCTGATGCAAGCCTACCGCGACACTGAACTCGTCGGTGTTGCCAGCAGCGGTTCGTACGTAGGTTTTCGATCGACAATACATCGCACAGATTAACTCTATATACTTCCCAGGCACACCTTTCTCTTTCAAGGCCCACCACAAAACCGTTCTGGGTACCCGATCGTATACCTTCTCGAGATCTACAAACACCATGTGCAAGTTTTTATGTGCACGCCTATATTTTTCACACAGCTGGCGGAGTGCAAATATGGCGTCTGTAGTCCCGCGACCAGGCATAAACCCGAACTGGTTTTGCGTAATCTCGATTTCCTCTCGCACTCGTTTCTCTATCACTTTATCCCAAATTTTCATACTGTGTGACATGAGCTTAATTCCTCGATAGTTGCCGCAGTCTTGCACATCACCCTTATTTTTAAAAATGGGCACTAGAGAACTATTGCACCATTCACCGGGGATCGTCACTTCATACAACAACTTATTGAAGAATAATGTCAGCCACGCATATCCATCTTCTTCCAATATCTTCCACGCTTCCACTGGAATACCGTCGGGCCCTACGGCTTTCCCATTCTTCATATTTCGTACCGCTTTTCTTATTTCATTTCTATCAATCTCCTTCACTAAACCTACATTCACACGTCTCTCTTCTAAATTTCCACTCCATGCATTCTCTTCATTCATAAGTTTTTCGAAATACACCTTCCATCGATTTCTTACTTCATCTTCTATTATTAAAATCTTACCCTTTTCATCTTTTATACATCTTACATGTCTTACGTCCTTCGTTCTATCATCTCTGTCTTTCGCTAAGCGGTAGATTTCTTTTTGGCCCTTAGTTCCATCAAGAGCATTGTATAGTTGCTCTTGGGCCTGAGATTTAGCTATTGCTACCGCTTTTTTCGCTTTTTTGCTCCATTCCTTATACTTCTCCTTTTTTTCTTCTTTTTCACTTTCATTCCCTTTTTCTTTTTGCCATTCCTTAAAAGCGTTCTTTTTTTCTTAAATTACCTTTTGCACTTCTCTGTTCCACCACCATGTATCCTTATCAAGTACACCTTTACCTTTCGTTTCTCCAAACACTTCTTTTGCTACTTTCCTGATACAACTCGCCATTTCATTCCAACATTCATCCACTGATTTATCCATCATATCTCTCATTTCTATCATTTTATTCACCACTCGTTCTTTAAACTTACTTGCATATTCTTTCTTCTCTATCAACCACCACATAATTCGAGGAGGGGGGCGTTTTTTGCCTTTTTGTGAGATTACTTTGGTCTTTAAGTCCATTATTAATAGCTTATGTTGCTTCACTACCCCTTCTCCTGGCAGCACCTTGCAGTCCTTGACACAGACCAACCTACTCCCCCGGATTAGGAAATAGTCAATCTGTGTCAAATGAACACCACTTTTATAGGTGATTAGGTGTGAGTCCTGTTTACGAAACCACGTGTTCACTATGGCCAGGTTAAGGGAGGAAGCAACCTGCAGTAGTGTTTCACCGTCACTGTTCCGGGTTCCGTATCCCCATCCTCCATGCACTCTTTCATAATCCTCATTTACTCTTCCTACATGTCCATTAAAATCTCCTCCTATACTTATTTCTTCACTTTCTGGTATACTAATCATGACCTTATCAAATTCCTCCCAAAAAAAAAAATTCTTCCTTCTTTCTCTCTGTCATCACACCCGCTCTGTGGTACATACACGCTGATCACATTTAGCACCATACTCTCCCATACTACTTTCACAACTATTATCCTGTCGTTTACTCTTTTCACATCCGTCACGCATTCTTTCAAGTTACCATCCAGTACTACACCAACTCCATTCCTTTTTCCATCACTCCCAATGTAATATAACTTATATCCTTCACCAATCTCTCTAGCACTTGCACCCTTCCACTTAGTCTCCTGCAAACATGCCACATTTATTCTTCTTCTCTTAAACACATCGGCCAACTCTCTTCCTTTCCCAGTCATAGAGCCAACATTCCAACTTGCATACCTCAGTCTTACTTCTCTTTCGCGATGGGCTTGCGTCTTACGTCGCATCCACCCCCTATGCGACAACCCTTGTCCATTTCCCACAGGTACCGGGTGCTGTCCCTGCGCGTCGCCTGTGGGGTACGCCCTAGCCCTATTTCGCTCTCTATTATTGCTGCTCATGTTGCAAAAATGGTTTTGGCAATGGTTTTTTTTACAACCGGCCGCCTGCCTGACGTCAACCCTCCTTGGGAATGCTATTGTGGACGGTTTGTCCCCCGCCTGATGGGTGCCCTGCAGTGCTGGTTATTGTGCACCGGGCCATCTCCCTCAGTCGACTTCTACGACACCCCGGGTTGTGTAAGGGCTGGACCATTCTAAGTTTTTCCTTCGCTCCCAGGCCATCATGGAAGATAGATATGTAGAGTAAAAGACCATTAGTGATTAAACTCACTTGTTCTACAAAACGCTGGCACAAAAGTAATTACAAAGATATTCTTATAATATTCTTTACAAATAAAGTGACAGCCCGTCCTTTAACAAGTACTTAAGCGAAATTGACAGTTAGCCGCACGGGGTTAATTATTTTATTTAAAAAAAAATTGGTAAAATGAAACGTTTCTTGTCTTTTTTGTTTTTCTTAAACTACGGTTATTAATAATAATGTAAATAAAAATGAAACCCCGTTCGTTTGTCTCGCTAAACTCGGAAACGGCCTGACCGTGTTGGCTAATTTGGTCTAAAAATATTTGTGCCAACTCAGGGAAGGTTTAAAATTAAAATTTTAGGAGGTACGTCGGGACAGCTAGTAATACTTAAATATTTCAATGTGCCTCAAATACCCACCTCAGAATATTTTTTTTCGTGTTTCAACCTCTATGTGTATACCCTCCAACCTTCTGTGATATTTTATATATTTTATTAGCAGTGAAGTATGCTAACTTTTTCTTATTATATTATTTTACAATATGAATCACAAAAACTATAGTCTTGGGCTGGACTCGAACCAGTGACTGATCCCTTTCCAGAAGGAACATTTTACTAATTAACCAAAACACCATTAGCCCAAGACATCTAATTTTTGTGATCAGATTGTGTTAATATCGCGACTTACGGTGACTCTCATTCTATAAAAGACTTGTGGTTTCTAGTTTCTCGTACACTTAAAAGGAGTGTATACATAGAGCTATTTACCTCGTCTTAAGTACCTTTACAAAGCCACTAAAACTATTCACATATGTTCCTGTTAACCTAAAACAATTCACACAAATCCTGTTAACCTCAAACAAATTCTAGCGTTAGAATGGTGTCAACTTTCAAACCCGAATAACCTCAATTACTGAAGTGAAACTATCATGCCAGTAATGTGGTCATTGGGGATCTAACTCACGTAGTCTAGACCTGATCCCTAGTCTCCAGACTACGTTTTATTCCTTAAATCCCTATCTATCTTATGGATTATTCAGCAAAGTTTTTCAAAACCAGCGCACTGTTATGTGTTTGAAATTTTCGAAGCAAAATATGATCCGTCTCTGTCAAGCTCGAGAATTTGGACCCTTCTTAAGCTCGTAAGCTTTCACAATGGATTGAATTTCAATGCAGACAACGAACGCTGCCTGTGAGTCTGTAACGTACTCAGACCATAGCTAGGCCTATGTCACTCGCCTAACAATCGCAAAAAATACGTGACGTCAGCTACAACTTGGAAGTTGTAAGTCAGTAAGGGTTGTCTCTTGTTTGTGATACGGCATTGACCATAGAGTTGATATTGAGGCATTTATATAATTATTGGTCAAATTATGCTGGTACTTTCCTGTCAACCCTAACGTTCGAATGATGTTCTCTGTAAACAAAAGAATGTGCTTTAATTAACGTCAGAGTGCAAGTTCTGTATGTAAGTACTATTCCCTAATTCTGTGGTTAAGGTGCCTATCCCTGAGTTATCCCCTAACACTGAGTTAAATCATTAATTTGTCTTGCAACACCGACAGTTAAGGGTAAACCAAGGGTTCAGTTAATAAATTTTTAACTCACCAATTTCTAACGGTTAATTCGTCTAAGGTCGGGTTAGCTGCTGTCAAATGCGTATGTCAATTCCAGCGATTTGGGATGGTGCTTGCTTCGCTCCCTTAATAGATCAACAGAGCGTGGGAAAGAGAAGTCCGGAGAAGTCATCAGCATTCGAACATTGCCTATGAGTAATAAAGATAGACGATGACGTACTTATATCTATGTGTGTCAGTGTCAGTCCCAAAAAAAATCCGTAGTTTTCCAAATAACAAAAAGATCATTTATCTTGTAAACTGGCGAATATTAGATTTCTAAAATATAAGTGAATCCTTGTGTTATTTACAATAAAACTGTATTTAAGAGCCATGGTGTCTTGTTGTTTAAGTAATTGTAATGTGACTAAAGCCGACCATCTAAATAATTACACGTTTCACAGGTAAATACAAAATTTTACAGCAATTCTTAAATAACAGATATTTGTTTATGTCTTGTGTTAATGAAATAAGTAAAATGTTCTATTCATAGTACGAGTACAAGTATAATGAATAATTAATCTTAAATAACGTAAAATAGAAGAAAGTCTTTTTACGATAGGGCTTGACCACCTGATGACGTCACGATTATCGATGTATCGATAAACCATGGCAAAATGAAGTACAATGTTATACTTATTTTTTTCTGTTGCATTATGTAGAGAATATAATATTATTTTATTTTAAATAAAATAGTCTTAATGTTTAACGACTTATTATTTTAACATTAAATCATGTTGTCATTATTTCTCTAATGTGTAGCTACATTGTCCATGAGTCAATAAAAAATGGAACTGGAACACTTTCGGTGGGAATTGGGAAGAAAAAACGGTTGGTGCCGTGGAAATCTGCTATATAATCTGAACTGTTTCATGATTATGAATGTCATATAATATCCTAAATCTTGAACTAACTTAAAGAAACATAGTTTTGTCATGACCGTTCGTCCGTCTGTTTCATTATCAGCTTTCCTCCTAAACGGTTAAAGCTAGAAAACTTTAACTTTGCATAAATATGTATATTTATAACGGTGACCAAGGGCTACAATAAAATTATAAAAAAAAAAAATCTTGAGTTGCCTCCTCTACACAAATGAAAATGTTTTTTTTCTACCGTCAACCCCATCGTGTATAAATAAACAAGTCTTTTAAAAATATTTAGAAGTTGCAAAGACAAATTTTAGGTTTAAGAATCCGTTTTCGAGACATTCAACTTTAAAAACCCATATTTTCGTTAAAATAAAGCTTCCTTAAGCAAAGTTTAATCTAAAAGCTAAACGGCTGGCTCATGTAATTAAACTTTCAAGAAAAACTATAACAGATCAGATAACTTTGTTGGTTCAGGAGTTATAGGCTGGGGCGGGGCCCCAAGTGATTAGATACTACGTCCTCGCCGTCCGCCCTGGACCCCAACTTGACCACGGTAACGCAGTGGCAAGTTGGGTGACCGAACGTATTTAGTCTGAACTTGTGATTGGCCAAATTTTTGCGATTTTTCCTGCTATGGATAACTTTGAAGATACCTCTGGTCCCGACACTGCCCTTTCACGGGCAGTGTCAACCGACGACATTGCGCACTCAAACCTGATACTGATGCCTATGGATTTGGGGGCTCGCGCCGCGCCGCCTAGCTGCAGCGCGATGTCAACGCCTCAAGGAACTGATGCTGCTGGGACTGACGATGGGTCAGCTCCCAGCAGTGTGAAGAAGAAGGGCCGGTCTTCTGCGACGAAGAAGAGGACCCTCGCGGAGAAGGGGGGGCCGCCGCGCGACCGTAGCACACGCTGCTCCGGGTGGGGGTCCCTCCTCTCCAGCGATTCGGAGTAGGAGGTGCCGGTCAAGACGGTGCGTACGCGTCTCGACGCGTACAGAAGGCGGCCGCCAACTCCTCCTCCGTCCTCGGTCCAACTGTCCCAGCGAAGTCGCCGGGAAATCGGTGGGCCACCCGCGCGGGAGCTGATGAGCGTTTTTGCCCGCATGAACGCGGCCATGCGGGGCAACAGGAACGTGGCGGGGAGGAAGAAGATTGTGGCTGCACAGGTGGATGAAGCCCAATCTTCCCTCAACAAGCTCCTCGCGCGGAGCGTCACCAAGGAGGAGGCGAGGCTCCGGAAGCAGGTGACGAGCCTGGAGGTGGAGCTCGCTGCTTCCAGGAAGCAGATGGATGACCTGTGGCGGGAGGTCGCTGACTTGACCAAGGTGGTTAAGGCGCCTCCCGGTCCCATGCTGCCGTCTCCTCCTCCGACGGCTGGACCAGCGCCGAAGACGGCGCCACCCACGGCGCCCACCACGGCGCCAACCGCGGCGTCCACTATGGTACAGGTCCTGACGGCGATCGAGAGGCGCCTCGCGGTCTTGGAGGACCGGGCGTACCGCCCTCCGCTAGCACGTCCCGCGTTCTCATACGCGGCGGCTGTTGGCGGTTCTCTCGCTCCAGGACCAAGCGGCACACCCGCTGTCCTCCGCCCCGCTCCGCCCCAGTCCGCTCCAGCGTACCGGTTGCCGGCCGAGACCGCGGCCCAGGCGCGGAAGGCGAAGGGGCGCGGCAAGAAGAGCGGCACCCCTGCCACCTCCTCTTCCTCTAACGCTCCCGCTGCTTCTTTACATCCCTCCGGACGGGAGGGATGGGAGGTAGTGGGGGCCAAGAAGAGGAAGACGAAGGCCGCCAAGAAAGCGGCCAAGAAAGTGGCCAAAGCCACCGCGGCGAAGGCGCCGAAGAGGCCCTGCACTCCTCGCTCCACAGCCGTCGTCCTTACGGTGACGACAGAGGGTGTGGAGAGGGGTGTGGGGTACGCTGATGTCCTGAGGACCGTGAAGTCCTCAGTCAACCTCTCAGCCCTCAATATCCAGAGGGGTCTCCAGTGCAAGACGACACGCACCGGGGCTCGCCTCCTCAAGGTCTCCGGCGCCTCCAGCGGCCCTAAAGCTGACGCCCTAGCAGCGCAGCTTAGGGACGCGCTTGACGCAGAAGCCGTCCGCGTCACCAGACCCACCAAATGCGCTGCATTGCGTATCACGGGTCTGGATGACGCGGCCACGACGGAGGAAGTAATCTCCGCCGTCGTGGAGGCGGGCGGCTGCCCCCGTGACCAGGTGAAGGCTGGAGACATCTCCTTCGGCTCCACTGGTCATGGGATGACAGTCGTCCAGTGCCCCGTCGCGGCGGCACTGAAAGTGACGGACGGACGAAGCCTCCTCGTAGGGGGCTTCCTAAAGGCGCAGGTGCACCTCCTTCGTGCCCGGGAAACCAGATGTTTCCGGTGCATGGTGGTGGGGCACGTCGGAGTGCAGTGCTCAGCGGAAGTCACCGTGGGCGATCGGTGCTTCCGCTGCAGCCGGCCCGGTCACAAGGCAAGTGCCTGTGATGCCCCGCCTCGCTGCTTTAGATGCGAGGCGGAGGGCAAAACTGCGGACCACCGGGTCGACAGCACAACCTGCGCCGCCTCGAGGCCAAAGCCTAGTCCGTCCGCTGAAAGTGGTGAGGGTGCCGCTACTACACGGCCAGATGTTTCTCGGCGGGATGCTGATATGGACGTCCATTAATGTCTGACGCCCATATCCGCATCCTGCAAGTGAATTTGAACCGCTGCCGCACTGCTCAGGTCTGTACCAGAGCATCCGGCAGTGGTCCATAAACTTGGCCGTGGTCGCCGAGCCGTACTACGTCCACCCGGGAAGCCCGGTGGACGAGGACGGCTCGGCCTGTTTTATCTTCGGGGGGTCCGCCGCAGACAACTCGCGCCTTGCTATCATTGCAAGGGGCCGCGGGTGTGTTGCGGCGGAATATGATGGGTTGTCAGTTGTGGCCACCTACATCTCGCCGACACTGGACGAGACTCAGTTTGAGCTATGGCTCACTGAGCTCGACTTCGTCTTCGCTGCGTGCCGTCCTCGCCCTGTCCTGCTCCTGGGAGACTTCAACGCCTGGAGTGAGGCGTGGGGCTCCCGGGAAACCAGGGACAAGTGGAGGCTTCTTGAGGACTGGACCAGAACACGTGGTCTGGAGGTCCCACCTTCTGGCGGCGGGGGACCAACTCGGTCGTGGACGTATCGTTCGCGACCTCTGCCCTCGCCACCCGTATTACTGGCTGGCACGTGGAGGAGGGTGAAGAGACGCACTCGGACCATCGGTACATCCGATTCGATGTCGTCCCCCCACCTGACCTCCCACAGCCGGTAGAAAATCCCCCGGATCCGCGTTGAGCACTTCACCATCTGGATCGGGAGGCTCTCCTGGAGGCATCCATCGTGCAGGCCTGGATTCCGGCACCGGACCGGCCTGCCGATGTGGATGCCGAGGCGGAGTGGTTAAGGAGAGCCATGTCGCAAATCTGTGATGCGGCGATGCCTAGGGTTACACCCAGACCGGCAAGGAAGCAGGTGTACTGGTGGTCGCCGGAGATTGCACAGCTGCGCGCAGCATGCATCTCCGCCCGCCGCCAGTACACCAGGTTTCGCCGGAGGCATCGCCGCCCAGACGACGCGGCAACCCGAGAGGCGGAGCTTTATCAGGCTTACAGGGAGGCTAAAGGTAATCTCCAGGAGACAATAAAGCGGGCCAAGACGGCGGCCCGCGAGGAGCTCCTGGAGACCCTGCAGCAGAACCCATGGGGGCGCCCGTACCTACAGGTCAGGGAGAAACTCCGACCTAGGGTGCCCCCACTGACCCAGAGTCTCCAGCCGCAGCAGCTGGAGTGGGTCATGGGCTCCCTGTTTCCGACGAGCGCGGAGGAGCACGTCCCTCCGCGCATGGCTCCGTCTCTGCCCGACGCGGATAGCATCAGTGAAGACGACGTACAGTCAGGGTGGGGGAGCTAGGTGCGGCAGTACTCCGGCTTAAACGCCGGAAAATCACTGCCCCCGGACCCGACGGCATTCCTGGCCGTGCATGGGTCCTGGCCCTCGAAGAACTCGGGCCTCGACTGATGGGGCTCTTTAGCGCACGCCTTTAAAGGGGCCAGTTTCCCAAGGTGTGGAGGACGGGGAAACTGGTCCTGATCCGTAAGGTTGGGCGGCCGGTGGAATCACCGTCCGGATACCGGCCGATCGTGTTGCTCGACGAGGTGTGTAAGCTCTTTGAGCGAATTATCGCGGAACGCCTCGTCGAGCATCTCTCGACGGTGGGGCCAGACCTGGCGGACAACCAGTACGGTTTCCGTCGGGGACGCTCCACCGTGAGCGCGATCATGCGCGTCAAGAGCCTGACGGAGGAAGCAGTCTCGCAGGGCAAGGTGGTGGTGGCGGTGTCTCTTGACATCGCCAACGCGTTCAACAACTTGCCATGGAGCTGCGTTAGGGAGGCGCTCGTGTATCACGAAACGCCTCTCTACCTCTGTCGTATTGTCGGGGCCTATCTCTCGGAGAGGGCCATAGCTTTCCCCAGCTGGCTCGGGCCAGCTCGGCAAGATGTGTCGTGCAGTGTTCCGCAGGGGTCGGTCCTGGGCCCGCTTCTGTGGAACATCGGCTACGACTGGGTGCTGCGGGGTACGTTGCCTGAGGGCGTCGGCGTAGCACGTTACGCCGACGCCCTCAGGCAACATACCCTCGTCACGGCGCGGGGTGCAACGTACCAGGAGGCAGCACTCAAGGTCACGACGGGTGTTGCTCAAGTCGTGGGTCGGATACGGCGGCTGGGACTGGAGGTGGCCTTGCACAAGTCCGAGGTTCTGTGTTTTCACGGAACGGTCCACCTGAAGGTTCCAGCATAAATGTGGGAGGCGTTAGCATCGGCATCAAGCCCTCGATGAAGTATCTAGGGATCGTACTTGATAGCCGATGGAACTTCGGACCACATTTCCGAAGTTTGGTCCCCAAGGTGACTCAGGCATCGGTCGCGCTTTCGCGACTGATGCCCAACCTAAAGGGACCCAACGATTCCTGCAGGAAACTGTACCTGGGGATCGTGCGAAGTATGGCCCTATACGGGGCTCCCGTATGGGCGGCGCGGTTGACGGCCAACAACTTAACGCTCCTTAACAGACCGTTGAGGACCTTGGCCGTCAAAACAATAAGGGGCTACCGCACGATCTCCGGAGAGGCTGCATGTGTCCTAGCCGGGACCCCTCCATGGGACCTGGAAGCGAGAGCCCTTGCGTCATTGTTCCAATGGTGTAAGGAGGCGCTGGAGCGGGACCACAGGCCTGCGTCTCGAGAAATCGATGACCGGCGGTCCCAACTCCGACAGGATCTCATGGAGTTATGGAGGGTGCGACTTGAGCAACCCAAGTGGGGTGCCACCATCATCGCGGCGGTGAGACCGGTCATGGACGATTGGCTGCAGAGGCAGCATGGTGACCTCACGTATCGTGGGACGCAGATTGTTACCGGGAATGGATGCTTCGGTAGCTATCTGTTTCGCATCCATCGTGAGGTCACACCCCGGTGTCAACACTGCGAGGTTTCCGACGACGACACCGCATTCCACACGTTGGTGGAGTGCTCAGCGTGGGCGAGTCAGCGCCGGGACCTTATAGTGGGTCTGGGCGTGGATACCCTCTCGCTGGAGACCATGCTTCAAGCCATGGTCTCCAGCGGGAGTAGGTGGAACGCGGCCGTGTCCTTCTGCGAGCAAGTCGTGCTCGCGAAGGAGGCGGCCGAGAGGGAGAGGGAGCGTACCCTCCCCGCCGAGTTCCATAGTCAGCGGCGAGGGCGCCGCAGACTCATCTACGCCCAAGACCATTGACCTCCATGATCGGGGCCTGAGGAAGGCGGGATCGCCACCCGTCGTCCTTACAGAAGCAGGCTAGAAGGGTTGCGTGCTGCGGGGCCTTTGCCCCATAGCACGCATCCAGATTCACTCACTGACGCGGGATAAAACCCTACCCCAACGTAGCGGGATTCTCATCCCGACCCAACCTCCGCAGAGACCACAGAGGTGGTCAAAGTCCGCCGTTCGCCATTGGAAATACGTTCTGCTTGTAACCAGAGACGCCCGGCAACGGACGTTAGAGCGGCCGCGGCCTTGGTAGCGGAACTAAAAAAAAAAACGAAAAAAAAGGAGTTATTGGCTAATAACATGACTACGGAACCCTATTCTTTGCGTGACCCACGCACTTGGTCGGTTTTTTTTTTAACTAATGCCAGTGCGAGGTAAGTGAAAAGTATAACAGATTAGCGAGATTCTATTGTATTACTTAGAAATAACACTCAATTTTTATCGATATTTTGTGTATTCCATGGTGTACACAACACTATTACACCCACACATTTGCATTTTGTTTTTGGGATCGCCTCTGAAATGACTTTGTGTATCTTTCTACATACTATATCTATGGTCAATACAGACAAAATGTGAACACAAGCACATAGCCATGGCAACTAACAGGCATGTCATAATATGGCGTTCATTCGTGTAAGAACAAAGTCTTATACGGTAGACTGTAGTGCGAAAGAGATAGACATACACGTTTCATTCTTTGTTCAATCATTAACGTGGCTTGTACTCGTATAGAAAAATTTGCAAACCCAAGTTAACATACTTGTCTACAAGTATGTTAACTTGGGTTTGCAAATTTTTCAATGGCGCAAGAGAGGGTTAGAGTTAAAAAGATAACTACTTAATACCGAGATACCTAACCCTACATTTAATTATTTAACCCGAGCTGACACGCAAGTACGGCCTTATTCAGCTAGTTTACAATAATACTAAGCGGAGAACATGTAGGTATATTACCATTCTGTAGAACTAAAACTTCTCAGTTGCAAATTGAAGTCTAATACAATCTGACTTCTTGATTGATATAACATTTTCATGTAGTCATAACAAATGAGAAGTTAACTTAAGGGAATTGATGATCAAACTCCATCTTGTCACAAATTTATCTTCATATTATTATAATAACACCCAACCAGTCTGCAAAATAAACAGCTTAGAACTTGTGATATTGACTTTGATATACTTTAGGTTGGTATCTTTCTTTATTCTGATTGGCTAGTAAACTAACATCATAGCTGTGATGATTATTATTTCCAAAAGGGGACGCCGGCAACCGGGCGGACGATCCACCCGCGACGTTTGCGGGCCATTTCGTCCATTTCCCCAACTCTCCCCTTGGGGAGAGTGTGGTTGATCAAGCTCACGGCCCCCCGTCGAATCTTCCCGTGTCCTTTATAAATCTTAACATCTGTTCCACCTACAGATTGCTTATGTCTTCTTCATTCAGTCTGTCCGACCCCAGGATTTCCCATCTGATCAGTGAGTACATGGGGCATTCAGTCAGCAGGTGGAAGCTTGTTTCTTCGCTGTCCATGCACTCCGGGCATTTGGGGTCGGTTTTTTACTCTTAAGTATAACTGTCAGATTTCTGTTCGGTCGACAGTGTTCTGAACCGTGATGATAATTGGGAGTCTAATTATTGAGAACATTAAAAACCGGTCAAGTGTGAGTCCGTACCAAAACGGCAAAAATATTACGGTTGGTTTCATCATCTGTGAAAAATTTCAACTTTCTAATTATAACGGTTCCCGAGATACAGCCTGGAGGCAGACGGACGGACGGGCCGCGGACTATTAGGAATAGAGTTCCCGTTTTACGCTTTGAGTACGGAACCCTAAAAATGTAGGTAGGAACACACCTTGCCTACCCTCTTGGTAATATACTCTTCATTATATTATTAAGACGGAGCGTAACGGAGTCTTCTCTAAGATGGTCCCAATCGAAAATGTATGTAAAACGATACCCGTCGCAATTTTAAACCTATCGACTTGAAATTTGTCATGCAGATAGATCACATTAACGTGCTTTGCTGTATAATTTTTGGTATATGTGGCTTTTATAGTTTTTGAGTTATTACGTTATTCTTCGTCTCATTTATTTCAACATAACCGTCCGCGTTCCGGGGAATACCTAGTATTATTAATTGGTGTCGTAATTTACAACACGAAAGCACTTAAACCTTCCTAATAACAACGCATAAACACACAGTAATTCTAAATAATAACATTCAGTACAAGAACCTTTAAACAGATAGCTGGTGTTCGGGGTAAATTGGCTTTCACCCTTTCTAAACATATTTTCACCCTGATAAGCCTTGTGTGGATTTACAGTAAATCTGGCCATACGTTATCGCATGACATTATGTACTTACTATAGGTTAGGACCTATTATGATAACAGATACAGTAAAATCCTGTTAATTTAATAAAAAACCGACTTCAAATTACCGAAATGGGACCAAATAATAGTCGGAATGGGACCGAATTGAATTGAGACAACTCGGTAAGCAGTAACTTTCAAAAAAAGAAATCTAAATCGGTTCACCCAGTCGACAGATATGAGGTAACACATATCACTCCTATATCCCCGAAGGGGTAGGCAGAGGTGCATTACACACCCACAATTTGCCAGTATTTTTAGTCCCACATAACAACGGGCAAGCCTATTGCCGTCACCGGGCACATTTATAATGGGTTATGTCAAAAATGAATTTAATAAAAAGTAGCAGCAATATTGTAATTTTGAAAACCCCGTTGGCTTGCGATGAAATGAGGCAACAAAATCTTACGTGTCAACTGCTATGGCACAGCCAATTAAAGTCCTGGGCGTCTCGGATTAAATAAGCGTGTTTACAATATTATAACGATTGAGGATTATTATTGATTTCTCGCGCAAAGACTCTCAATGGCAATCAAGCACCGGAATGCTGCCTGTGTTATGGGCACTCTGCCTAGGGGACACTATACTTAATGTTTAAGCTTTTCGTTATTGTCTTTTCTCATTAATATTTAAATATTATCATAAAATAACTATAATTAATAATCTATAATTATTATTAAAATGGTATAGTTTGTGTACCTATGTCGGTTAAAAAATACTATTTTGAAGAACGTAAAAGATATTAGTACTATCAGTAATCTCTCTTTTTTGTCCTTTTCTTCACATTGGGTGTTGAGGCAAGCTCCAGACAGCCCTTGACATTCTTTTGTTTTTAACGAGACAGGCTTTGTGGGCAGACGTGACAAAATTAGAGGGCTTATTCTATAAGTAGGACTTGAAATCTAATCGTGAGAGCGTAATATTGTGAAATCACGTTCTGTAAATGTAATGTCTAAATATACAAACCTAAACTTTACATTTTTGTTGACAGTATGGTTGTGAGTATGTATGTATGGATGGATGGATGTTTGTTACTCTTGCACATAAAAACTACTGAATGGATTGTAATGAAACTTTACAATAGTATAGCTTATACATCAGAATAACACGTAGGCTACAATTTATAAAGATATTGTGTGAATTGTTCAAAATATGACGATAAGTGTCAAGTAAGTAAGAAGCGACGATGACAAACCGAGTGCGCGATACTACGGGAACGGGAAAAAATCCAAATTACCACGCGGACGAAGTCGCGGGCGACCACTCGTTTTTTAATATATGTAATAGCTTGCAATGAAATGAACTACTTCTAGGTACTATGACTACTAAACTCTTACATATCCTTATAGACCTTATAGACCTTATAGACCTTATAGACCTTATAGACCTTATAGACCTTATAGACCATAGACCTTCAATCGAGAGCCCTTGCGTCATTGTTTCAATGGCTCCAAAGTGGGGAACATCACCATCGCGGGCAGTGAGACCGATTATGGACAAGTGGCTGCAGAGGCGGCATGGTGACCTCACGTATCGTGGGTCGCAGATTTTTATCGGGCATGGATGCTTCAGTATCTGTTTCGCATCCATTGTGAGGTCGAGGACACTACTCTCCACGCGTTAGTCAGCGTGGGTAAGTCAGCGCCGGGACCTCGTTGCGGGCTAGCTCCGTCCTTACAGAAGCAGGCTAGAATGGTTGCGTGCTGCGGGGCCTCAGCCTAGCGTCTCGGATTAAAAAAATACATACATTAGACAATATAAAACCCAAGACTTTGATACAAAAGTAGGCGATTCAAACAACCCCATACTTTCAACGCTCATAAGTTCTCAAGTCAATATGAGAATGTACCATTCATATCCTGCCTAGTTTATACTTACCATTGTCTACAGCCATAAGTTTACAAGGTTTATTCATGACACAGTTGAAAATAGAAATACTCTCAAGAGACAAATTACCCTGTTGAGTTTAATTAAAATGTTTACTCAAGTGAGTTGTTGAATTCATGGCGAGTATCCGAAACTGTAACTATTATACAAGTTGCAAGTGGATTCAGAAAACAAAATAGACATTCAATATAATAGACAAGTGTTATTTTTATTAATGAGCACATTGAAAGTTTTAAAAAATGAAATTTTCAAAATTGCGATTTGTTTGCACGTGTTTACTTTGTTAAGTATAAAAATTAGTCGTATTAACTAATTTAAGTTTGTGAAAATGTTTATTAAAAATTGTCTGGATAGACGAAATTAAAGCAATTATATTTTTAAGAGATACGTAAAGGCATTTTGCCAAAGGATAGATGGTTTTTAAAATGTGGTGTTGGAGAAGAAGTTTGCGAGTATTTCAATCAACATTGACTACTGACAGACTACACTGTTCGGACAAGTCTTCAGGTAAAGTCATAACTCCATGAAATGTCATGTTGTTCAGGGAAATTTGAAGGGCGCTAGGTCGCAAAGATGATCTCCGATACGAGGTAACAACGGACTGATGTTATTTGTGTGTATCAGAAATTCTACTAGCAGTGAAAAATTACTAAAATTTTAGTGGCAAGGGTACATTTGCGACATATAAAATCTCACCGTGATGACCACAACCACTCTGTAAAGAGTGAAAAAAAAACGGAGAAAATGCAGAAGTTGTTACAGCCAAATCTTGTGAGCATATCTCGCAAGTAAGGTGATGAACTAACCGACCCATGGGACTGAATTAGACAAATATATATGAATATTTTTGAACATTCTCACACAACGTCATCTAGCCCTAACTAAGGTATAAGCTTGTGACAACTGATAAACATAGTTATATATTTCTAAATGCATACATAGTATACATAGAAAACACCCAAACTCCGAAACAAACATTTGTGGATCACACAAATAATATTAAGTGTTTGACTAATTACAAGAGGCTATATTCCTCGCATGTCCTATCATCATGTACGGAAAATATCAAAGTTCAGCCGAATCGCAGTTAGACTGGAAAGCCGAACCCAACTTCGTTGGGAAAAGGCCGGTGGATGATGAGCATAAACAAAGTCACGTCAGTTCCCTATGTATGCTTAGATCTTTGGAACTACGCAACGGATTTTGATGAGATTTTCACCAATAGATAAAGTTGTTCTCGAGGTAGGTTTTTGTGTATTTAATTTGTTAAGCAGGCGAAGCCACGGGCGGCCGCTAGTATAATAATGAAATTAGGCGAGATTAATGTTTGTGTGTGCAAAAGGTATCTTGAACATTTTCAAAACTACTCTCTACTGCAAAGCTTATACAGATTCTCGTAATTATATTTGCTGTAACATGTCAACACATTTGTCGAGATTATACGCACATCTTAAGCTTCAAAGTGTGATGTAATACGTATGGAGTAGTCTGCGGTTAATGTAATAATCTGGTACAGCGTTTGTACCTCTTGTGAACTGTAATTACTATTGCATCACTTGTATTAAGTATTCTGGTCTTTACAACATTGGAATTGAGTTGTAATCTTGTCTTCTTTGACATAGTAGGTAATGAATAATAATTTTATTCAACGTACATGCACGTAAACGCTCATTTATACGAGTATATGTTATTTTAATAGATTTTTTATAAATACCATTATTTATTTTCTATTGACAAACTGCTAATTGCAAATAATGACGATAATATTAATTAGGTTCGGATTCATATTAATTAGGCAGGGCATGTTCTGACCACTGAGCTACGATAATATCGAATACTAACGGTCGCCCTCGACTTCGTCCGCGTGATAAATTGGATTTTTTCCCGTTCCCGTCGCTTGTAATTATTCTTCCCGTTTCATTTGCATAAAATATGTTATAGTGAGTTAACCTTAAAAGATTTACATAATTAGGTACAAAACATATTTACACTACAAAATGTCGTTTAAAAATCCTCCGCGTCATTGCCGACTGGGAAGGTTCCCAGAATGCTGGCTGTGTTGCCACGTTGGATGGCGATACTTATTCTTTAGGCCAAAAAATGGCCAGCCTTCTGGTCCTGGGAAGCATTGATTAAGTTCTTAAAAGATAGATACATGTTACCGTGGACTTTTTTTAGAACTTTTAAAGAGGAACAATTCTTTAGTACATTATTTTAACGTAACCTTAACCGTTTGACCAGCGCACGCAACGGAAGTTCGTAAAATAAACATATTTCACAAGTACTCAGCTCCTATTCATTGTAACGTGATGTAATTTAGCCTATAAAGCCTTCCTCGATAAATGCACTCTTCAACAAAAAATACTCAACAAAGATTTTTTTTAAATCGAACCAGTACTTCCTGAGATTAGCACGTTCAAACAAACAAACAAACTCTTCTGCTTTATAATGTTAGTATAGATTTGCTTCATATCAGAATTAAAATTATTTATTAATCAAAATTATCTTTATCTTAAAATTTTAGAATAGTTTGAGCAAACTCGTTCCTTTGAAATCCAAAAATATACGAGTAAACGTAGGCCACACTGTAAGTTTTGCGTAACTTAAAAAAACAACATGTTAAAACCAAAATATTATGTTTATTGCTTTTCAAAATACTCTCTTTTACATTTTAAACATGTTTTCATGCGATCGAACCATTTTTTAAAACAGGAGGACCACAGATCTGAAGGCATGTTTTCTACGTGCTGATTGAACGCTATAACTGCCTCTTCGGAGTTGGTAAAAGTGAAACCTCTCATCAAATCTTTGATTTTGGGGAAAATACAGACATCACAGGGTGCTAGGTCGGGGCTATGCGCAGGATGGGTGACGAGTTGTACTTTTTCGGAAGCTAAAAATGACTTTGTTTTGTTGGCCGTGTGTGAAGAAGCGCTGTCATGATGTAGGAGAACGCGGCTTTTGGGTCGTCTTTCGCGAACTTTTTCTAACACCCTGGGTAAACAAATGGTAGAATACCACTTGGCACTAACACTCTTTTGATCTTCAAGTGGAATTGTACAGATGGGACCTGTAGCTGAGAAAAAAAAACGCGATAATTTTTTGACCAACGTTTCTCGCCTGTCTCACTTTTGTTGGCTTGTTCTCATTTTCAAACACCCATTCACAAGATTGCTGTTTTTTATCGGGTTCAAACAATAAATTCACGTTTCGTCTCCTGTGACAATGTCATAAACAGCATTAGAATGTCCGTGGTCGTACTACAGTAGCATCTGTGAGCACCATTCCACGCGAGCCCGCTTCTGCTCCGCTGTCAGTTCATGAGGAATCCAACGACAACAAAGTTTCCGAACTTTCAATTCTTCGTGTAAAATTTTCTGGATTTGACTCATACCAATCCCCAATAGTCCTCGAATTGTCTCATAGATAATTCACGGGTTTTCTTCAATTAACCGCTTAACAGTAGCCACATTATTTTCGTTGACGGCAGTTGAAGGCCGCCCTTCACGAAAATCGTCATGTAAAGAAACTCGACCTCTCTCAAAGTCAGCAAATCTTCGCCTCACGGTGCTCAAACAAGGTGCTTCTGTCCCAAAAGCATTTTGAAGATGAGCGGCACAGTCTTGCGGAGAGAGAGAACTTTTAAAATCATAAAAAAGCATCGTTTTAATATCTTTTCGACTTAATTCCATTTTCATTACATATGTAGAACTTTGATGTGTGATAAAAAACAATTGGCAAATGATTTCCCGCCAAATGTTTTTTTTATTACTAAGAAGGTTGCAACATTTAAAAAAATATAACATGCGAAATTCAAATAGTTCCGATTAGCTAGAAGTGCAAAACTTTTAGTGTGCCCCATGTATAAATATACCTACTTATGATATTAGTGATATATATCCCGCGTGATATAGTTTTCGCGTTCCCAATTCCCATGGGAATACATAATTGCCGGGATAAAAAGTACCCTATAGAACTCAGGGATAATAATAATAAAGCTACGTACCTATTAATTAAAATGAAATAAAAATGAGGGGCTCGTGGTCTAGTGGTAACCGACAATATTAACACATTGCAAAAGTTAAGCAACATCTAGTCGAGCCGGTCTTAGGATAAGCGACCATTTCTTAAGACATTGAGACCCTTCCGTGCCTCGGAGAATACGTTAAGCCGTCGTTCCCGGTTGTCATACGAACATCTATGGCAAACGTTAGGGGTAGTTGGAGCCCTAAATCAGAAATCCGACCGGTCTAACTACAGAACTTCGATTTATTAATTATATTTGTTTAATTGGTAGGTTTTTAAATTGTAATTGTACTGTGTCGTAATTTTATAACTTGTAATATCGCATTGGCTAGCTGTAAAGATATTGTAAAAGTGGTGTTAAATAAATAAATAAATAAAAATAAAAAATAAATAGATTTCGCCTATGGGTTGTGGAGGTCAAATGGCAGTTGCTTCACGGAAAATATCGAAATTCAGTCGAATAGCAGTTAGACTGGAAAGCCGATCCCAAGTGGGTTGGGAAAAGGTTCGGTGATTGATGACTAATCTCTATATTTAAAAATGAATCCCTATTTCCCTTGGTCACGACATCACGCGTGAACGGCTGGACCGATTTGGCTAATTTGGGTCTTAAAATATTCGTGGAGGTTCAGGGAAGGTTCGTAAGCAGAATTTCAGGCGGTACAAAGTTCTCCAGGACCACTAGTTATATATAGTGTTAATGCGTATGTGGCGCAAACGTGAAACATGATATAAAATATTATGTAAAATCTTGAACCCTATCTAGAGAAGATGTAATAAAATAATCTCGCTGTTATTAAGCTTCACTCTGCAGAAGTAAGATGTAGACAATAATAACTTGGAATATGACGTCATAAGAAAGGGATCAAAGAGAGTGCACTGTGCTTGGTTGAGAATAAAGGGCAAAGTGAAAAAGCTAAGAAGTCATCAGGACATAATGACTTTGGACGACGTTTTGAACACGATAACCGTAGTAGATAGTCAATCCAAGCCAATTTTTAGGGTACCGTATCCAAAGGGTAAATCGGGAACCCTATTAAGTCACGTGAACCGTGATAATTAGACAGTTGCAATTTTCACGGATGATGTATTTCTGTTGCCAATGTGTGCTCTCATACAACATACGAGTATTTTGCCATTTTCGTACGGAACCTTTGTGTGCAAGTTCTACTCGAACTAGGCCGGTTTTTTTAATACCTATCACGTCTTATAGTATGTCAATAATTTTCTTTTGAAAAGGTAATAGGGTATTAGTATTTGGTAATGTCAATAAGTCTCGCCTTCTGTTCCATGGCGCCAAAAAAACTTCTGCCAAAATTTATGGTTTAATGCACTACCTACCCAGTTACTGATATTATTATGTACTGCATGCTGTTGCCTGCAGCTCCGCCTGCGTATTATAGTTTTCTTGATCACCAGTTACTGATTTATTATGTATACTTAGCTGTTGCCCGCAGCTCCGCCTGCGTGGTACTTTAGACCGACATAACTTTTTATTTATAAACCGATTGAAATAAAACAAACCTATACTATAAATATTAAGTCGAATAAACCACAACGCTATACTGAAAACTGCATTCAAATCGGTTAAGCCGTTTCTGATATTAGCGTGTTCAAACATTCAGATAAACAGACAAAAATTCTAAAAACCATCGTTATGGGTTATATTGCGTTCATAAAGCTGGGGCTTTAATAGTTTCTCTATTATATCTTCGATGTACAGACATCGACCACTTACAATTTTATTATATGTATTGATGATGATGTATAACGTACAAAATAATTCATTAGCCTGCGATATCGTGTCACATAATTTCTGCTAAGAAAACCTTTTGCCATTTTCCAACTTATTTTTGAAAGATAATTAAGAAGTCTCATCAAAATTCCAATTAAACGCCGCAACGGCTCATATTGAAACTTCTATTCGACTAATTAATTGCTCACATTATAAATTGAACTTTATAATTAGTTTTAGTGTCATTTCATCATTGCGTGAAAGATATAAGCTTTGTGGGAGTTCAATTTGTGTTTGTTACTAAATAGTATAAGGGGTGGTGTCATTTCGGCTAAGTTCTAGAAGTTCCGAGATCTAATACTAAGCACTCGTGTGATAAAGTGGGGAATACATCACAGGCGATTGAGACTTGCGACTCAGTTGTGGGTTTAGGATCTTTCGATATATCAACGCTCTTAAATCACCACACGAAGTAAATCGATACCTCCTAAGCATACTGAGTCAACTAGAAAATTTAGGTATTTTATGACTTTTATATAAATGTAATATGTAATACAATAATCTATGATCTTTATGATAGTGTTAAAAAAATATTGAAAAGAACAATATTACTGAGATAATTTCGCGTATACTAAATCAATTTCATCATCAGATAGAATCCTATATTGTATACTCATTCAACTGACATCGTACCTGTTTACGCGGGGTGTGCATCGGCACAAGTGTATTGCGACTCGGTATACGATGCACGGCGGTGAGTCGTGCTCGTGCATGCGATTTTGGCTAACATTTTTGACGAACGTCTATGCCAAGCATGTCTAGATTGTCCTTCATTGGTAATATTGCATTCTGAAGAGTGGGTAGGGGAAGGGGATTTTTTCGCTGTAAATGCACACGCATGTGTTTTGTGGGCATTGGGAGATACTGTCGAGGTTACGGTCGAGATCAGCCACGAGTCGTCGTCTCTCCTCCTCAATCTCAGAGCGCCCCGCCGCCGTCGGACGAACCGAGTTACTCCCGTGCAGTGTGCTGTCATCTGCATAGCAATTAATGTTCCCGAGGTATAGCATATCTATATCTATACTAATATTATAAAGCTGAAGAGTTTGTTCGTTTGTTTGAACGCGCTAATTTCAGAAAGTACTGGTCCGATTAGAAAAAATATTTTTAAGTTATGTAATACATTTATCCAGGATGGCTATAGGCTATATAACATTACGCTACGACGAGGAGGGGAAAACTATTTCTTTTGGGAGCTTCCGTGGCGTACGCTGCTTAAATGGTTAAAGTAACGTTAAAATTGTGTACTACGAATTTATTTGCCTTAAAAAGTTCTATAAAAAAGTCCGGGATGACATATATCTATCTCTTAGGGTTAACGCACTATAACGTAATTTATAGCAATCAAAATTGATTCAAAACAATTCATGGTTTGCGAAGTTATTTTTATGCTTACGATATTAATCCTTATCCAAACAAATACGCTATACGTCATAAGAAATTAATTTAAAACAAATTAGTCCTTCAACGAATATCTTAAGAGATATAGATTTAGTCAAAAAGTACACTATTTTGAAGGCGGGCGACGACGTTGGAGTGCGCACTGCGCATGCGGGAGTTGACTACCGGTTTCGCCTGTTAGGTCTACGAGGTGCCATACCGCGCGGCTCAGACGTGTGGTCGGCTCCTTACGGTACAGTTGTGTGCGAACTCTCATTATTACGAGTGTATTTTGTTGTGCAATTTCTCTAAAAATTTAGGTACTATTCTAAGTACTACATGATATTGTAGTATTTTTTTTCCGATAATTCTTTTGGCATGTTCTTTTTATTTAAGTAGTTTATATACTTAGGGTCTTACTAATAAAAATATTTTACAACATTGTTTAACACTGTTATACTTATTCATTGAATAAGGACTGTATAGCTGATTACCCAGGACTTGACTAATAAACAATGAGTAAGCCTTGTGTAACTATATAATAGTTAGATCAATTGAACTGGTAACATTTTCGCAACCGTTCTGAAACTGCAAAATGTTTTTATGCTACAAATAATAAAATTGGATTTTTTTACGCCTGTTTGTCAAGAAATATAACCAAATCAAGTTTAATATGTCGTTGCCATATTGTTCCCAACAAAATAAAGTTCAAGAAATGGTTTTTATTTAATAATTTTTAAAATTCGGACAAGTACATTCAAACTGTGGAATCTATGCTTTTGAACGCAGCTGTAAATTGTCAACAAGCAGTTTATTTCGGAAACTGTATGTACGTTTGGAGCTAGAAAATTTGTTGCTAAAGAAAAAAATCTACAAATAAATAAAGCAACTTATCATTCACCGAGCCTTTTCCCAACTCAGTTGGGGTCGGCTTTCCAGTCTAACTGTGATTCGGCTGAACTTCGATATTTTCCGTGAAGCGACTGCCATCTGACCTTCACCACCCATGGGCGATATCGAGTTCTGTAGTTAGAACGGTCAGATTTTTAAGGGCTCCAACTACCCGTAACGACTGCCATTGATGTTCGTATGACAACGGGGCCGACGGCTTAACGTGCTCTCCGAGACACAGAGGTGTTTGTTGGTTTTTGGAATAAAAGACAGGAGCTCGTAGTAATACGTGTCGTGTATTTCAGTCGGCCATGTTACAAAGTAAGGAAGTGAACATAGACAAGACAATATTGATATAATCTAAGCATAGACTAAACTAGGCTATGGCTTACAAGCTAATATAATATTATGACATCTTCCCTTTAAGTAACTTATATTTTAGATTCTTATATAAAAATAACAAAACGCATTTTAGTGTTTTGACACGAGACAATTTGACGTTTTAAAAGATTCTGACAGTTGACATAATTTGACGTTGTCAATTCGACGATTGTTTCTAAATGTAAACAAACAATGGTTTACAACATTTTAGTTTACTAATTAATTACTTATAACTAAGTACATGACAATGAATACGAAACAATGTTTATAAGACTGTGTCTATAAGACGTTGTGGTTGCCTTATCTCTCTTCCTGAACTAGAATATTTCTTAATTGGTTGACTGCTAGTACGTTGAGGAGATTGACTATGAGAAATTTTAGAGTAATCATTTGTATAACAAGGAGTATAACTGATATAAGTTTGATTGGAACTGACTGGTTGAGTGTGAAAATTATTAGTCTGTGTGTTATGTGAATGAAAAGAATATTGAGACTTTGGTCTAAGTGTTATGTATTGTCTATTGCGACGATATGTACCAAATTTACTTTTTATGATATACGACCTAGGTTCAGGACTAACTTGTTGTATAATACCTGGAAACCAAGACGATTGTGGATGTTTTTGAAACAAAACATGACTATTTACCTCCAAGGGTTTAAGATCTTTGGAATTTTTGTTGTAATACTCTTTCATCTTATGTAAATTTTGATTATTGACTTGTTTAAGATGTCTATAGTTACACAATTTTGGTTTTAAAAGTTTTTCTACTATAGGTAGCTTTGTACGAAGTCTACGTGACATGGAAAGTTGTGCTGGTGAACATAAATTGTTTTTGGGAGTATTGCGATATTGCAGTAATGCTAAATATGGATCAGTATTATCAAGTAAACATTTTCTAAGCATATTTTTAATTATGCCTACTGTCCGTTCTACCATACCATTTGAACGGCTGTGATAGGGACTGGAAGTGACATGGTGAATATTCCAATCTTGTGTGAAATCATGAAAAGATTTGGAATTCATCGGTGGACCATTATCTGACATTAATGTATGGGGAATACCATGACGAGCAAATATTGATTTTAACTTGATTATGACTTGGTCTGCACTGTAACCATTACTTAAAATTGCTATCTCAACATATTTTGAGAAATAATCGACTACAATTAAGTATGTATGCTTGTTGAACTCAAAGAAATCTATACCAACCTTATGCCAAGGAATGTATTTGTAATCATGTGGTAATAGACTTTCTTTAGTGTTACTCTTTCTTAAAGTGAGACAAATTTCACAATTACTGATGTAATTATCTATATCTTGACTAATATTAGGCCAGTAAATTGTATGTCTTGCCAAATTTCTACAACTATTCAAGCCTTGATGACCTTCATGTAATAGTTTTAAGAAATCTTTTCTTAAAGAAATAGGTATAATAACTCTATCTGACAAAAATAAAAGGTTATTAGCATAATGAATATCATCTCTAACAGGAAAGAAAGGTTTAATACAATCTTCTACTTTATGCTTTGAATTTGGAAATCCATTTTTACAGTAATTAATAAGAGTTTGAAGAGTTTGGTCAGACCTGGTAGCTTGTTAAATTGGTTGTGACTTGAAAGGACTAAGTGACAAATTAGCAGTGAGTAAATTAACATGAAGTTTAATATCTTCATCCAATTCTACTAATGCATTTTCTGGTAATGCAGCACGGGACAATGTGTCTGCGACATATGAAGAACTAATTAGAGACTTTAATTTATTGAATTCTTTCTCATGACTGTCATTCCATGACCATATTGTGTTTTTATTAAGTAACTGTCTTATGTTTGATGTTTCTTTTGATAAATCTTTTATGAATGAGCCAAGAAAATTAATCATGCCCAGGAATCTCTGGACATCTGTGACATTCTTAGGCTGTGGCATGTTGCAAATTGAATTTACTTTAGATGGATCTACAGACACTCCATTTCTATTGAATATAAAACCTAAATACTTGACTTCACTTTGACAAATGTTACATTTATTACTATTAAATGTTAGACCTATATCTTTTGCACGACAAAGAACTTTTTCTAGGATTTGATCATGTTCTTGAATGGTTTCAGCATGTATAAGAAAGTCGTCCATCATTATTTGAATGCCTTGTATGTCACCAAACCGGGAAATCATTTCTTTATGAAAGATTTCTGGAGATGCATTGACACCAAACGGTAGCCTTAAAAAACGAAATCTGCCATAGGGGCTTATAAAAGTACATAGTTTGGATGATTCTTCATCTAAGACAAGATTCCAAAAGCCTGACTTAGCGTCTAAATTTGAAAAATAACATGAACCATTTAGTTCTGCTTTAATTTCATCAATATGTGGAAATGGGTAATGTGAACGTTTAATAGCTTTATTTAACTTACGTGGATCTAAACATAATCTAATGCTTTCATCCTTTTTAGAGACAATTACCATAGAGTTGACCCAATCAGTTGGTTCATCAACTCGAGCAATAATACCAGTGACTTCTAACTTATTAAGTTCTGCCTTGACTTTATCCTGTAATTGTGATGAATGTGATGAATTAGGGAAATCAATGGGCCAGTTACTTAGTTCATATTTAGAACAAAATGTTACTAACTATTGTATGCCGGGATTAACTTACTGTAACATTATAAAAAAAATTAAAAATTGTAATTTAAACAGCAACTGTACACTTTTAATTTTGGTGGGAGATAGGGGAAATGCAGACAGAAATGCAATTGTAAACTGTTTAGAATTACTGAGCTTATTAGATGTTAAAAACATTATTTTATTCACACTTCCTTATAGCCGTGGCTTGTCACAGGCCGAAAACAATCTTAGATATAAGCTAAATCAAACAATACATACATTGACATTTCATAATCCAAATAAATTCCATCTGATTGACATTAACATGTATTTAGAAAATAAATTGTTATTGACGGAAGATAAATTCTATTTGAATAGATATTTTAGGAGACAGATAGCATCTTCGCTATCATATTTTATTAGTTATTCAGCCAAAAACTTGGCTAAACAATCTGCTTTTATTGAGCAGAAAAGTGACAATGTTTGTCTTGTGACCTTGGAATCTGTTCCTGAAAAGGGTGACAATAATTTAAACTTAGTTGTAGGACAATAGAGGAAATCCCTAGCAAATTAAATTTAAGGACAAAGGAAAAGTCTATGTTCATGAATATAATTCATCAAAATATTGAAGGCTTTTCTGGCAAAGAGTTAGAACTAGAATTATTTTTAAATGAAAAACGTATCCATGTACTTTGTTTAACTGAACACTGGTTAAAAAAACATGAACTCTTAGTTAATATTGATAATTATAAAATCATTAGTGCGTTTACTAGAGATTCCGCTATAAGAGGTGGGTCTCTCATTTTAATTAATGACAAATTAAAATCAAAAGACCGAAAAGACGTAGTAGCACTCACAAGTGAGGGAAAAATTTGGACTATCATGTGCAGAGCTAGAACAATATATTATTATTAGCGTCTATAGACCTCCTTCTGGAGATTACTACCTGTTTGAGTCCATTATGGAGGAAGCCTTAAAAAAGGTATGTAAATGTAAGAAGACTATAGTTGTATGTGGCGATTTTAATATTAATATTTTAGAAAACTCTCAGAACGCGCTAAGGTTCCTCAACCTTTTTAAATCTTTTAACTTACAAAATCTTTTTTGTGAACCAACACGCACCACAGCCACATCAGCTACCTGCTTAGATAATATTTTTTCTAACAGCAATGTAGATGAGAAATCTATAATACATTTTGTAAATTCAGATCATGCAGGTCAGTTAGCTAGATTTAAGTTCCAACATGTTCCATTATCAAAAAATATTGTTTGTAGACCAATCACAACTTATAGATTAGAAAAATTTAAAGAAAACATTAAGAATAAAGTACCTCTTTTGGAGTTGAATAATGATAAACACCCGAATGATCATTACGGAGATTTGTTCGGAGTAATCAAATACGAATGTGATAACATTTTCACTAAAAAAACAATAAATGTAAATCAATTTAAAATAAAATTTAGTGATTGGGCTACGCCTGGAATCTATAAAAGTAGAAGGAAATTATATGAATTATACGAGACAAAGGCATCTACTAATGAGCCACAAGTAATTGAACAGATTAAAAAGTACTCCAAACTATTCAAAAAAGTATGTTCAACAGCTAAATCTAATTATATACGGGCTAAAATTGAAAAATCTGATAATAAAACGAAGGCAATATGGAATGTTATTAACAAAGAAACTTGTAAAGCAAAGTCACGTGATCGATCCTTCGAGTTAAAAATAGATGATAAACATATTAAAACTGATTCTGAAGTGGCCAATGCATTTGAATCTTTCTTCACAAATGTTCCAATCACCACTACAAATAAGTTAAATTCGTCAAAAAACGTAGCCAATTCTCTTCTTAAATCTAGTGTTGATAAATGTAGAATTAACTTTGATTTTCAGTATATTGACTCTGTCACTATACTTAAAACTTTTAAACAACTAAATATAAAAAATACCGAGGATCTTTGGGGCATTTCAACTAATATAATAAAATCAATAGTGCCCGCTATAGCACCTCACCTTGCATTCATATTCAATAAATGTATAGATGAAAATCAGTTTCCTCATCTTATGAAGTACAGTAAAATCAATCCTTTATTTAAAGCAGGAGACAAAAGTGATCCTTCAAATTTTCGACCTATTTCCATACTCCCATCACTCAGTAAAATTTTTGAAAAAATAATATTTAATCAATTGCTTTCACATTTTACAGACAATAAGTTACTTCATAACAAACAGTTTGGTTTCACTAAAGGCAGGAACACAACGGATGCAGGAGTTGCACTTGTGAAACATATATTTGATGCTTGGGAGGAAAAGCAGGATGCTATTGGTATATTTTGTGATCTATCAAAAGCTTTTGATTGTGTTGATCATGGGACTTTGCTACTAAAATTAGGTTATTATGGTGTTTCGAACAGCTCACTTGGCTTACTCGAGTCTTACCTCACTGGTAGAGTACAAAAAGTAAACATTAATGGCACCGACTCTTCTGGCGCCTCATTAGTCATGGGAGTACCCCAGGGCTCTATATTAGGACCCCTTTTATTCTTAATATACGTAAACGATCTTCCTTATTTCACTAAAAATCTTTGTGAGATAGTATTATTTGCTGATGACACATCATTAATTTTTAAAAGTGATAGACAAAAAGTAGCACTTGACGATGTAAATAATACCCTTTCGGAAATATTGCATTGGTTCACAAGTAACAACTTGCTGCTCAATGCGAAGAAAACAAAATGTGTAAAATTTACTATGCCCAATGTTAGACAGGTGGATACTCATATTACTATGAATAATGAATTAGTTCAAATAGTCAATACCACAGTTTTTCTTGGGATAACTCTAGATAGTAAACTACAATGGGGTCTTCATATCACAGCCTTGGCAGGAAGACTTAGCTCAGCTGCCTATGCGGTTAGAAAGATAAGGTCTCTGACTGACGAAAAAACGGCACGATTAGTTTATTTTAGCTACTTTCATAGCGTTATGTCATATGGTCTGCTGCTGTGGGGCTCAGCTGCCGATATTGAGACAATATTCATATTACAGAAACGAGCTATACGAGCAATCTATAGACTCGGACCCCGTGACTCGCTGAAAGAATTATTTAAAGAAATTAATATTTTAACAGTTGCTTCTCAATATGTTTACGACAACATCTTATATGTACGGAAGAACATAGATCTATTCAAAAAAAATTCCGATAACCATAATTTTAATACAAGAAATAAAAATAAATTGGCAATGACAAAAATTAGACTTCATAAAGTTGGTAATTCGTTTGTTGGCAAATGTATAAAAATTTATAATAAAATTCCTCAGGATTTGGTTGACATGCCTCTTAATAAGTTTAAAATAGTAGTTAAAAAATGTTTGATGATGAAAGGCTACTATAATGTAGACGAATATCTTAATGATAAAAATGCATGGTCACCCTAATCTTCTGTTGTTGGCCACTCGTATAATACAATAGAAACTAATTGTAACAATGTAAACAAAACAATATTAAAAAAGAAAATGGATAATCTACCTGAGTTTCTTGCTGGTCTCTTCTCAGGAGAACCAAATTACCGAACCAGCGAAAGAATCATTTTCTAATGGTTATTTATGTACTTACTTAATTTAGTATTTTTATAATATTACTTGACAAAATTGTAAAATTTTGACATTCATATGTGCTCTTTATGTGCCTAAACTGAATAAATGAAATTGATTCTTTGATTCTTTGAATTTAAAAGGAATTTTTCTACTTGCGTCTACCGACGGCTTGACATTTTCGTTGAGAGTTAAATGACATTCATAGTTTTTAAGAGCTCCTATTCCATTAAAAACCTTACTATATTTCTTTAGTATTGACAGACTGTTTGACTCTGTAGGGACTTTGTGACACATTGACTGTGATATGACTTGACTTTGACTGTTAGACTGACTTGACATTGACTGTAAATTGTTGTTCTGGCTATGCTGACTAAGTGTGTAGTTTGGACTGTGTTCAGATATGTTTTCATCAAAGGTTACTGACTGTATTCTTTTTATGACTTTTAACTGTTGACATGACTGTCTACCCAGAATATTTTTGCAATCTAACTGTGTAATATGGAAACACAAGTTGTATGATTTGTCATTATACTTACATGGTAATGTACAATAACCGATTGTAGGTATACTTTGACCTGTAAATGTTGTCAAGTTAAATGGTGTTTGTATAAGATTTATCTCTTGCAACGCTAGTTTTTCAAATGCTTTCTTAGACATCAAATTCACATCTGCACCTGAGTCAATAAGTAAGCAAACAGATTGACTACAGATACTTAGGGTTATTGACCATTGGTTACTACATTTTACAGAATTACATTGATAAACAGCACCTAAAAAAGCTTGATCATCATTAGAAAAATCTTCTTGCACATAATTAACATATTTTTGCTTGGACTTACACATCTTTGAATAATGATTAAGTTTTTGACAGAAATTACACTTTGCACCAAGAGCAGGACATTTAAAACGATGTGTTTGACCACACTTTGGACACATTGAGTTATTCATAGACTGATTGTTACCTTTATAACCATTGGGACTGCTATAACTCGATGAATGGGATGTATTGTATGACTGGTTAGGATTGTACCTTGACTGTTGACTGTGACTCTTACTTCTTGATTGACGATCCTGTGACTGCGGATTGTACCTTGATTGTTGACTGTGACTCTGAATTCTTGATTGACGGTCCTGTGACTGCGGATTATACCTTGATTGTTGACTACGACTATGATTTCTTGACTGATTTCTTGACTGACGATGTTGTGAATGACTTCTACTGGACTGTTGACTACTTCTGTTATGTATACTATCTATACTAGCTACAGATGAATTGGGATTTGTGCCTGATAATATTTGAACTTCTTTCCGGGACGATTCTAGTGACTTAGCAATATTTATAGTGGCATCTAAAGTGGTAGGTAATTCTTGCAAAATTTTCTCTTTAATGTAGTGATTCTGATCATTTAGATTCCAACTAAATATATCTTTTAGTAAATCGTCTTGCAATTCACCAAAATTACACTGATGGGCTATATTTTTGAGATCTGTTATATAACTGTCCAGCTGTTCATTTTGCAGTTGCTTTCTGTTAAAAAGTTTATGCCTTATCATGGTTATATTGACTTTTGGGCTGAAATAACCTGCAAATCTGTCGATCAACACTTGTAGCTTGACTGTTTCGACATCTAGGTTGAAAGAATAAAATATGTGAAGGCAATCTGGTCCTATATAATGTAATAAAAGTGCTACTTGCCTATCTTCGCTTTCTTGATCATATTTAAATGCTTTGAGATATATTTTGAATTTGGTGATCCAATTTTTCCACGTGAGCGGCATGTTGGATGCATGAACGTCCATGTGCTTGAGGCGACCCGACGACATTGAAGATTCGTCCATTTTTTTTCTTTTGGTTGATCCAGTTCTTCCTAAGACACGCCAGTTTACACCACACCTGATGTTTGTTGGTTTTTGGAATAAAAGACAGGAGCTCGTAGTAATACGTGTCGTGTATTTCAGTCTGCCATGTTACAAAGTAAGGAAGTGAACATAGACAAGACAATATTGATATAATCTAAGCATAGACTAAACTAGGCTATGGCTTACAAGCTAATATAATATTATGACAAGAGGGAACACTCGGTGTCTTAAGAAATGGTCACCCATCCTAAGATCGGCCTGACTAGATGTTGCTTAACCTTTGCAATGTATTAATATTGTCGGTTACACGTGCTCTCCGAGACACGGAGGGAACACTCAGTGTCTTCAGAAATGGTCACCCATCCTAAGACCGGCCTGACTAGATGTTGCTTAACCTTTGCAATGTATTAATACTGTCGGTTACCACTAGACCACGTGCCCCTCAAATAAATAAATAAAGAGCAAAAAATAAATAAAGCAACTATTGAGTACAATGTTATTTTTTACTTAAAACGTTTTTTATTTTATAACTCTAATTTAATTTATAATATGAATCGATGAACAGTTGTCTTGCAGCTTGACATATTATCTGGTACATCTTGACGTCTATTATTATTTATTTTGGTCTAGTCTAATATCAAGTATTTTCTTCGATTATAATGGCAATATGACGTAAAACTGCAAATGCAACTATGTATAGTTTTACACTGTCTAAACTTACGCTAAAGCCGTGTAGTAATCGAAATTTTTGTTTCCACACACCAAAACAGCTTTCTATTGGGTTTCTTGTCAATATGTGGGCCTTGTTATATTCCTCCTATTTACTGGTGCCAGGATTCTGTACAGGTGTAAACAAAAAACTTGGTAAACCATAACCAGCATCACCAAGTAAGCGTCCGTGAAGTTCTCCATTTTCAAATCGCTGATGTAATCTTCTTTCTCTAAAATACGAGTCATGAGTGCTACCTCTCTAATGTGCAACAATGTCTCTAATCTGTAATTTAGAGTCGCAGACTTCTTGGACGTTTATAGAAAATATACCTTTTCGATTAATGTAGTACTGTGTGTTATCTTCACTAACTTTTTTTATCTAAATATGGATGCAATCAATAGCTTCTACCACATTTCTGAAGCCACCAAATTCTACGGAATCCAGCAATAACATCTTCCTATTCTTCAAAAGTTCGTTGCATATAAATAAATTGAGTTGCTCTGCTTGCTAGTGCAGTTCCGACTCTTCGACATATTATATTTGTAATTGATTGTTGACTCATTCCATGAATGTCTGCTGCATCGTCTTAAACTTCCTGCCGTGCCCGCGTTCTCAGAGCTGTACAGACTGAATCCTCAGCAGAGAAGCCACCACCCTTGGTATTCTGCTCGATATCTCCTCGAAATAAATCTACCACTTCCCTTACATAGTATGCGTTAATAAATCTATATTTACTTTTGAAGATATCATAGTCTAAAGACTCAAAAATGGATCATAGCGACATTTACACACTTTTCTTTTTCTTGCTTCCTTTCCTCATTGTCCATTCCATCAAAAATATCAAAATAATGCATTTTTGGAATTTTCAAGAAGTAAATATAGATTTACTAAAATTAAAAAAAAAATATAGATTTAGAAAATGGAGAACTTCACGGACGCTTACATGGTGATGCTGGTTATGGTTTAATAAGTATTTTGTTTACACCTGTACAGAATCCTGGCACCAGTAAAGAGGAGGAATATAAGAAGGCCCACATATTGACAAGAAACCCAATAGAAAGCTGTTTTGGTGTGTGGAAACAAAAATTTCGATTACTACACGGCTTTAGTGTAAGTTTAGACAGTGTAAAACTGTACATAGTTGCATTTGCAGTTTTACGTAATATTGCCATTATAATCGGAGAAAATACTTGATATTAAACTAGACCAAAATAAATAATAATTGACGTCAAGATGTACCAGATAATATATCAAGCTGCAAGACAACTGTTCATCGATTCATATTATAAATTAAATTAGAGTTATAAAATAAAAAACGTTTTAATTAAAATATAACATTGTACGCAATAGTTGCTTTTTTATTTTTTGCTCTTTATTTATTTATTTGAGGGGTACGTGGTCTAGTGGTAACCGACAATATTAATACATTGCAAAGGTTAAGTAACATCTAGTCAGGCCGGTCTTAGGATGGGTGACCATTTCTTAAGACACTGAGTGTTCCCTCCGTGTCTCGGAGAGCACGTTAAGCTGTCTCGGTCCCGGTTGTCATACGAACATCGATGGCAATCGTTATTGGTAGTTGGAGCCCTTAAAAATCCGACCGTTCTAACTACAGAACTCGATATCGCCCCATGGGTTGTGAAGGTCAGATGGCAGTCGCTTCACGGAAAATATCGAAGTTCAGCCGAATCACAGTTAGACTGGAAAGCCGACCCCAACTGAGTTGGGAAAAGGCTCGGGGAATGATGAGTTGCTTTATTTATTTGTAGATTTTTGTCTTTAACAACAAATTTTCTAGCTCCAAACGTACATACAGTTGCCGAAAAAATTTGCTTGTTGACAATTTACAGCTGCGTTCAAAAACATAGATTCCACAGTTTGAATGTACTTGTCCGAATTTTAAACATTTATTAAATAAAAACCATTTCTTGAACTTTATTTTGTTGGGAACAATATGGCAACGACATATTAAACTTGATTTGGTTATATTTCTTGACAAACAGGCGTAAAAAAATCCAATTTTATTATTTGTAGCATAAAAACATTTTGCAGTTTCAGAACGGTTGCGAAAATGTTACCAGTTCAATTGATCTAACTATTATATAGTTACACAAGGCTTACTCATTGTTTATTAGTCAAGTCCTGGGTAATCAGCTATACAGTCCTTATTCAATGAATAAGTATAACAGTGTTAAACAATGTTGTAAAATATTTTTATTAGTAAGACCCTTAGGGTCTTACTAATAATCATTGACGCACTACGTATAACAGAGTTATAACTAAAACTTGACTAATAAACGCCATTTGACACTTTCGTGTTATACATGGGGCACACTAAAAGTTTTGCACTTCTAGCTAATCAGAACTATTTGAATTTCGAATGTTATATTTTTTTAAACGTAGCAACCTTGTTAGTAATAAAAAAAAACAATTGGCGGGAAATCATTTGTCAATTGTTTTTTATCACATATCAAAGTTCTACGTATACAATGAAAATGGAATTAAGTCGAAAAGATTTTAGAGCGATGATTTTTTATGATTTTAAAAGTTCTCTCTCTCCGCAAGACTGTGCCGCTCGTCTTCAAAATACTTTTGGGAGAGAAGCACCTTGTTTGAGCACCGTGAGGCGATGGTTTGCTGAATTTGAGAGAGGTCGGATTCTTTACATGATGAATTTCGTGAATAGCGGCCTTCAACTGCCGTCAACGAAAATAATGTGGCTACTGTTAAGCGGTTAATTGAAGAAAACCCGCGGATAACCTATAAGACAATTCGAGGACTATTGAGGATTGGTATGAGTCAAATCCAGAAAATTTTACACGAAGAATTGAAAGTTCGGAAACTTTGTTGTCGTTGGATCCCTCATGAACTGACAGTGGAGCAGAAGCAACCTCGCGTGGAATGGTGCTCACAGATGCTACTGCAGTACGACCACGGACATTCTAATGCTGTTTATGACATTGTCACAGGAGACGAAACGTGGATATATTGTTTTGAACCCGAAAAAAAACAGTAATCTTGTGAAAGGGTGTTTGAAAATGAGAACAAGCCAACAAAAGTGAGGCAGGCGAGAAACGTTGTTCTGATACCGTGAGAGCACGGTCGAACTCTTCATACTTTTCGTTATTTTGCATAGTGTCATTTTCCAAGTAGTCATGTAGGTATAATCTCTGCAACTCTCCTGGCCGACGTCGATTCGGTAACAAAACTCTACAATATACTGTTTCCAATAGTTCTATGTATGTTGCAACGGTATATGATCCTTCATTGATTTTATTAGCAGCTTGGTCTGATTTATTTTGTAGATATGCTTTTAATAGTTTCAAATCATTTGCTAACGGTATTATAGTAATTTTGTTCCATTTCTTTTTATTTAGGTCTGTCGCAGCCTGGCTGGAAATGTCAAATTTCCAATTGGAGTCTATTAGCTGTATTAATGTTTTTAGGCCTGCTTCTACTTCACCTGTGTGGACTTCGGTATACGGGCCTTGCTTCTTTAATGCCATCATTATTGCCAGATTACAGCACTGTTTAATACTGGTAGCTATATTCATGGCAAATGTTGGTGAGTCAAATCTGTCTTTCTCCGAGTCAAATTTACCAACAATTTTAGTAGCTGCCACGAAATCATCATAGTGTTCCGGTTTAAGCGCGTCGAAGAAATTGTTAATTGTTGGTTTACCTTTCTTTAGTTCAATCTATAACTTTGCCATTTCTCGCATTTTTCGTGATACAACATTCACGAAGTGCTTTTCTCGGTGAGTCTTTAAGTATTGCGAGCCATATGCACAGATCAGCATGTCAGACTTCGCAACAAGCGATATCTTGTCGGCTCTCATTCTAGGAAATACTGTGGTTTTCAGTTTCTCGTCTACTTTCAAATGTCGCAGCAATAAATTTTGTGCTTCCGATTGGACATTTTTATTGGACTTTCCACTGCATTTCTTCTTGTGTTTCCATAACAACTTTTTTGAGTAGAAGCCTAAGCAATCAGTGCAAGGTAAATAATCTGTATGTTTTTGTTTTCTCATCGGTTTTAAAACATTTACCGAGTTTTGTATATAGTTACCTTTTTTCCTGAGTTCTGTAATTTTAGTTTTTCTTTCGATGCTGTTTTTGGGGTAAGAAGTAATTCTTTGTACCTCTGGTTCGTACATATGTTGTCTTAACAAATACCTTGCAAAATTCAAAACTAAGTTTTCACAGTAAAAACAAAAATCTCTGCCTCGAATTATTTTATGGAAATCTTTTTTGGGTTTTCATTTTGGATCTGGGTAGTGTTAGAGTCTTCCTCTATATAACTGTTTATTGTTACATCGTGTACTGAAGGCAGGGTACAGATCTCATTTTCAGGTACTGAAGGAACAGTCTTGATCTCATTTTCAGGTACTGAAGGCACTGTATATATCACATTTACAGGGCCAGGTTTAATTAAGTTCTTTGGAACGGAGATAACTTCGCGACAGGGAGAGTTGCTAACATAACTGAGGTCACTTTCTGCATCGTTTTGCAGAAAATACGTGATTGAAGTATCCTGAATGCGTTTGTCCAATATTGCTGGTGATGAATACTCTCTGTAGTTTGGAACTTCTGATAGATCGTAATCCACTGGGTCGGATGGTTTCAAAGAAGCACGGCAGTCCAGGGAATATTCATCTTCCGAACTAGTCTGCAAAAGAATATTCAGTTGTCAAAGAACAATAAAAAAATTAAAAGAATATTTCCAGATCTAAAGTAACTTAAGATCTAGAAATGATCTATTCGTGAAAACGGTGCGTGCTCTAGCTACTTGGTAGCATTTTCACAAGAGATGGAAAATGTGAGAGAACATCAGAGTAAATACCAGGTGGAGCGGCAAGACACCGGCGTAAGTACAAGTATGTAAGTACTCGTAGTATCTAGAGATTTCTTTTGTATAGGTACTAGGTGGAGCGGGAAAACATGAGAGTAAGTACATGTAGGTAGCTGTAGTATCCAGAGATAGCTTTTGTATGGGTACTAGGTGGAGCGGGAAAACATGAGAGTAAGTACATGTAGGTAGCTGTAGTATCCAGAGATAGCTTTTGTATGGGTAATAGGTGGAGCGGGAAAACATGAGAGTAAGTACATGTAGGTAGCTGTAGTATCCAGAGATAGCTTTTGTATGGGTAATAGGTGGAGCGGGAAAACATGAGAGTAAGTACATGTAGGTAGCTGTAGTATCCAGAGATAGCTTTTGTATGGGTACTAGGTGGAGCGGGAAAACATGAGAGTAAGTACAAGTAGGTAGCTGTAGTATCCAGAGATAGCTTTTGTATGGGTATATGTAAGTATTAGGCGGAGTGGCAAGACACCAGCGTAAGTACAAAATTTTTGTGTATGCGTGTTATGTATGTACTTACAACAAAATTTGGCGGTGGAGTGTAGTTCGATTCTGTTCCAGAAAAGTCTTCACTGAAATCAGATTTATTCTATAAAAAAATTAAATATGTTAATGCTTTGCCCTATTAGAAACAAACTAAATTTAATAACTTAAAATGTAAAACATCTCTAACACACATTAATCACGAAGAAATGCAATTTTATGTGATAACATATGTAGGTACTTAAGTAGATCTTTTAAAACTAGTTTTTAATAAACTACAAGATGCAACAGAAATGTATAGGTAGTCAAATTTTAAGGGGTTATTACTTGTTAAGGACGTCACTCTGAACAACTGTCACTACGTGAAACCGAGCAACTTTATTTTTTACTACTCCGCATACGTTTTGTGCCGGGTGATCAGCTGATTTGCTGATTCAAACTTACAAACATAAATACCTAATAACAAACCTTATCTTTTTCTTTTATAATGGACTCCACTAATGTCCTACTGAGGGGCATAGGTCTTTAATTGAGTACTTAATACGAATTAGGTAAAACAATGTTAATTAATATCTTACCTTGGGGTCCAGGTCCAGGTTATAATTATTTCGAGTTTCATTGTTTTGATCTGTAATTATGATTAATAAATTATGTTCTGTGACTGACTGACAGATAAGCGGACAGTGGATGGCACTCTTTAGGTAGGTAGCAAGGTAGAAAACCCTAAGGACTAGAACAAGAGTGCTTTGATTCGCTTACCTATGAGACGAATTATTTCGCAAGTAGGTACCTACTTAAAATCACCGCGCCGCCCGCGCCGCGGCCGCTGTGTCTACGCGATTTCCTACCTATATAGGTAGGTACTTACAACAAAACAACCCAAAGACGAATAACTAGGTAGTTAGATACCGATAATCTGGCAAATGAACTGATTGATTAATTTAGTCGGTACCTATCTACTTATTGACATAATCGCCAATTGAACTTTGAAATTACCACATAACTAAACCCTAAAATTAACCTTGCGCATTGAATACAAAGTTGTCGAAATTCTAATACCTACTAATAATACTATTATTATAGCGTCACGCCTCTTCCCGCGATTACGCGCATTTGTGTCCACGTTTAGACATTTATTCAATACCTTAATACATACTACACCAAAAATTACTTTGACATGTACTTACTTACCTATAGCCAATTGTAAAATTCTAGTACTTCTCTTCATTTTCTCCAAATACACAAACACTTTCACTGCGGCGTCGTTACGGCGTCTGGCCGGCCAAAGAATAAATTGATATTCAAAACAAAAACATTAACCACGTGCTTCCCACCCTCTCACCCCGCGCACCGATCGCTGCCTTGACTTGAGCCGCTTCGATCATCTGCCGATTCGTGTCATTTTGCGGACGTAATTAAATCCATCATTTATATTGATAAAAACTTTTAAAATATTTGCGATATACGGTATCACTGTAAGCGGTGAAATGAACGGTGATAAAATGGTGTATTCGCTGCGCGATGATATACGCCGCTCCGAGCCACCTCGCGGTGTGTGTGGCAGGTCGCTGAACTAAATTATGCGCTGGATTTCATTCCCAAGTCAAAATTGCGTCCATGCCAAAATTTTGCCCAGGCTCTCTTACATTAATATGGCGTCACCAGAAAAAAAATCAAGGCTAGTCAATCTTGCGTCCGTATACAGGACGCAGTAAGTCAGTCGGACGCAGCATAGTTGGTAAAAGCACTCATGTCTGACGCAGGATGGGCGGTGAGATGTATATATATATATATATATATATATATATATATATATATATAACTGTTATACTAAAACTTGACTAATAAACGCCATTTGACACTTTCGTGTTATACGTCTGTTATAACGGACTTTGACCACCTCTGTGGTCTCTGCGGGTGTTTGGTCGGGACGAGAATCCCGCGTCATTGGGGTCGGGTTTTATCCCGCGTCAGTGAGTGAATCTGGTTGCGTGCTATGGGGCAAAGGCCCCGCAGCACGCAACCCTTCTAGCCTGCTTCTGTAAGGACGGTGGGTGGCGATCCCGCCGTCCTCAGGCCCCGATCATGGAGGACGATACTCTTGGGCGTAGTCGCGTAGTCTGGGGCAGCCTGGCCGCCGACTACGGAACTCGGCGGGGAGGGTACGCTCCCTCTCCCTCGCCTACGCCGCCTCCTTCGCGAGCATGACTTGCTCGCAGAAGGACACGGCCGCGTTCCACCTACTCCCGCTGGATACCATGGCTTGAAGCATGGTCCCCAGCGAGAGGGTATCCACGCCCAGACCCACTACGAGGTCCCGGCGCTGACTCGCCCACGCTGAGCACTCCACCAACGTGTGGAGTGCGGTGTCGTCATCGGAAACCTCGCAGTGTTGACACCGGGGTGTGACCTCACGATGCATGCGAAACAGATAGCTACCGAAGCATCCATGCCCGGCAACCATCTGCGTCGCACGGTACGTGAGGTCACCATGCTGCCTCTGCAGCCAATCGTCCATGATCGGTCTCACCGCCGCGATGAAGATGGCACCCCCCTTGGGTTGCTCAAGTCGCACCCTCCATGACTCCATGAGATCCTGGCGGAGTTGGGACCGTTGGTCCTCGATTTCTCGAGACGCAGGCCTGTGGTCCCGCTCCAGCGCCTCCTTGCGCCATTGGAACAATGACGCAAGGGCTCTCGCTTCCAGGTCCCATGGAGGGGTCCCGGCTAGGAGACATGCAGCCTCTCCGGAGATCGTGCGGTACCCCCGTACGGTTCTGACGGCCAAGGTTCTAAGTGGTCTGTTTAACAGAGTCACGTTCCCCTTGACCGCCAACCTATCCGCCCATACGGGAGCCCCGTATAGGGCCATACTCCGCACGATCCCCAGGTACAGTCTCCTGCAGGAGGCGTTGGGTCCCTTTAGGTTGGGCATCAGTAGCGAAAGCGCGACCGCTGCCTGCGTCACCTTGGGGACCAAACTTCGGAAATGTGGTCCGAAGTTCCATCGGCTATCAAGTACGATCCCTAGGTACTTCATCGAGGGCTTGATGCCGATGCTAACGCCTCCCACATTTATGCTGGAACCTTCTGGTGGACCGTTCCGAGGTCTGTGAAAACACAGAACCTCGGACTTGTGCAAGGCCACCTCCAGTCCCAGCTGCCGTATCCGACCCACGACTCGAGCAACACCCGTCGTGACCTTGAGTGCTGCCTCCTGGTACGTTACACCCCGCGCCGTGACGAGGGTATCGTCGGCGTAGCACGTTACGCCGACACCCCTAGGCAACGCACCCCGCAGCACCCAGTCGTAGCCGATGTTCCACAGAAGCGGCCCCAGGACCGACCCCTGCGGAACACCGCACGACACATCTCGCCGAGCTGGCCTGATCCAGCTGGGGAAAGCTATGGCCCTCTCCGAGAGATAGGCCCCGACAATACGACGGAGGTAGAGAGGCGTTTCGTGATACACGAGCGCCTCCCTAACGCAGCTCCATGGCAAGGTGTTGAACGCGTTGGCGATGTCAAGAGACACCGCCACCACCACCTTGCCCTGCGAGACTGCTTCCTCCGTCAGGCTCTTCACGCGCATGATCGCGCTCACGGTGGAGCGTCCCCGACGGAAACCGAACTGGTTATCCGCCAGGTCTGGCCCCACACTCGTGAGATGCTCGACGAGGCGTTCCGCGATAATTCGCTCAAAGAGCTTACACACCTCGTCAAGCAACACGATCGGCCGGTATCCGGACGGTGAGTCCACCGGCCGCCCCGCCTTACGGATCAGGACCAGTTTTCCCGTCCTCCACACCTTGGGAAACTGGCCCCTTTCGAGGCATGCGCTAAAGAGCCCCATCAGTCGAGGCCCGAGTTCTTCGAGGGCCAGGACCCATGCACGGCCAGGAATGCCGTCGGGTCCGGGGGCAGTGATTTTCCGGCGTTTAAGCCGGAGTACTGCCGCACCTAGCTCCCCCACCCCCCACCCTTCGGGTACGTCGTCTTCACTGATGCTATCCGCGTCGGGCAGAGACGGAGCCATGCGCGGAGGGACGTGCTCCTCCGCGCTCGTCGGAAACAGGGAGCCCATGACCCGCTCCAGCTGCTGCGGCTGGAGACTCTGGGTCAGTGGGGGCGCCCTAGGTCGGAGTTTCTCCCTGACCTGTAGGTACGGGCGCCCCCATGGGTTCTGCTGCAGGGTCTCCAGGAGCTCCTCGCGGGCCGCCGTCTTGGCCCGCTTTATAGTCTCCTGGAGATTACCTTTAGCCTCCCTGTATGCCTGAAAAAGCTCCGCCTCTCGGGCTGCCGCTTCGTCTGGGCGGCGACGCCTCCGGCGAAACCTGGTGTACCGGCGGCGGGCGGAGATGCATGCTGCCTGCAGCTCTGCAATCTCCGGCGACCACCAGTACACCTGCTTCCTGGCCGGTCTGGGTGTAACCCTAGGCATCGCCGCATCACAGATTTGCGACATGGCTCTCCTGAACCACTCCGCCTCGGCATCCACATCAGCAGGCCGGTCCGGCGCCGGAATCCAGGCCTGCACGATGGATGCCTCTAGGAGAGCCTCCCGATCCAGATGGTGAAGTGCCCAACGCGGATCCGGGGGATTTGCCACCGGCTGTGGGAGGTCAGGTGGGGGGACGACATCGAACCGGATGTACCGATGATCCGAGTGCGTCTCCTCACCCTCCTCCACGCGCCAGCCTGTAATACGGCGGGCGAGGTCAGGGGATGCGAACGTTACGTCCACGATCGATTCCTCCCCCCGCCGCCAAAAGGTGGCGACATTCCCCCGGTTGAGGACCTCCAGACCACGTGTTCTGGTCCAGTCCTCAAGAAGCCTCCCCTTGTCACTGGTTTCCCGGGAGCCCCACGCCTCACTCCAGGCGTTGAAGTCTCCCAGGAGCAGGACAGGGCGAGGACGGCACGCAGCGAAGACGACGTCGAGCTCAGTGAGCCATAGCTCAAACTGAGACTCGTCAATGTTCGGCGAGATGTAGGTGGCCACGACTGCCAACCCATCATAGTCCGCCGCAACACACCCGCGGCCCCTTGCAATGATCGCAAGGCGCGAGTTGTCTGCGGCGGACCCCCCAAAGATACAACAGGCCGAGCCGTCCTCGTCCACCGGGCTTCCCGGGTGGACGTAGTACGGCTCGGCGACCACGGCCAAGTTTATGGACCACTGCCGGATGCTCTGGTACAGAAGATCCTGAGCAGCACGGCAGTGGTTCAAATTCACTTGCAGGATACGGATACGGGCGTCAGACATTAATTGACGTCCATAACCGCATCCCGCCGCGAAGCAACTGGCCGCGCAAGGGCGGCACCCCCACCGCTCTCAGCGGACGGACGAGGTTTTGGCTTCGAGGCGGCGCAGGTTGTGCTGCCGACCCGGTGATCCGCGGTCTTGCCCTCCGCCTCGCATCTAAAGCAGCGAGGCGGGGCGTCACAGGCACTTGCCTTGTGACCGGGCCGGCTGCAGCGGAAGCACCGATCGCCCACGGTGACTTCCGCTGTACACTGCACTCCGACGTGCCCCACCACCATGCACCGGAAACATCTGGTTTCCCGGGCACGAAGTAGGTGCACCTGCGCCTTTAGGAAGCCCCCTACGAGGAGGCTTCGTCCGTCCGCCACTTTCAGTGCCGCCGCGACGGGGCACTGGACGACTGTCATCCCGTGACCAGTGGAGCCGAAGGAGATATCTGAAGCCTTCACCTGGTCACGGGGGCAGCCGCCCGCCTCCACGACGGCGGAGACTTCCTCCGTCGTGGCCGTGTCATCCAGACCCGTGATGCGCAATGCAGCGCATTTGGTGGGTCTGGTGACGCGGACGGCTTCTTCGTCCAGCGCGACCCTAAGCTGAGCCGCTAGGGCGTCAGCTTTAGGGCCGCTGGAGGCGCCGGAGACCTCGAGGAGGCGAGCCCCGGTGCGTGTCGTCTTGAGGGCCGAGAGGTTGACTGAGGACTTCACGGTCCTCAGTACGTCGGCGTACCCCACCCCTTTCTCCACACCTACCGTCGTCACCGTCAGGACGACGGCGGTGGAGCGAGGGGGGCGGGGCCTCTTCGGCGCCTTCGCCGCGGCGGCTTTGGCCGCTTTCTTGGCAGCCTTCGTCTTCCTCTTCTTGGCTCCCACTACTTCCCATCTCTCCCGTCTGGAGGGATGTAAGGAAGCAACGGGAGCGACGTTAGAGGAAGACGAGGCGGCAGGGGTGCCACTCTTCTTACCGCGCCCCTTGGCCTTCCGCGCCTGGGCCGCGGTCTCGGCCGGCATCCGGTTCGCTGAAGCGGACGGGGGCGGAGCGGGGCGGCGGACAGCGGGAGTGCCGCTTGGACCCGGAGCGGGAGCACCGCCAACAGCCGCCGCGTATGAAAACGCGGGACGCGCTAGCGGAGGGCGGTACGCCCGGTCCTCCAGGACCGCGAGGCGCCTCTCGATCGCCGTCAGGACCTGCACCGTAGTCGGTACAGGCTTCGGCGGCGAGCCGGGCGCCATGGTGGGCGCGGTCCTAGGCGCCGTCTTCGGCGCTGGTCCAGCCGTCAGAGGAGGAGGTGGCATGGGACCTGGAGGTGCCTTGACCGCTTTGGTCAACTCAGCGACCTCCCGACGGAGATCTTCCATCTCCTTTCGGGAGGCAGTGAGCTCCACCTCTAGGCTCGCAACCTGCATGCGGAGCTTCGCCTCCTCCTCTGTGACGCTCCGCTCGAGGAGCTTGTCGAGGGAGGATTGGGCTTCATCCACCAGTGAAGCCACAATCTTCTTCCTCCCCGACATATTTTTACTCCCCCGCATGGCCGCGTTCATGCGGGAGAAAATACTCATTATCTCCCGCGCGGGCGGCACACCGATATCCCTGCGACTGCGCAGGGACGGCACAGATGAAGGGGGTGGTGTTGGCGGGCGCTTTCTGTAGGCGTCGAGACGCGTGCGCACCGTCTTCACCGGCACCTCCTCCTCCGAATCGCTGGAGAGGAGGGACCCCCACCCACAGCAACTAGTGCTCCGGTCGCGCGGCAGCCTCCCCTTCTCGAGGGTCCTCTTCTGCGAAGAAGAACGGCCCTTACCCCTCACACTACTGGGAGCTGACCCATCGTCAGTCCCAGCAGCAACATTTCCTTGGGGCGTCGACGTCGCGCTGCAACTAGGCGGCGCGACGCGAGCCCCCAAATCAAAAGGCATCGAAGTCCGTTGTTCACGCAATATGTCGTTGGCTGAGACTGCCCGGGGAAGGGCAGTGTCAGGACCGGGGGTCTCTTCAGGCTTATTCATAATAAGCACAATTTCTTCTGTATTGGCCACTCAAGTCTCGATTTCGACGTTCAGTCACCCAACTTGCCACTGCGTTACCGTGGTCAAGTTGGGGTCCAGGGCGGACGGCGAGGACGTAGTCTAATCTCTTGGGGCCCCGCCCCTATAATTTGTACTGTATTTTACGCAACCCTTATACACTCTGGAGACGTTGTATATGCCTATTTTATCCTAAAAATACATGTCAATGTCAGTTGTGTATTGATGTTTTGTGAAAATTCCAAAAATGGATTATCTGCATTACTTTGATATTTTTGATGGAATGGACAATGAGGAAAGAAACCAAGAAAAATAAAAGTGTATAAATGTCGCTATGATCCGTTATCTTTAAACGATGATATTTTCAAAAGTAAATATACATTTACTAAAGTATATGTAAGGGAAGTGGTAGATTTAGTTCGAGGAGATATCGAGCAGAAAACCAAGGGTGGTGGCTTCTCTGCTGAGGATTCAGTCTGTAAGTACAGCTGGCACGGCAGGAAGGTCAAGACGATGCAGGAGATATTCATGGAATGAGTCAACAATCAATTAAATTAAATATTTTTTATTTTTTTAAATTTTTTAAATTTTTTAAATTTAATTAAATTTTTTTTTCGAGGCTGGCAACACTCTAACTAACAGCTGATTTTTGTAGCTCTTGCGAATTAATATTAAATTATTCAATATTTTAGTAAATTTAAAGCTTATATTATGTTATTTTAAAGTAAATTCAATTAATTAGTGCACAAACTCGTGGAAGTATTGTGAAATTTGTCAATAACAGGATCGGTTTTTGCCGAACTGTCAGTGCATGTAATCGCTGGTTCTTTTGAATATTTCGTGGAATATTCTTAGTGAATGGTATACTGGTGAGTTTGATTACCTTTTGTTCACGTGTTTATATGTTACAGTATATTCCACGTTGCTAACAGGCAGGTATTTAATACAAATTCCTAGGTTTATATCGCATTGACATACCGGTGAATTCCAACCTACCTACTACTTAGGTATAAATAGTCTGCTAGGATTCTACAAAGTAAACCTTTAATTTGTATACTTGAATAGATTATTTCTTTAGTTAGTCAGTTGGTTTTGTTGCTCTGCATTGTGGCTAGGTGTTCATTATCTTCTCAATTATACCCTACTAAGCCAATATGTCTACATCCACTCGATCTGCCACGGCACGTCAATTGCAAATACAGTTGAAAGAAGCCCTATTACAACTCAAAGTAGAGAAGAAAGAAAACCAGCAACTGATAATGGAAAGGGAAGATAATGAACGTGAATATGACTTAATGCGCGTTAGAAATTCTAGCTTAGAGCAACAGCTGTCTAAAAGTCAGGTAAATTGTGATGAGTTGACCGAGCAACTTAACCAGCTTAGATTGGAAATGGAATCTTTCCGCCAATGTAGTGATATGTTTGAGCAAATCCTCAGACGTAACACACAATTAGAAGATGAGCTGGGGGAGGCACACAGGCTTATTACTACCTATGAACAGGATGCCCAGTCGCACCAATTAACAGAGGTGTCCAACCTCTACACAGAACTTATTGAAAGTAGCTGTGTGCCTGCCTCAACTAATTTATCAGTCATAGATCTCACAAATTATAGTAGGTGCTTAAATACTCCTAAACCAATGATTAGTCATAACAAAATCAAATGCCAAAAAAAAATAAACAAAAAAATTAAGAAAATTAATTTAAAAATGAAATCTTGTTTGTCTAATAATAGTAATTTAAATTTAAAACTACAGTCTGACCTGGATGTTTGTACTGGGCAGTTGGTTATATGCAGCAAGCAGTTGGCTGACAGTCAGGTGGCTCATGATGTTGTGAGGGTCACGTTAGAATCTCACATCAAGCAATTACAGGAGAATTATGATAGTTTATTCTTTAAATATGAACTACAAAGTAAACAGAATACTGAAAACATGTTGGCATTGGACAAATTGATAGAGGACAGTAGACACAACCAAGAATTACTTGATTCTATAACTCAGCATTATAACTCTGAGCACATCGACCAACACCCTATCAATGACTCCGTACCAGCTCTCTCTACTTGTGACAGTATTCTGGAAACAATTTCTGATCCTACCACCAACATTGAGCCTCCTAGTAATACTATGGTTTTTTCTGATGGGGTGGGTTGTAATATGGGCTATATGTTTAATAAATACATTGAAAACTGTGTTAATTATTCCCTGCCCAATGCAACTTACACTCAGATCATAGACAAAATTGTGTCATCCAAGTATAATAGTAGTACCACTATTGTATTATTGGTAGGTAAAGTAACAAAATAGGTAAGAAGAAAGGCTTTTTTCTCTCTCTACCCTCAGTAAAGTGAACAGTGTTGGAATTGATTTGCGATATAAATTTATGTTTTTAATTGGTTTTTGAGCTTTAACTTTCGTGAAACTGTGTTTTAACTGTAAAACAAGTGACCATATAGTGAAATAACTAAACTTTTCGTGGTTTCATATTGTTTGTAACGAATTGTTGAACAAGCTAAAATTCAAAGTAAAAGTGACATTTTTTGCCGTAACGAAAATTAAAAATACTTTTCGGTTGAGCCTATTTATAGCGATTGTTTTGAAAAGAAAAATGACTGCAACCATGAAGTGTTATCAATGCGTGGACGAATTCAGTGACGAGAATATGATACAATGCGATGGGTGTAAGCGGAATCTGTGCACGACGTGTAGTAATTTGACGAGTACTGAGATTAGGGTGATGTGTCTCAAGTCTAAGCGTACCTTGGTATTCTTGTGTGACCCGTGTCGAGGGGCACTATTCCAAGTGCCAAAACTAATTAAATGCTATGATACAGTGCGTGACGAACTAGACGAAATTAAAAAGATACTAGCGAACAAAAGTGATGTCACTAATCAAAGCCCGCCGTTAAAAGCATCAGCAAGCAATACTCATAACACCAATGATATTATTGGTGAGATGGCGGAGCGGGACCGACGTGCGGGTAATCTGATCTTGGTAGGTGTTGATGAATCTAACTCGGATAACACAGAAGTGCGAAAATTACATGATGAAACTGCTGTAAATGGACTATTAGCACAAGTCACTGGCACGGAGAGTCCTAAAGTGTTGAAGGTGCTCCGACTGGGGCAAAAAAACAACACTAAGGCAAGACCTATAAAGATCGTCTTGGGGAGCCGCTCAGATGCTTTGAACATACTCAGGAACAAGAATAAAGCAAGTAAAGAGGTGAGATTTTATAATGACCAGACACCCCAGCAACGGCAAGAATTAAACCTGCTTCGTCAGAGTTTGAAGGACCGGTTAGATAAAGGTGAGACAAACCTGACTATAAAGTATTTTAGTGGTGTACCTAAGATTGTGAAATCAAAAAACTAACAGATGGAAACCAACCTTACACAAACTTGATATTCTATTACACAAATTTATGTTCCTTGTGTGCAAAATTTGATCTACTATTGCAAGACATAACGACAATAAAACCAGCGTTCATAATTATTACAGAAACTTGGCTAAAACGTAATGACAGAAACTCTACTTTTATGATACCAGATTATACATTATTTAGAAAGGACCGTAAGGTATGCTCAAAAGCAGAAGGGGGCAAAACTGGAGGTGGAGGTGTAGCTATTTATGTTAGGAACTCAATGAATGGCCTTCCTATAATCACTAAAAGGAATACCCATTATATGCAAGACAATATTGAAGCCTTATATCTTGATATCCAATTCGGGATCCACCACTTTTTACTTGTTGGTGTTTACCGTGTTGACTCCAGCACAGATGTCGACAATAATCTATTGAGTAAACTGGCAATGGCTGCAGAAAACAACAATATCATCATAATTGGTGATTTTAACTACCCTGACATACCATGGCCTCTACGAGCAACTCAAAAGTTGAATGGTTCCTCTGAATTATTTCAAAACATGTTTTTAGCAAGTAATCTTTACCAACTAGTATCAAATCCTACAAGATTCCGTACAAACCAAACTCCATCATTATTGGACTTGATAATGGTTAACGATACTGCTCCATTAACAGACATTGAACACCGAGCTCCCATAGGTAAAAGTGACCACTGTGTGCTACAATTTCAAATGCAATGTCTCACAAAAACACATACTTTACAACCACAGCAAAAGCGATACTATCAGCACATTGACTACAACGTTTTTAACCCGGATCTTGGCCAGGCCCTACAAAGTCTCAATTATAAAACTGATGAAGCTTATAACAGGTACAGAGTGATTAGTAATAAATGTGTTGATGAGTCGAGGAGGCTGAGGATACACTATGAAGCCAACATCTTACGGAATGGTGAAAAACCTTTTTATTCTTACATTCGTAGCTGCATGTCTTCCAAAGTCAGTATCCCACCCGCTGTTAGGGATTCATCGGGCAACCTGATAATTGATCCAAGTGAGATAGCTGAGGTGTTTGCCGAAGAGTTCCAAAAATCATACTCCATTGAACCCCCTATAAATCAAGCGCCTCATATCAGTACTGCTCGGGTTGATGCATCCCTATGTGATGTGGATTTCTCGGTGGAGGAGGTAGCAAAAGTCCTTAGGAATCTCAATGTGAATTCTTCGGCTGCGCCGGATGACATACCTAGTGCAATATTAAAGAATAGCAGTGATCTCTTGGCACCTGTGTTGGTAAATCTTATGCGATCGTCATTTACTGACAGCCACCTACCGCAAGACTGGAAACATGCTGTTGTTACACCAGTGTACAAAAACGGAGACAAGACAGATCCAACCAGATTCAGACCAATTAGCCTTACCAATACCATAGGGAAATGTATGGAGAAAATAATCTGTCAACGCATAAAGCAGTTTCTTAATCGACACAACATTATATCTATAAAGCAGCATGGCTTCGTCGAGAAAAGATCTACTATTACGAATTTGCTGACTTGTGTATCCATGTGGTCCAAGCACATGGATAGTAAAAAGCCACTAGATGTTATTTACCTGGATTTCGAACGTGCCTTTGATAAGGTTCCGCACCGTCGCCTTTTGCTGAAACTTGAACATTTTGGTATACGAGGAAAACTACTCAAGTGGCTGGAAAATTACTTAAACAACAGAACATACCAGGTTAGAGTGGGAAGTGCACTGTCGGATAGGAAAAATGTGCTTAGTGGTGTTCCTCAGGGTTCTGTGCTCTCTCCGGTTCTATTTAACATTTTTACCACGGATCTCATAACTCTGATAGAATCACAGTCATGCTTCTTTGCTGACGATGGTAAATTTTTTGGTGATCCTCTCATCCATTCTGGGCAACTGCAATCTGATCTGAACAGACTTCTAGACTGGACTATAGAATGGATGGCCAAGCTCAATGCCGATAAGTGTACGGTACTACGCCTGGGAAAGAATAATCCTGATACTCCTTATAGTATAGATACCACAATAATTGCATCAGTGGCTGCTCAGAAGGACTTAGGAATCACTATAACTAATGATTTAAAATGGGCTGATCATATAAATAATATAGTTAAAAGGGCAAATTCTTTTCTGTACGCCATACGAAGGTCCTTCCAGTACATGTCACCAACGGTCTTTGTTAAAATATATAAAACATACATTAGACCTCTACTGGAATATGGATTCCAAATATGGAATCCATATTTTATTAGAGATGTGGATTTGCTGGAGAGTGTTCAGAGGAAAGCCACTAAAATACCATACGGATTTCGGCGTAAACCATATGAAGAGCGCCTAAGACTGCTGAAACTACCAACTCTTAAAGAAAGACGTCTAAGGGGGGACCTCATTGAGTGCTACAAGATTCTAACAAATAAATACAATTTGCCTAAACAGTTTGTTGACATATTTGTGCTGAAGGAAAAAGTACACTCATCCCGTGGACACAGCCTCGCTCTAAGCCGCTCACCATCACAGTCATTAACCGCTCATCACACCATAAACAATCGCATTGTAAACCTTTGGAACAAGTTGCCTGAACATGTGGTATCGGCCGGATCTGTGAACTCATTCAAGTGTCGCTTGGATCAATGGCTTGAAGACTATAAACAAACGAATAAACAGTGAACTATATGTGTGAACTAAGTGAACTAAATAATAAGTGAAATAATAAATACAATACTCCAACACTAGGATGTGGACATCACAGCACTAAATGCTGCTCGTCCATAATAAAATAATAATAATAATAATAAAGAATTAATGTACTGTATACAATGCTTAAGTAGACTAAAAGTATTTAAAATAATATTATGTGCGTTCCCATATGCGTGTTGCCAGTCCTCATCCTATAATAAAAAAATACATCTTCTGAATAATTTTATTCATACTTTGACATGTCGTCATAGTGACACTTTTATTTTTTTTGACACTAATAATTTTATTAGTAATTATTGTTTTAAGACCAAAGATAGTATTTATCTTGTGAAGTCAGACAAAAATAAAATTGCTACATTGCTAGCAAATAATATTAATTTTTGGACGAGTTTACATTGTAAACAAAGTAATATACCTACAGATTTGTTAGATACTTGTAGTAATAATTTAGACAAATGATTTAAACTGAACATCCAGACAACAGGAATACCAGAGCTAAAGATGGCTCATCAAAATATAGAAGGTCTTTCTGGCAAGGAATTAGTAGTGGAGTTATTCCTAGAGGAATTAAATGTAGATATTTTGTGTTTGACTGAACATTGGCTCAAGGAGAGTGAGATGATGTTCAATATAAACAACTACAATATTGCAAGTTGCTTTAACAGGAAGTCTGCGATTAAAGGTGGCTCCATGGTCTTAATTAAAAATGGTCTCCGCAGCAAAGAGCGGTCTGACATAGTTAGACTTTCTGTTGAGCGATGTGTTGAGGTGGCCTGTGCCGAGCTTGACCAATATATAGTAGTTTGCGTATACAGTCCACCTAAAAGTGATTTTAGTGTATTTACCAAGGTCATGGACCAGGTTCTAGGGGTTGCGTCAAATAATAGGAAGAAGTTAATTGTGTGCGGAGACTTCAATGTAAACATCCTAAAACAGTGTAAGAAAAGTACTCAATTTTTGAATTTATTTGGTAGTTACAATATGGAAAATATTTTCTGTGAGCCGACTAGAGTCACAGAAACAGCAGCCAATTGCCTGGATATTTTTTTTACGGATTGTGAGTGCTTAAGCAAGTCTGTAATTAGTAAATTGCCATCAGATCACTGTGGTCAAATAGTATCCTTTCCCAAGAGTAATAATAGTCAGTATAATGAGAAAATTATGTGTAGGCCCATAACCTCTAATAGAATTAAAGAATTCAAAAACTTGTTCGAGAAAAAGCTTAATTCTATAGTTTATATAGGTAATAATCCTGAGGTCCATTATAATAGTTTATTTGGTACATTATCTGATGCTTTTTCAGACACATTCAAACAAAAATGCCAAAATCGTAGTGTTAAAACGAAATTTTGTGAATGGGCAACAGTAGGCATTTATAAAAGTAGACGAACGCTGTTTGATCTATATGCAGAAAAACGATACAGATTTGATAAAAGTTTCATTGAATATGTTAGGAATTACTCCAAAGTATTCAAAAAAGTATGTAGACAGGCTAAATCCATTCACATCAAAAGGAAAATAATTGAGGCTCCTAACAAAATAAAAGAAACATGGAAAGTTATAAACAAAGAGTCAGGTAAATGTAAAGTGAGGGATACTGTTACTAAAATTAAATTAGAAAACAAGAATATAACCTCTCCGAAAGGTATTGTAAATGCATTTGAAGATTATTTTACCAACATTCCATTTAAAGTAACTTCTTCTGTTAATTCATGTGCCCACAGTGCTGTGGCCTTTCTCGAAAGTAATATTGGTTCTTCATCTAAATTTAACTTCAAACATATAGACCCCAGTGACATCTTGAAAGCATTTAAAAATCTCAAAATTAAAAAGTCTGAAGATCACTGGGGCATATCAGTTAGCTTAATAAGTAATGTAATTGATATCATTGCACCTGACTTGGCACTAATTTTTAATGAATGTGTAGATGAAGGTATATTCCCTAACCTAATGAAAAATAGTAGACTAATACCATTATTTAAGAAGGGATCTAAGTCTGAACTTGGTAACTACCGCCCCATTTCTATTTTGCCAGCTCTGAGTAAGGTGTTTGAGAGAGTGATGCTAAATCAAATGCAAGTCCACTTCACGACCAACAATCTTTTCCACAGCCAGCAATTTGGCTTTACTCTAGGAAAATCTACCACCGATGCGGGAGTAACCCTTGTTAGCTTGATTTACGACGCATGGGAGGGATCGCAGGATGCCATTGGGGTATTCTGCGATCTGTCTAAAGCATTTGATTGTGTTGACCATCAGACACTTTTGCTAAAGTTACGTCGGTATGGTTTTGACAAAAAATCCTTAGAACTATTAGGATCTTACCTGAAAGATAGGCTGCAGACTGTTCATGTGAACAACGTTAAGTCAAACGGAACTAAGGTCAAAATAGGCGTACCTCAGGGATCAATTCTGGGCCTTTTCTCTTCTTGGTTTATGTTAATGACTTGCCTTGCATGATCGAGGCACAAGCTGGAATAGTAATGTTCGCGGATGATACATCACTTATATTCAAAGTAAATCGGCATAGTACAGATGCGAATAATGTTAATAATATTTTAAATGATATTTCAAATTGGTTTTCTACAAACAACCTATTGTTGAATGCAGAAAAGACTAAATGCGTTAAATTTACAATGCCCAATGTCAGACAAGCAAACGTCCATGTCGTGCTGGGTAGCCAAAGGTTAGAATTTGTAAATAACACTACCTTTTTAGGAATAACAATAGATTCTAAATTACAATGGGGTGACCATATCACCATTTTAGCTAATAAGCTTAGCTCTGCTGCGTATGCTGTGAGACGGATTAGGCAGTTGACAGATGTAGCTACTGCTAGGCTAGTTTACTTTGGTTACTTCCATAGCTTGATGTCCTATGGAATACTACTTTGGGGAAATGCAGCAGATATAGAAACAATTTTAATATTACAAAAGAGGGCAGACCGTGCCATTTATTGTTTAGGTAAAAGAGATTCCCTTAGGGAGCGATTTAAAGATATTAATATTTTAACTGTAGCTTCCCAATATATATTTGATAACATACTGTATGTTAGGAAAAATATATCTAGCTATACTAAAGTAAGTGACGTTACAGACAGAAATCTACGTAATAAAAATAAACTACTCCCTCCGTGTTATCGACTTGGCAAGGTTAGTCATTCTTTCAAGGGGGAAGGTATACGCTTTTATAATAAATTGCCTGAATCGGTCCTTTGTATGCCCGACAATAAATTTAAAAACTTTATAAAGACCACTTTATGTCAAAAAGCATATTATAAGACAGTTGATTACCTTAATGATAAAAGTGTCTGGCTTGAGCATGGTGCAGGCGCCTCCTAAAATGCCGTAATTGTAGCATATTGTACTTAGGCGACTATAATAATTTTTTTGTTGTATTATACACTCCCTTTGATTTTGACACGAGACCAATGTATATTCGTCCACATTTAGTCTTAAGAAAATGTGTAAATGAGTCAATTATTTGAAAAGAGTGACCGAGAGTTTTATTGCCAGGTTCTTTCTCTCGGTTCTACTTATTGCTTTGCGAATCTGGCAGTACATGTAAATATAGAAGCAATGACATTTTTTATTTTAAGTACTTACTGACGTTTGTAAGAGCCATTTATTGACCTATACAAATAAATAAATAATTTCATTTCAATTTCATTTCATTTCATTTCATTACCTACAAACATAATATGTCGAAGAGTCGGAACTGCACTAGGAAGCAGAGCAGCTCAATATATTTACACGGCACGAACTCTTGAAGAATATGAAGATGTGATTGCTAGATTCCATAGAATTTGGTGGCTTCAGAAATGTGGTAGAAGCTATTGATTGCATATAGCTATTGATCCCATATATAGATAAAAAAGTTAGTGGAGATTACACATTACTACATTAATCGAAAAGTTATATATTCTATAAACGTCCAGGAAGACTACAGATTCCAGATTAGAGACATTGTTGCATATTGGAGAGGTAGCACTCATGACTCTCGTATTTAAGATGACACCAGTGATTTGAAAATGGAGAACATCACGGACGCTTACTTGGTGATGCTGGTTATGGTTAAACAAGTTTTTTGTTTACACCTGTACATAATCCTGGCACCAGTACAGAGGAGGAATATAACAAGGCCCACATATTAACAAGAAACCCAATAGAAAGCTGTTTTGGTGTGTGGAAACAAAAATTTCGATTGCTACACGGCTTTAGTGTACGTTTAGACAATGTAAAACTGTACATACTCGTAGTTGCATTTGCAGTATTACGTAATATTGCCATTATAGTCGGAGAAAATACTTGATATTAGACTAGACCAAAACAATAATAAGGGACGTCAAGATGTACCAGATAATATTACTGGTCAAGCTGCAAGACAACTGTTCATCGATTCATATTTAAAATTAAATCAGTGTTTTAAATATAAAATAAAAAATGTTTTAATTAAAAAATAACATTGTACTCAATATTTGCATTATTTATTTGTAGATTTTTTCATTAGCAACTAATTTTCAAGCTCCAAGCTCCAAACGTACAGTTGCCGAAAAAATTTGCTTGTTGACAATTACAGCTGCTTTCAAATACAATACATTCCACAGTTTGAATGTATTTGTCCGAATTTTAAACGTTTATTAAATAAAAACCATTTCTTGAACTTTATTTTGTTGAGAACAATATGGCAACAGCATATTAAACTTAATTTTGATTTATTTCTTGATAAACAGGCGTAAAAAATCCAATTTTATTATTTGTAGCATAAAAACATTTTGAAATTTCAGAACTGTTGCGGAAATGTTACAATTGATCTAACTATTAAATAGTTACACAACGCTTACTCATTGTTTATTAGTCAAGCCCTGGGTAATCAGCTATACAGTCCTTATTCAATGAATAAATATAACAGTGTTAAACAGTGTTGTAAATTATTTTTATTAGTAAGACCCATAGTACCCAAATAACTAAATTTACATATCGTTGTAAATAATAGAGAATATAATAGAAGATATAATAGAGAAACTTTTGTAGGGGGGGGGGGGGGCTGGGGGGGGCTTTATGAATGCAATAAAACCCAAAACAATGGTTTTTAGAACTTTTGTCTGTTTGTCTACATGTTTGAACACTAACCTCAGAAACGGCTTAACCGATTTGAATTTGCGGTTTGGTTTTCAATCGCTTCATAAATAAAAAAGTTATGTAGATCTAAAGTAACACGCAGGCGGAGCTGCGGGTAACAGCTAGTCATTGATATGCAGAAGAAAGAGAGTTGGTGATAGTACGGACCCCTGCGGTACCCCGGCATTCACTTGCAAGAAGCGAGAAGCCTGGCCATCGAACTGCACAGTTGAGGAGGTAGACCATATGCCGGAAGCTTGGAAAGGAGCGAAGCATGTCAGACCCTATCGAAAGCTTTGGCGATGTCCAGGATAATAGCCAAGGACTCGCCGTACCTTTCCATAGCCTCACCCCATACATGCGTGACGAATGGATCATTTATCATTGATCAGTGAGTGATCCTCTAGGTATCGCATGAGCTGCTTATTGATAATAAGCTCAAGCACCTTGCAAATGACTGAAGTGACAGCTATGGGTTGATAGTTGCCCGGATCGGATCGGTCCCCCTTCTTGGGGATCGGTTGTACGTTCGCCTCTTTCCAGACCTCCGGTACGAGCCCTGTAGAGTATGACAGGCGGTACTGACGCGTTAATACTGGAGACAACTCAGCAGCACATTTTCGAAGCACCACCGCCGGAATGCCCTCAGGGCCACTGGCTTTCCACGTGTCGAGTGACCGCAGCACTGCCCGTACATCACATTGCCTGATAACAATATCAGGCATAGTGTGGCCACAGTTGGCGATGGCGGGGGCCTGCAGGCCACAGTCGTCGACCCGGGAATTAGCCGCAAAGAGGTATGTGAGCATGTCCGCCTTCTCTTGGGCTTTGTGAGCCCGTGATCCATCAGGATGACGCAGTGGTGGCAGCGAGGGTTGGCAAAAATTGGACCTCACGGCTTTGGCCAGTTGCCAGTATCCACGGCTGCCCGTGGGATGGGATGTGAGCTCCTGACCAAGCCGCGCGACGCGCTGGGCATCCGCTCTCTTGAAGGCCCTCTTGCTGAACCTAGTGGCCCTATTGTTCGCTGCTTTGAGGCGATCCACGGCGGTCACGTGCCGCCCGAGCCCTGACCCAGGCGCGATATGCCGACTGTTTTTTTCTGGACAGCCTCGGCACATAACGCCCGAACCAGGGGCGGGCTTTAAATAAAAATAAGCCTCGGTAAATTATATTGGTCCAGTATACGTGAATGCTTAAATACTAATATAGCTAATACATTCCTAGTATAATGAGTCAAGTGATGTAATTTAATTATTTTATTATGAACTGAGCCAGAAAATCCCAAAAATACCAATTATAATATTTTGGTGTAAACCATGAATTTTGGTGTACAACGTATATGAATATAAGTGGTAGTTAAACCATTTTACTATTGAGTCCCGCCGGCGTATATCCAGCCATGTACATAAAATATAATTTAAAACAAAAATCAGCAAAAACATTTCATACCAAAGGAAAAGCTTCCAATATTTATTAAAAGAAACATTAAATTTACTCTAATTAAGATTAATTTCATAAAAATATAAGTGATTTGTCTTCAAATCGCTCTCCTGTAAAATTACTATAATGTTAGTTGACTCAGTATACTTAGGAGGTATCGATATCCCCCTTAACATAGTTAAATTCGGTAAGATAGCCTAGCAACAAGTCATAAATATATGTAAACTTATCTTCATTTGACGACGATCAACATGGTTAATGAACATTATTTATCCAAGTTATTTATTCAAATTTTCCTTTACATATTTTTCTAGACTGATGTCTACTTATGAAAACCTTGCCTAAAGATTTTATGTACCTTACAATAGTTATGATCATCGTCAACATCATCATCATGTCAGCCCATTGGACGCCCACTGCTGGGCATAGTCCTCCTTCAAATAGGAGGGAATTAAGCCTACATATACCACGCTGGCCAGACGGGTTGGTATAGGGTGCAGTGTCGAGTTTTCCTTCGTTTTTGTACTATATTTATAAATACAGAAATATTTGATATGATCCATAAATCGAACGGTAGTCACATACCACTGCGCCACCGAGACTAAATAGTTATGACTAGCAGTGTTACGCAAAAAGGTTTAGTTTTATTTTCCAAAAATCTGCTCTATTTTACAGTACAGTAGATATAGACACGAAGCCATTCGGCTACACCCGTAGCTGGGGAGACCTTTAATTTGAACACAGAATGACACAATACAATAGATGCAAGGTAGGTACACAATTCCGCACAAAACAAAAAAGAGGCAAACACAAAACGAAAGATATAATATAAAATAGTGGGAATTGGGCACCCATACGCTAGCGCTGGTAAAACCATCAGGTGTCATCCCAATGCACAAATTAGGCCCTGTCTCAGCTTAATGCTATTGTAAAACAGCGCTGGTTTTCAATGAAATAAATAATAATAAGTAAATATAGGTAAGTAATATAATTATGCACCATTAAATGAAATAATGTTTTTAATATTGAATGGAATCAGGCGTTACCTGGCGAAAGTCCATGATAAAACAATGCTGTTCTCATTGAGACAGTCTTGAGAATGTCTCGTGAGTAGGTGAAACATATGTCGACGTTTATAATGTCTTCTATTTAGCGAAATTAGTGCAATTATATAAAAATTCAACATTGTTTTTAATTAATGTTTTGTATTATTGCAATTTTGAATTTCCCAGAAGTCTATTTCAAATGCAGACATCATATTCCTTCCGTCAGCAACAAATACCTTACAGAAACATAACTTTGAAGCAGCCCATGCAATTTCACAAAGTGTACCGGAATTGATACGGGGACGTTCGAGATAAGCCCTCTTTAGCGTTCCATTACACGTCTCGCTGTCACCAAGACTCCGTATTGTTTGCCAAGAGACCCTCCAAGCAGTGATTTTGAGGATTTCTACCTAAGGAATTCATTATTGAAGAGATTACTTAAATTTCACTGATTTAAATGATGAATGACGAGGAAGTGTATTTTAAAGTTATATGTATTTATTTGCAGCTAACATTAAATTTTTGGTTAACAGTAGCTTTTTATCATACGGTCCTTAAAAATATTTACGGTACCTAAATGATGTTACTACTCGATGTCCTTAAACAATACCAGAAAAAAGTTTTAACACAGCGTAATTTAGTCCAAAGTTAGATGGGATCTAGGCAATTACTGATAAACATATTAATTTTTTTGTGTTTAGTAACTAAATAAAATAAAAATAAATAATGTTAGAATATTTCTGAACTCATCCAGTTATGGTTGAAAACTATGTAATTATATTATTATTAGTAATATATACTTCTAGTTAACAACTTAAAAAAATAATTACATTTATTAATGTTATTAGATTAATTTTAAGCCTGACACAGAACAAACCATCGTGCTCATCACACAAAGGTAGCCCCTTTTTTCCGTTTCGCGGCTTAAGACACACGCAAGGAATATCCTAAGGCAGTTTCACTGACCTCCTATAGTTGAAAGATTAAAGTTAGAGTATAGATTTTCAAAAATTTGCACTAAGAATAATTATTTTTACCTACATACATTATTGTTTTACATCAGTGAAGAGTAGTGTAATCAATAGTATTTATTTTATTATTCTTATATCTCTTATTTTTAAAGTATGAGTGGATCAAATTGGTCCAGATGTAGGAATGTGTGTGTGGACATTATTACAAAAGCACGTCAAACATTGACACAGAAATCGAGTTCCAATTACCGGAATGGGACCAAATTGAATTGACCACTTGAAAATGAGTTGGTTCACCTAGTCGAAACATATTTTATGAGGTAACAAACATAAAAACCGGCCCAGTGCGTGTCGAGCCACGCATTAGATAGGATTCCGTAATTACCTATAAAAGCCTCTATAACTCCTGAACTAACAGAGTTATACCATCCGTTATAGTTTTCCTTCAAAATTCTTTCAGGTTCTTCACGCCAGCCGTTTCGATTTTAGAGGGAGGGGGACGGGACGCCCTGTTTTCGATTTACGAGTAGGGGAGCTATTCCAAAAAAAAATGTTTCACAATTTTATTTCATCACTCTGATTTCTAGTAAATATAAATATCCAAGCAAAGTTTCACGTTTCTAGCACTAACTGTTTGGGAGGAAAGCCGAGGACAGACGAAACTATGAGAGTTCCGAAACTTTTACTACGGAACCCTAAAAAAAAGAAAAAATACTTTCGAATTAAAAACCGCATCCTTTTTTGTAAGTCAGTTAGAAACAGGATCAATTTGACAGGATTCTCTGAAAATCTAATAACATTGAGGATCATTCAATTACTAAGTTACAGATTAGGGATCAATGTAATTAGGAAGTTCTTCGTTACCGAAAGCTTTTATCTATTTATAAAATAAACGAATTTTGATTCCTGAATTTTCTTGTTTTGAACACGCTGAGTCTTTTTAAAATTATTTGTATAAAAGCCTGTAAATACGACCTTGTCTATTCATATTTTGAGAATCACTGTGTTGTAATTTATACCAATTTCCAAGAGGCTTGTCATTTTGACACTTACAAAAAAAACATAATTTGACAGTCAACTACCTTAATTAAAACACATTGATCGGACTTGGATTTTTGTGGAGCGCGTGGCTGGTTGTCTTTTAGGTTATCTCCGGCGCTGGGCAAAAATCCAGGCCCAAACGCTCGATTGCAATACCGAACAATTGTTTCGCATGCATCGTGAGGTCACACCGCGGTGTCAACACTGCGAGGTTTCCGACGACGACACCGCACTCCACACGTTGGTGGAGTGCTCAGCGTGGGCGAGTCAGCGCCGGGACCTCGTAGTGGATCTGGGCGTGGATACCCCCTCGCTGGGGACCATGCTTCAAGCCATGGTATCCAGCGGGAGTAGGTGGAACGCAGCCGTGTCCTTCTGCGAGCAAGTCATGCTCGCGAAGGAGGCGGCCGGGAGGGAGAGGGAGCGTACCCTCCCCGCCGAGTTCCGTAGTCGGCGGCCAGGGCGCCCCAGACTCCGCGACTACGCCCAAGACTATCGACCTCCATGATCGGGGCCTGAGGACGGCGAGATCGCCACCCGCCGTCCTTACAGAAGCAGGCTAGAAGGGTTGCGTGCTGCGGGGCCTTTGCCCCATAGCACGCAACCAGATTCACTCACTGACGCGGGATAAAACCCTACCCCAACGACGCGGGATTCTTGTCCCGACCAAACACCCGCAGAGACCACAGAGGTGGTCAAAGTTCGCCGGGTGCCACTGGACATACCCTCTGCTAGTAACCAGAGACGCCCGGCAACGGACGTTAGAGCGGCCGCGGCCTTGGGCCGCGGATTTAAAAAAAAAATAAAAAAAAACCGAACAATGTTTCTTTGCCCCGCACCGAGAACTAGTTCAGAGTAAGTTCTTCTGTGTGGGAAAAATCAAGCATTATCTTGACATTGGCGAAATCATAGATAAACATCAATGGAGCCACGTTTTTGAAAAAAGAAGAAAGAAGGAGAAGTACATTGATCAAAGAAAATATATTTTTAAACACAATTACTTAATTCGTATTATTAAGACATGATAACATGATGGAATTATTGAAAAAATTTAGATATATTTTATAACAAACGTTATATTAATATGTACCTACTTTGTCCGATTAGCGGCAAAAGGTTCACCACTTATTACGTCGTACCAGCTAATTATTTTTGAAAAGTGGGCGAATAACATGCTTAGCCCTTTAGGGTAGCAAACGTGTATGTAAAGTGTGTATGTATGTAACGTATTTTTTTAGAACGCAGATATTTCGGCAAACGGCATGTTCACGGGTGTCAAAAGCGAGATAGTGATGTAGATCGTCAACATAAACCTCGAGATAAAGCCAAATGATTAAAGTCGAGTACTATTTTATACATAAATATTAAATTTGTCTAATACCAAGCCATGACTAAGGGTCGTAGGTTCTAGGTAGATTTAGATTTACTATAATTTAGGTTTCAGGTCGCAGAGGTCAGATGCAAATTTTAATATCAGCTAGCCACATCACTTGAAACTTCTTTGTAGCAGCGAGAGAGTGATTGGAGTTGGACCCGCGTCCCGCCGTATATCAGTGTTTCAGGAATGAGGTATGAGTATTAGGCGCGGGGTAACTTCGTAGTGTGGTAGGCCACGACAAGTTCGAGTCACAAATTATGAGTTGTTAAAACTGTAAGAGTATCGCTCTTCGATGTGGTCTAGGTTATAGCCTTCAAGAAAAGAACGTGACAATAAAAGTTATTAGGTGCAAGAAAGTTCAATCCTTTCTTATGCGAGATTTCTGTCAATACTTTACCGATTTCAACAACTTATATATCAAATTAAACTTGATTTAACTGACATCATTCTAACGGAGCCCGAATTTTCAATTTTGGCCCTCAAAAATTAAAAATAAATTTTTACAAAAAGATATGTGATTCTTGCTGCGCTCTAATATGCTGCCGCGAAGCAGGGTGGCGACCTAGTTTTGTTATCGCCAGTAATAATATTATAGTGTGCAAAAAAACGTGTCCAGCAAGATGCCGGAACTTATACACAACACGCGAAGGAATCATCATAACTTTAACTTCTTTGCATCATAGAACAGGCTATAACTGCTTCGGTAGTGTATCGGCTTTCGACACTGGAGTCTCGGGTTCAATTCCCGGTTCGAATCAAATATTTGTATGATCCACAAATGTGCAACTATCGCCTACGCTGGTGAAGTATGCTGGGATGCCTGGAAGGCTGCTCCTCAATATCAGGAACCAGGAAGCACCTGCCGCCACCCCTTTGAGGATGTGGTATGCACCCAGTTGCTCTACGGTGCACCTATCCGGGCAGATGCCCTCTACGCCGCAAATATGGCCCAGCTGCGATTAAAGCAGCGGCAGCCATTTCTCTTTTTTAAGGTGGCACGACTAATTAGAGAAAGTCCCCCGTGGGATCCTGAAGCTGGGGTCCTCAAGAGGGTTTACGAGGAGGGAACCCTAGTGCTACAACATGGAGGTCGCCACACTGATGGAGAAGGTTGATCACCCCACGATGATACTTCTAAATATAACCCAACTTCTCACCGCTTTTTGGGAAGTATTTGTTGCGCAGGCAAGCAATTCTTTCTACACTAAAATTGCCTGGAAGAGATTGGTCTTTAGCGATAAGGCTATTATGTAGGTATATTTAAAACAAATTTAGCTTATTTAAAATCTTTTTTCCAAGTTAGTGAGGGACCATTGAAATGACATGCGGACTATAGAGGTTGTCAATAGTTAATTAAGCACAGACAGGCCTTTCATTTGTATAATTTCCGCTGTATAAATAACATCTTTTATTTCTAGATTACAAACGAAAACTGTTAATTAATAACAAAAACGACATGAATTTTGGTTTAAGACCTGCACCGTCTTCGAGGGATAGCTTATCTAATATACTTAAAAAAATCTCGTGCCACAGTGTTTATTGCCAATTTTCTCCGAAACGACTTGACCAATTTTTGTGAAACTTTTTGTGCATATTTGGTAGGCCTAAGAATGTGGTATAAAGGATGTGATATCCTTGAGCAACCTGGTGACGTCGACGTTGTCTAATGTTACGGGAGGCAACTTACGCAGCCGTGTCGCAACGAATGCAGGGACGTCGTCTTGGTCAGTCACCTTCAGCAAGGTGATGTCCTGGATGCTCTTCTCAGTGTCATCCCTTCTTCAAGATGGCTTTTCCTCAAGCTTACTTTTGATTTTGATATTGCTTACCCAACGTCTGGAATAGTAGTCTCTTGCTACTTACTACTCACATCCTTTTCCGTGTGGATGGCATACTGTATGAATGCCAACAACTCGTTGGCTATGAGTGTTTGCGAACTCATAGCGACAGTATTATAATGTTATTAATGGATCACGCCACCCTATAGCCCCGAGAGGGTAGGTTTAGGTGGACCTATATCTACCACATCGGTGATATAGACGGCGTGGTTATGTATTGTGTACTGTCATTAAATCTTGACAAATCTTAAAAATTATTGTATCATATATGTTACGGACTGCAGAGATTATAATTATAATGGTATGTTACATCTTTCCTTGATGTTGAAATTTTAGTTTGAATACAGAAAGGCTATGGATTTTCTACAGCGCCCGGTATAGGCAATAGGTTTGCCACTTAAGTATTACGTGGGACTAACAAAATTAACGGCAATGTACCCACACATTGCCGTTAATTTTGTTGCATTGCATTGCACCTCTGCCTACCCCTTCAGGGAAATAGGCGTGATGTACGCCTGTCTGTATGTCTGTATGTATTAATGTTAGTATGTACTAATACGAAGTCTTAGAAAACCTTTTCATAGGAATATCCGAATCTTCGAAAACTCAGAAATACAATAAACTAAACACTGTGTAGTTTCAACGTACCGACCGACGCTAATAAATCACGGTGAGGCGAAGTCCATACTACGCACAAAAGGTTCTAGACCCATACTAATCTCACCACGTATGGGCCGACCTGATCGGGTAATTACCAGCCTGTCACTTGACCCTGACCACCAACATGTAAGCTCCGGAGGAGAGATTTTATGAGTAGGGAAGAAAGTAATTTGGTTTAGTAGTAAGGTGCAAAGTATGAATGAAGGGCTTAAGAAACAAAGGTAGGCAAAAGAAAAGATAGATGGAATGCTTGAAAGAGGATGTGACAAGGAAATGAGTGACCGAGATTTGCAAAACTGCTTGCAGCTTGCTCCCAAATATTAGTAAAAAGTTGAAATTTTCACAGTTGACGTATTTTGTTGCTGCTATAACAACAAATACTAAACAATAGAATAAATACAAACTTTATGGGGACTCTTTCTTTGCCGTTTTGTTACGGAACCCTTTCTGGCGCGTTTATAAATCGACTTTAACACTTTTTTTCACTTTTAATACTTTTTAAGGAAACCAGGATCTGATGATCGGATCCCGGAGAAATCGAGGGTAACTTCAAAAGTTGTAAAGGCGACTAGTGTGTTTGTTAAATTTTCATTAGGTACTCCAAACCTTCAATCAATTGTGGTCCCTTATACCTAAGTATAAAGGACCACAATTGATTGAAGGTTTGGAGTCGATCTGATGAGGGAGCCGAAAGCCAGTCGAGGGAACTCATCAACGATTTACAGCAGTTACGTTGTGTTTGGATTTGACTAACTTGTATTGAAGAGAACTTTACATATCCCAAATGTGGTTTTTAGTTTACGGTTGATGCCAGTTTTTTATTTACTAAATTATATAGATATTAGCACGGAAACCTTTGTGTACGAGTCCGACTCGCATTATGTGTATTTTGCTTTTTATATTGTAAAATAATATTATTATATCTACTTAACTCAAGTTTTTTAATGTGATCAGTTTTATCGACTTACTCGTATTTCGTTAGCAGTGTGTCTCAAAGTTTGAAAGGACGACGTACGCGACAGGAAAGCGTTCGGCGTATTTTCTCTACACGTTCTCAAAACTTTTGCAATTCCACGTTTCACTCGACGCATACTAAAAGTTTTGGTGCCGAGTAAAAAGTGATAGTTGTGTAACTTTCGTGTGGACAAGACGACATACTGTTAGGCTGTGTACATAGTGATACCGTAAATATGTAAGGATATAAACAAATTATCCCACTGGAAATACCTTCTGTTTACCAGAGATGCCCGCAGTAACGTACTTGAAGCGGCCGCGGTTTCGCGGAATTAAAAAAAGGGTATAATTAAAGTATTACTTCGGAAGTACTCTTTTTTTCTTCTCTTTACTATTTATTAATCTTATTATATCAAGTAATCTTATCTCTTCACAATAACTATTTAAGATTGCTCCACTGAAATTTTAATGTTATAAAGGAATATTATTTATTTTCTGTAGCGTAATAATATAGTTTGTAATTGACTGAGGGAGCGAAGCGACTGAAGTCTCCGTTTCAACTTGCAGACTGGGGAGAATTTATTTTGTCTGTACCTCTACATCTCTACATCTACGGGTTCTGTCAGATCATGTTTGCGGCCGTATTTATCAACCGATTTTCATGAAACTTTACACACACACTCCTTGCTTACAATGAATAAAATGTGAAGGATATTTTTTGGATTGGATGAAAAATGAAAGAGTAATAAAGAAAATTGAAAAATAAATTTTCTAAACAAAGCTCCTGAAGTCTACGGTTCACAGAACCACTAGTTTATTTATAACCGACTTAAAAAAAGAGGTTTTTCAATGCGATCGTATACATTTATGTTTGTTCGCGAAAAACTTCGCCGTTTACGAACCGATTTTAATACTTTACTTTACTTTACTTTACTATTACTATTTTTTGTTGGAAAGGAGATATTTCCAAGTTCGTCTCATTATAAGGAAAGCAGGATCTGATGATCAAATCCCGGAGAAATCGAGGGGAACCTTCAAACAATGTAAGGGCGATTAGTATGTTTGTTAATTTATTCATGAGGTATTATTAAGGAATACCATTTAATGAGGCTTGGAATCAATCTGATGAGGGAGCCGAAAGCCAGTTAAGGGGACCCATCATCGATTTACAGCAGACACGTTTTGTTTGGGTTTGATTAATTTGTATTGAAGAGAACTTTACATATCCCAAATGTGGTTTTCTAATTTAGGGTTTTTTTATTTCAAAATTATAAAATATGTAATACTACTTACATATAAAGAACGCTGTTTTATATTTGTTTTACCTAATTATAGTTGACTGAGGGAGCGAAGCGACCGAAGTCTCCGTTTCAACTTGCAGACTGGGGAGAATTTCTTTCGTCTGTACCTCTACATCTCTACATCTCTAAATCTCTACATCTACGGGTTCTGTCAGATCATGTTTGCGGCCGTATTTATCGACCGATTTTCCTGAAACTTTACACACACACTCCTTGCTTACAAAGAATAACATGTGAATGATATTTTTTGGATTGGATAAAAAATGAAAGAGTAATAAAGAAAATTGAAAAATAAATTTTCTAAACAAAGCTTCCGAAGTCTACGGTTCACAGAACCTCTAGTTTAGTTTAGTTTAACCATCTACTACCAGTTTTCGATTTTTTGTAAATGTCTTGAAACTCTTTAATTGGCTTAAGATACCAATTTCATTACTTTTTTTTAATTGTAGTGCATCATTTAAAAATAAGCTGTTGAACTCAAGAGCTTATTATAATAACTAGTACGGTGTCTTGCGCGGTGCTTCGCGCCGCACCACGCCATAGGTTTTCGTAAATAGAAATGGCGAATGTATAATTATTGTCCCCCTTAGCTCTCGAGAACTGCTTATGCTCCAATGATGGTTGACCCCTCTATGGATAGCCCTCGATCGAAGGGGTCAAAAGTAATAGGCCAAAACCTATGGCGTGGTGCGGCACGTAGCACCGCGAAAGACACCATACTAGTTATTAAGAGATGCTTAACATTTGTTTATTATACAGGGCGTAGGGCACACAATTATGAAAGAATCTATACCTACTACATAGTGCAAATGCCGCTTTCAATACTTTTGAATCGATTTCCAATTCCAAAGAAATATTTTAATATTCGCGAGGTCTACTGTTCGACCATAGGGCGACCACTAGTTATATTGACTGCTTTGGTGGATCGGGAAAAACTTTGTGTGATGGTACGTACATTTGTACCGAAGTCTGGGTGTTTCCTATGTATAATATGTACGTATTTCCAAAAAAAAATAGTATTTATTATATATCAGTTTATCTAGTACTCATATCACAAGCTCTGCTTAGTTTGAGACTAGATGGCGTTATGTGAATAGTTCTAACGTATTTATTTTATTATTTATTTGAAATATTAAACAATATTAATCTTATTCCTATTAAATGAGAAATTCGTATTTCTGATATTTCTATACAATTGCTATCATCAATCAACTGTTACGAATACATTTCTAGTCACGCGCTCCAGGCTCGGGCACATTTATCAAAAGTTCCTGTTGATCAAACGATGGCAACAGGTACACACCTCTTACTTACAATCGCTGAAATCACTTACCAAATATGTTTATAAGATACCTATTTATATATTTTGTACATTTTAATTCTTATTGTAAATAAATAGCTAAATAAAGTTAAAAGTCAGTATTTATATATTTAGGCCTCGGAACCAAATAAAGGCTCCATTCACATGTACGACAACAACACAAAGCGGTTCACTAGTTACTACCAGACATATATACAATAGCAGCTGAGAGAGGGCCTAATTTGTGCATTGGGATGACACTTGATGGCTTTACCGGCGCTGGCGTACGAGTGCTCAATTCCCACTATTTTATATTATATTTTTCGTTTTGTGTTTGCCTCTTTTTTGTTTTGTGCGGAATTGTGTACCTAACTAGTATCACTTGTACGAGTATTGTGTCATTATGTGTTCAAATTAAACGTTTTTTCTTTACATAAATTCATTAGCATATTTCCGTGAAAGTATAGAAAGAGGCATATTATTCGAACACCTTTCGCCAGTATCTTTGCTAGTCTCGTGTACACAAAATTCTAACTTTGAGCTTCGCAGAGGTACTATGCAATGTAGTACAGCACGCAGTCAGAAACTTCTATTAGTAGCTGCGAAAAACTTACGAAATAAGTCGTTTCCAAATTCAAAAAACCGGCCAAGTACGAGTCAAACTCGTGCACTAGGGGTTCCGTACCATTATTTATTAAAACAACAAAAAAGAACACGTTTGTTGTATACTAGTATATTTTTAGTATTTGTAGTTATGGAGGCAACAGAAATACATCATCTGTGAAAACTTACATTTTCTAACTATCACGGTTCATGAGATTCATCCTGGTAACAGACGGACGGACAGCGGAGTCTTAGTTATAAGTTTCCCGTTTTACCCTTTGGGTACAAACCTCTTAAAGGGAACAGTTACTTATGAAATGAAGTGATATGAAATGATTTATTTATTTGTATAGGTCACAAGCTATCCCGGCGAACTTCGTACCGCATTCATTTTTCTAATGTTCCGCATAACTTTTTTTTCTTCCATAAGATCCTTCTCCTGATAATTACGAACACAACTAAAAAAGAATAAGCGAAATCGGTCCAGCCGTTCACGCGTGATGGCGCGACCAAGGGAAATATGGATTCATTTTTATACATAGAGATTAAATGGCTCTTACTATATAATTTTTATTTTAAGTACTTACTGACGTTTGTCGGTAACTACTTAAAATAAAAATTATTATAACTTCTATATTTACATGTACTGCCAGATTCGCAAGGAATTAGGTAAAACCGAGAGAAAGAACCTGGCAATAAAACTCACGGTCACTCTTTTTCTATAACTGTCAGGTAAATTACACATTTTCTTAAGACTAAATGTGGACGAATGTACGTTGGTCTCGTATCAAAATCAATAAGTGTGTATAATTAAACAAAAAGAAAATGTAGTTCATTACAAAATATGCTACAATTATGGCATTTTAGGAGGCGCCTGCACCATGCTACACTACGCGGCCGTATTGCCGCATTGCGTAGGAAGCACCCGGTTTGCTTGGATAACTCGCCAAAATATATTATTCGTTATCTCTCCCCGGGGCGCGGTCTATTTACAGATCGTGACACTATTGCAATGGTGCTCATATTAATTTTATTACAAAGCACGTGTGACCCCATCCGTATGTAATAGATTAATTAGAACAACTTGCTATGATAAAAAATCAGTATAAATAATAAGTTCATCAAATCATCCATAATTGAACACGGTACCTACACCTCCGTTTCATCCATTCTAAATACAGTGAATTGGTAGTTCATGATTTAAAAGCGATGGGAGACTAGAGTCTCTGTAGGTACCAACTTGACTAATACACAACTCGTAAAGGTTATTCTTTACCACCTAAGCTTAAGCTTAAGCAAGTTGTTTTCCATTCTCAACTTTCACAAATGATAAAAATGACTTGTGACTTAATGATGAGGTTTTAAGTTTCATCAAAATCGGGCTCTTGACTCCTTTGAGCATTTTTCGCTATTCCTTATAGTTCCGGATTTGACCATCCAAGCCTACTTGAAAAAATTATCCTATATGGCTCGAGAACGGCTTATTATCAGGAGAAGGATATTTTGGAAGAAAAAAAACGTTGTGCGGAACATTAAAAAATGAATGCGGTACGAAGTTCCCCTGAACAGCTAGTAATAGTTATTATGAAACTAGTCTTCATTTCCATATATCGTCACTTGTATGGCAAACTTGCGAATCTGCAAATTTGGCGAAATCCTGTTTTTTGATTTAACGTAATACCAACACAATGTCACAAACTTTCAACTCTGTATCTTGATTAGTTTAGGAGATATGAAAGCAACATATTTGCGTATCTAACACAAATTTCGTTTGTTACCATGGCAAAGTAACTTGGTGTAGATAGTAATTTACCACGAAATTTTCTCCTTTTTTAACAAAATGTCTATGGTAAACGTGCAAATATGGTATATACTCGTACGTATCTTTTAAAAATTCTCATTGGAGGTTTAAATGTAGAACAGACCATGGTCAAGTTACCTATATGCACTATTCGCATAATTGCCATGGTGTATCTCTTTGAAAATTATCAAATACACTATGGTAAATTAACCTATGTGTCATATTCGTTGATTTGCCATGGTGTAAAATCTTTGAAAATTATCAAATACACTACGGTAAATTAATCTGTATGTCATATTCGTTGATATGCCGTGCTATAAAATCTATGAAATCACCAAATACAATATGGTCAATTAACCTATGTGGCAGATTCATTGATTTGCTGGTAAGAATTTCCGAAAATTATGCTACAAAGCACGAATAATTTGCCTTTATGATTGATTCGTGATTTTAGCCTGACAAAACTGTCAAAAAGTAGACAATAGTCAACTAACTTAGAGTAATAATTAACTATAATGGCATTGTTCCTACTACGAGCCCCAATGCAAAATAGTTCGTCTATTATAGTATGAAATTTTCTTTATAAGATTTTTTTTAACTTCACTATTTTTGTCTGTCTATATAAAATATTAAGCTGTTCTACTATCGCATGTCGCGTTACTTATGCCCTTTTTTAATTATGAACCCATAAACTATTTTAACTTTTTAAATTCATAGATATCCTGTTTTAAATTTGAAGAAGTTGTAAGCAAAATATTTCGTCTAATTGTTAATTGATGCAAAAGAGTTCGTCTATCATTTAGAGTTATGTAAGATTATATCTTCTTTGTACAATTATGGTCCATAATTTAAATTTTTAAAAGTAATTCTGTGTCATTTGTCAAGTGAGACAGTATAAATTCTGAAAATTTCAGTTATTTTCATTAGTTTTCACATAACAATGGGGTCGTGGCAAACCCTTTTGTGAAGAGCTTCGAAAGCGAATAGTTTGTGGGGTAGATGCTGGCAAATCAAGTTACCAAATATCTAAAGACTTGATACTTCCCAGATCTACAGTCGAATCTATCATTCAGCACTATAAAAAGAATGGAACCACTTTTTGTTTAAAGAAAACTGGTTGACCACGCATCACGACAGCAGCAGAAAACAGAGTCCAGAAGAAAATAATCAAAAATAATCGTTGTGCTCGAGCTGGAGAACTCACGGTGCAATGGAAGGACATGATTCATAAAACGTCTCAGTTGATACTTGCAAAAGAGTCCTAAAAAGAATGGAATGGTTACGGATTTTACACCGCTAAGGAGAAACCACTGTTGTTAAGCTTGGCACTACTTTCGACAAACTATTTTTCTTTCCCAAATATACATAGCATCACGCCTTTTTCCCCGAAGGTAGGTAGGCAGAGGTGTGCAAATACACCCACATCTCGCCAGCTATGTTAGGTCCCATGTAATAGGGGGCGTCCCATGTAATTATTCCCAAATATAGAAAGTAAATATTGGTAAAATATGTAACAACATTTAATAAGAAGTAAACCACAACATGAGGAGCATTTTAAAGTTTATTTTACCATAACTAAATTTATTTCATGACTTTACATAACATAAAAACATTTAAAAAATATTCTAAAAACATAACGCTTGTCACTCACACAAAATAGTTCGTATACCACTTTTGCAACCAACGCTGCGCACTCTTTAGGCGTAATTGACTCCCACACGGCCAAGAGTTTAGCCTTTAAGTAGCTATTTGATCTTGATGGACTTTTAAGGAGAACTTTTTACATTTTCCACCATAGGGTTTCGATCGGCGACAAGTCCGGGCTGTTAGATGGCCATTCGATTGTAGTAATACTTTTCACCAGTAGCCACGTCTTTGTTGTCCTTGCAGTATGACAGGAAGCACCATCCTGTTGAAAAATGAAGCAATATTGATGCTTGAGTGACGAAATAGAGGGCAGTAAACTCTCTTCCAAAAGGTGTTGATACCTCACAGCATTGATACGAGTAGAACCATCCACAAACTGCATACTACCAACACCTTGTGCAGACATGCAGCCCCATATCATAAGAGACGCCGAGAACTTCACTTTTCGTTTGTGACAATCACTATGAAATGCCTCATTTTTGTTCCGAATCACATTCTTCCTTTCATCACCGATTGTCACTTCAAATTTGGACTCGTAGTCACTCCAAATAATACGACGCCACTGATCGAAAGTCCAATTTAAATGATCACGAGCAAACTTCAATCTCTTTTTCTTTTGTACAGCAGTCAACAGTGGTTTCTCCTTAGCGGTGTAAAATCCGTAACCCATTCTTTTTGGACTCTTCTGCAAGTATCAACTGAGACGTCTTTATGAATCATGTCCTTCCATTGTACCGTAAGTTCTCCAGCTCGAGCACGACGATTATTTTTGATAATTTTCTTCAGGACTCTGTTTTCTGCTGCACTCGTGATGCGTGGTCGTCCAGTTTTCTTTAAACAAGAAGTGGTTTATTCTTTTTATAGTGCTGAATGATAGATAGGACTGTAGATCTGGGAAGTATCAAGTCTTTAGATATTTGGTAACTTGATTTGCCAGCATCGACCCTACAAACTATTCGCTTTCGAAGCTCTTCACACACGGGTTTGTCACGACCCATTATTATGTGAAAACTAATGAAAATAACTGAAATTTTCAGAATTTATGCTGTCTCACTTGACAAATGACACATAATTACTTTTACAAATTTAAATTATGGACCATAATTATTGTACAAAGAAGGTATAATCTTACTTTACTCAATGATAGACGAACTCTTTTGCTTCAATTAACAATTAGACGAAATATTTTGCTTACAACTTCTTCAAATTTAAAACAGGATATTTACGAGTATGAATTTAAAAAGCTAAAATAGTTTATTGGTTCATAATTAAAAAAGGGCATAAGTAACGCGACATGCGATAGTAGAACAGCTTAATATTTTATATAGACAGACAAAAATAATGAATTAAAAAAAATCTTATAAAGAAAATTTCATACTAGACGAACTATTTTGCATTGGGGCTCGAATATAGGTTTTTGTATTTAGCAATGAGTTTGCTTAAACTAGTCTTAAAATATTATCTTAATATATTATTATTTATTTCACCAAAACATTAATATTATAATAATAAATATATTAGGACAATGCACACACCACCATCTAGTCTCAAACTAAGCAGAGCTTGTGATATGAGTACTAGATAAACTGATATAAATACTTATATACATTTTTTTTTTGTAAATACATACATATTATACATAGGAAATATCCAGACTTCGGTACAAACGCATATGTCATCACACAAAGTTTGTCCCGACCGGGAATCGAACCCGAGACTCCGGCGTCGAAAGCCGATGCACTACCGACCACGCCACCGAAGCAGTCAAAGACATTAAATATTGTACTACATTAATATTTAATGTCATAAAATATACAAAATACGAACAATGGCGTGTTATTCGCAAGTTTAAATTTCAATATTATTTCAAAATACGCCATTAGTTCTACAAACTTGCGAATATGATCTATTAAGTTTTACTTCGTTATTTTACTATTACAGGTCTTTACTGATAAATCAGGTTGTATTCTTCTTAATATTTTACATAAAAAAAACCTAACATATACCCATATAATGAAGCAGGACTGATTTTATAATCGATAGAGGAGGGTTTTATTACTCTCCTGTAAAATTTGAAATTTGCACATTCGCAAGTTTGCTATACAAGTGAGGATGTATGCTTAGATCTTTAAAACTAGGCAACGGATTTTGATGCTTTCACCAGTAGTTTTCACCAATGAATAGAGTGGTTCTCGAGGAAGGTTTTGTGTTTATGATTTGTCAAGCGGGCTAAGCCGCAGGCGTCCGTTAGTATTAAATAAATGGAGAAAGGTTTTCTATTTGCATAGAGGTACTATGACCTGGTGTCTAGACATGTGTTAGATATGTCTAGACTTGTACACATACAATTTATTTTACTAACAATTAAAATAAGAAGCTACAAGATTTAATAATATTAGACTTACGTTCAACTTAATGCCGATCTGAAAAAAAAACGAATAAATGGAATCGAATGACCCTACAAATTCTATCATTATAATGGATACCCAATCACCGCTTACAGGGGACTTTTACAAGTACATACCAACGACGCGTCCGTTGATCATTCATACATAACACTTCCAATACAAATTGCTATACTGATAATTGTAGGCACTTGTTTATAGTGTCTATAAACATAGATAAATAGTTCAAAACGAAAAAAAAAATTAAGTACCTAGATACCTACTTATACAAAACACAATACAGAAAGCAGAGAAATACTATTAGCTATAGCAGTAATTTAAAAATAAGGATTAATCTTATATACACACAGACACATATCACTCTAATATCCCGAAGGGGGTAGGCAGAGGTGCAACTACAATTTGCCAGTATTTTTAGTCCCACGTAATAGGGGGCAAGCCTATTGCCGTCACCGGGCCCATTTATAATGGGTTATGTCCAAAATGACCGAATCAATTTAATTAGAAGTAGCAGCAGCATTGTAAATTTGAAAAAAAATTTAAACTCTTTGCCTTGCGATGAAATTTTGATGAAAGGCAACAAAATCTTATGTGCCAGCCGCTATGGCACAGCCAATTAAAGTCCTGGGCGTCTTGGACTATTCATCTTATAGCTACTAGTATTCTAAAGAATTTATTGATTGTTTGCATTAAGAATACCTACCTAGGCACTGAACCAATATAAAAAAATATTTCATCTATACAAGCATAGATTGTTAGCAAACGAGTAACATTATCATCTGACTTTAATAGCTCGTATAAGTAGGTAGGCTTCGGCAATGTTACCACTGCGGACAAAGTCGCAGGCGCCCGTATTATTAGATAATCTAGTTGTCGCCATATGGTCAAACACTAGACTTCACGAACATTAAAAATAGTTTTTAAGATTTTCCCCCCCATCACCCTCCCAGCAAAAAACACAACGGAAAAATGGTTTCAGTAAAGGAATACTTGTACCAAGTTTCGTGGAGATCGGATAATAAATGGAGCCACTAGCCCGGAAAAATATTAAAACGTTATTTACCCCATTTTCCATGAAATCTAAAAAGCTCACAAAGAAAAAAATATATTAAATCAAAGAATACTTGTACCAAGTCTCGTGGAGATCGGATAAAAACTGTGGCTGCTAGCCCGGAACACACATTCAGAGAGACGGACGAAAGCAACATTTTCCAGTCTCGAAATGTAGACGCTTCGCTCGCTCTGTCAATAAAGCCGGCTAAGTCAACTTTACAAAAACCTCATTACACATTTGAAATGACGAATAAGTTAAATCTAAATGGGATTATAATGAAGAATGATGAGCCACGGTAATTAACATAGGAGATGTGATGTAGTACTCGTATATTTGCTGTACGTTTTATAATGAGTAAAGGGAAGCATATAGGTACGGGCAAACTCGTCCTTCACATGTGACGTATAACACGCATTATGACATCTGAACCGGATCTGGCCTATACAATTTATATGGTCACAAACACACACACTGGTCATTCACCACGCTGTCTTACGCGTCACCGCGCCAGATTCGCGTGTTCCCATGCTATCCCACGCGTACGACGCTGTCACACACGTTTTAGGTGTCATAGCGCGTAGATAACGTAAACGTCAGACGTCGTAAGAAGTAGGACCAGTGTGTCGCTGTTTCCCACGTCGCGTGGCATACGTCGTATGTGAAGGATCAGTGTGTTTCAAGCTTAATTTGCCCATCGGCAAGAATACTGTCGCAACAAAGGATAACAGGAATTTGAGATAAATTATGCCATCTGATAGCCGTCCAAACACATTATCTGCTACAAAAAATAAAAATTATGAGATTGAGATTCAGTGTTGATAACATATTTCACTTTAATATTATTATCCACTGAGACACTTTTCGACGTTTTTTGGCGTAAATAGTGTCATCAAAGCTAATATAAATACAGAAGTTACATACAAGCATAAGCGTATTTCACAACACTGCACTATAAAATAGAAGGGGGACAAAAATCTATGAAAAACTTTACTTAATGTTCTACTGCTGAACATAGGGTGTAGATTTACGTGTCCCGGTTCCACCAAGATTGCACCGAACACGATATTGGAGAATATCTGCAAGAAAATAATAAAAAATTTGATAGTATTGAGATTTTGAAAGCGAAAGTTTTAAATCATTCAAAGTGTCCGTAGAAAAGAAAATTTAGATGTCATATTGAAGGAGGATTTTTGGCCAAATGGTATTGTATTTAGAACCTTTAAATCGCGTGTTCAGAGTAATGAACCAGTTGCATCGAAAAACCAAAATAAAAATGGTGACCTATAATTGCCAGGGTGTTAAACGGTCACTGAACTACATACAGCATTTATGCACCAAATACGACATTATAGCCCTACAGGAGACGTGGTTATTGCCCGAAGATATAGACCTACATTGCAGAATAAATTCAGAGTTTTTATATTATGGTTATCTGGTGTAGATACCACACAAGGACCACTACGGGTAGGTCCTATGGGGGTTTATCAATTATGTGGAGAAGAAGTATTTTTTCAAATGTTACACCCATAACATGTGTATCTGATCGTGTAATAGCTGTACGTTTGCAGTTGGCAGATATCAGCGTAGTTGTCATCTCGGTATATATGCCTACGAACCATCCGAATAATTTACCAGAATTCACTGAATGCTGGGGGGAGGTCAACTCGATAATACAGGAGTGCGAAGAAGAGTGTGTCTATGTACTGGGCGACTTTAATGCGAATTTCAACAAGAGTAGCTTAAAATATTAAGAAAGAAATTATAAATAGATCACAAAAACTGATGTCATCGGCGGGACTCGAACCCACGGCCTTTCCCTAACAGGGGGACTGCTCTGACCAACTGAGCTACGATGACCACTACCGACGATACTTGAACTGTCAACTATCGTCGTATTACCTAAACTCTGACCAACTATGGTCAGAGTTTAGGTAGTAAGGTACTGTAATGAACAAAATTTGGTATGTGCCGACGTTGTATCTTGGTGAGTCTTTGAACAATTATACATATATGAGTGATATGCACGGCACCACCAGTTGGCTAGAACACTGATGTGACCATTGTGCAATGCAATAATCCTCGTGTTTGTGCGATTAAAATAAACTTGAAGGAGAAAGCGCTTTTGGTGTTCAGTGTATATATGCCAGTAGTGAGTTATTGGGCATTCTACCCCACCTTAGTTCCATCGGTTATCTTCGATAACCTCAGTCACGGTGGGGTAGAATGCCCAATAACTCTGTGGGGTAGAATGCCCAATAACTCTTTGTAAAATCATTTACCTAAGCCAACGTTCCACATTTTAATGCCGTTCAATACACTACCGTTCCGTCAATGGTTAACCAATTTCACTTGCTAGATGATTGCTTTCGTACAGCAAACTAACCCGATGCATGTTTGTTAACATGAACACGTTAAGATCACATTTTTAAAATAGATAAAGGTGGGACAGAATGCCCAATATCACTTTGGATTGGGAAATAACGTAACTAAACGAATATTCCACATTAATATCATTTGAGCACGCTGTCCCACTGTTCGTACGTTCGCTGAAGCTCCTTACTACTACTTGTAGTTATAAATATTTATGTTATAAATTCATCTTTTCATTACGAGTCCATCAGTATTACATAGCAAACATGAAATTCGTTAAACAAACACAATCGTTACAGGTCAATACAATCTGTGACGATTTGACAAAAAACAAGTTACGCCATGGAGAATTATTACCGAATACAGTACGTTGCATCATTTGCGGACCATTAAATTGTGGAAAAACTAACTTATTAATTGGTCTTCTATTGCATGAAAATGGATTGACATTTCAGAATGTTTATGTATATTCTAAAACTCTCCATCAACCAAAGTACATCTTTTTAGAAAAAGTTTTACAACGAGTACCAGGTATCACTCTCCAGAAATACCAAGCAAATGATGACGTTTTGAAGGTTACAGATGCGAAACCTAATTCTGTGATTATTTTTGACGATGTAGCATGTGAAAATCAAAGTAATATGCGTGATTATTTTGCAATGGGAAGACATAAATTGATTGACAGTTTTTATTTAAATCAAACTTATACCAAAATACCTAAACAACTTGTAAGAGATAATGCTAACTTAATTGTGCTTTTTAAGCAAGATGAAGTTAACTTGAAACATGTTTACGAAGAACATGTTAACACCGATATGACATGGTTGAAATTTCGAGAAATGTGTTCCCTAATATGGAAAGAGCCTTTTGATTATGTGGTAATTAATAAAGATTGTTCGAAAAACAACGGTTGCTATAGAAAAACGTTTGACACTTTTGTGTTATTAGATGAAATTTGAATATTTAAGTAGACTGCAGTCACGTTATTGTTATTGTTTAATTGGTTCTTATCCGATTACCACCTATTTTACATAATGGATAAATCATTGAAAAAACAAATTGTTGATGCGACACAAGCTGTCAGGAAAAAAATACGTAAAATGGAGGATTTAGAAGATAATAATAGACATGCTCTTGATACAGTTTTTAAGCCTGTTACAGAATCTCTTAATTTAATAGCCAACACTAATAACCACTTAGCTCTAACAAAAAAGGAGGAAAAAGGAGAACCCCAAGAACCACAAGACCAAGATATGAAAGAAACAGATGAAAGCAGTAATGATAGTAACGAATCGGAACCCTCATCGGACTCTTCATTTCAGTCATTAGTCGATACTAATCCAGATGTATCATCTTGGTCATTATCTTCACAAGTACTATCGGATGTACCATTTGGTATAAGAAATAACCGTGGACAGTTAATGTTAGGTTCCTCTGGCATAACGATTGGAGATCAAGTTATTACTGTAGCCGGACACAAGTACGAAAGTACACCTGGGTTGCGAGAGTTACTGTTAAAAAGAGACATTGATCTGAGCTTGGTTAATGACTATGACAAGCAAAATTATAAGGCAATGTTACTTGTAACGAATGCACATCGTCGTGATTTCGATTCAAAAAAACCAATTAAAAGTAATAAAGGACAAAAATATTTGCAAGTTATTAAACCACTTTTCGAACAAGAAAGTAAAAGTCCAAGTTGTAGACAGAAAGTAGGAAAAGGATTACCTTTAACAAAAATGTGGAAAAAAATACAGATTTTGTATATTGGGATGATCCCAATGAATTGGTTGATAGATTAAAATTATTAATTGCTTCTCGAGATGCTGGTAACACAGGAATAGACAATGAAATAATATCTATCATTGAAGAACTACGTGAAAGCAAAATCATCAAATAAATAAATCTACTAATATTATATGTGTATCATTTTACTATATACCGTTCCACATAATACACCTTTAATATGAATGTAGACAAATTTGGTCATTATATTCATAAGCGAATGCGTATATCGGAAATACTGGATTTTAATGATAACGCATTAATAAAATCTGATCGTGGAGATTATGACTTGAAGACATCGAGGTTAAAAGGTGTCAAACCTCCTCAAGACGCAGATGATGCAGTAAATAAAGCATATGTAGATGAATTGAAAGGTGTACTAATGAATGACTTACAAAAATTGCAAAGTTCTATTCCAAATAGTGTTCAAAACCACATAGAGAAAGCTTTAAAAACAATAATGTCTGAGATAGTGACTCATTTGGAAAACAAATTTTACACAAGAAACGCAGTTGATAAACTAATTCAAGACGCAATTCAATCTATATTAAAAGATCGAAAAACATAGACCTTAAAGTTTATCAAAATGGCGAAACAACAAATCGTCAATGAAATACATAAAGCAGCACGAAAAAATTTTCCTCGACGATCTGTAATTTTAAAAGGTATTGATGATTTGTGGCAAGCAGATTTAGTTGATATGCAAAACCTAAAAACCTTTAATAAAGGATATAACTATATTTTAATAGTTATTGACTGCTTCTCAAAGTACGTTTGGGTGGAACCACTAAAAACTAAATCCAAACATGATGTCTCTCATGCATTTGAAAAATTACTTTCTACTAATCATAGGATACCAACTCATCTGCAAACTGATAGGGGTACTGAGTTCTATAATTCTACATTTCAAAAGCTTTTACAGAACTATAATATTAATCACTACTCAACATTTTCAACCAAAAAGGCTTCAATTGTTGAACGAGTTATTAAAACGCTTAAAAATAAATTATACAAATACTTTAGCTTGAACGGACACTATAAGTGGATAGATGGTGGCTTGAACGATGTTATGAAGACATATAACAATACAAAACATCGTATTATTAAATTTGCACCTGTTAATGTCAATAAGTTTAATGAAACGGACATTAAAAATAATATTACAAATTCCATGATAAAGGTAACCCAAAAATGTCGTCCAAAGTTTATAATTGGTGACAAAGTTCGAATTAGTAAGTAAAAACATATATTTGAGAAAGGATACACTCCTAACTGGTCAACAGAATTATTTACTATAAAAAAGATAAATAACACTGTACCAATAACATATCGCATCGAAGATAATCAAAAACAAGTCATATTAGGAACTTTTTACGAACAAGAGCTTCAAAAGTCGTCCTGCCCTGGTGTCTATTTGATAGAAAAGGTATTAAAAAAGAAAGGAAACAAACTGTTTGTAAAATGGTTGGGTTTAAATAACAAAGAGAACAGTTGGATTGATAAGACTGCAATAGTGGAATAAGTTAATTATATAAGTGATATATAATTTTAAAGTTTATTCATTATTCTTTAGACGATGCAAGGTGGTGGACTAATAAACAGTATCATTAATCATTTACCATTCGAACTTCACATACCCGGTTATAACTATTGTGGACCAGGAACAAAGCTTTCAAAACGATTACTACGTGGTGATAAAGGTGTAAACAAGTTAGACGAAGCTTGTATGCATCACGATATCGCATACGCAAACTACATAGACTTGCCTAACCGTCAAAAAGCCGACTTACGTCTTATAGATATGACTAAACAAAGACTTAAAGCAAAAGATGCTCGAACAGGGGAAAAGATTAGTTCGTGGATAGTAAACAAAATTATGAAAGCTAAATTGAAGTCTGGTGCTGGTGTTAAGACCTTTAATAACTTTGTTAGGAAAATAAAAAGAAAAATCAAAAAACTCTCGCCTAAAGATAATAAGTCACTAATAAATATAGCTTATATGGTTGCTAGAAAATTAGTTCCATGCATTCCAAAAGTTCGCGTACCTCGAATGATACCTATACCAAAAACTGGAGGCATTCTACCTTTAATCCCAATTTTTGCTGGTTTGTCTGCTTTAGGAGCATTAGCTGGTGGTGCAGCTGGTATTGCTAAAACAGTGAATGATTATAAAGACGGTCAGAAAAAATTACAAGAAACTGAACGTCATAATAAAACTATGGAGGCTATAGCAATAGGTAAAGGTTTATACATTAAACCACATAAGCAAGGTCAGGGATTGTTTATAAATCCATCAAAAAACTATTTGATCAGCTACCTAATCGCGCTTTAACTAATATCGATATTCAGAAGTATGCCTATTGTATTCCTTACTTTCGGGGAGTTTACATGAAGGATCAGTTACCAAAAACACCTAAACGAATTGAATGTGGTATAGTTAACCTAGATAATTCAAAAAATGATGGAACGCATTGGGTAGCTTATGTTAAAATAAATAATTATTGTGAATATTTTGATAGCTTTGGCGATTTAAAACCGCCAAGAGAATTAATCCTATATTTTAAGAACTGTGATGTTTATTATAACTTTAGTAGATATCAACAATTTAACACAATAATTTGTGGACATTTGTGTTTAAGATATTTGCAATGTTTTTGGAATAAATACTATAAATTTTATATCACTCTTTCATTTCCATCATTTGCAAGATGTCACTCACCTTATCGATAACTGGAAACTCATCGGTATTATCTACCTATTATCCAAGCACGCTGCCATTAGTTGGGGAGTATGAATGTGCATTATTACATTTCTCTACATATAATTCTATTCCGAATTTTGATAATACAAATAATAAATTATATTATGGTTCTAAAAATGTTATCGAGATACCTGAAGGAACTTATGAATTACAAGATATTAGCGACTATTTAAAAAGTGAGATAAAAGATGCATCCATAAAACTCAATTGTAATAACAACACCTTAAAAACTATGTTATTTTGTACATCAACCATAGATTTTACTAAAGAAGGTACATTTGGAAGTTTATTGGGATTTAAAAAACAGATCTTAGAAGCAAATTAATATCATGTATCAGAGTTTCCAGTTAACATTTTGCCTACGACTGTCATAAGGATTGAATGTGACATAGTTAGCGGTTCCTATATAAACGGTCAATCCAGTCACATCTTACACGAATTTGCACTTAATGTTCCACCTGGATACAGGATTATAGAAATTCCAAAAAACGCAATCTACTTTCCAATAAACCAAACCAATATAAGCTGCATACAGATAAGGCTGTTAGATATAAATAATAACTTAATAAATTTGCGAGGTGAAGAAGTGCAGTTGTATCTACATATCAGAAGAAAACATGATAGATTATAATAAATATGTGGTTCATTCAACTAAACATAACAGTCCTACTCAAACTATCAAACCAATAAGAGCTCGATCCAAAAAGGTCATAAAATTGAACAACAATAATAAAGCATTTCTTAAAGCGATTGGTTTGTTAAAATGAATATACTAGATGTTTTATCCGCTCCTGCATACAACAACTCTGTGGAAGGAATTGAATTTCACTCTTACAAGCCTTACGTAACAAGTTTCAATAGAAGCGATGAAATCAGGATACCTATTAATCAACAAGACTTGTATATATTACCATCAGCAAGCACTTTGTTTTTGGAAGGAACTATTGTTGTAAACAAGGCTGAAAATTCTAAAGAGAGAGTCAGTAGCGTTCATTTCACAAACAATAGTTTACTTTACTTGTTTCAAGATATAAGGTATGAGATAAATGGAGTGGAAATAGATAAAATAAAAAACGCTGGTATAACTACCACAATGAAATCATTAATATCAATGAACGAAAACGAGGCTAAAGTATCTAATGCTTGGGGTTGGAATATCGATGGTATAAATAGTACAAATGGGGGTAGCTTTTCTGCTTCCATACCCCTCTGTAACATTCTTGGTTTTGCAGAAGATTTCAAGAAAGTAGTGATAAACAGCAAACATGAATTAATATTGTTACGAAGTAATACTAATCTGAACGCCCTAAAACTTAGTGCTGGTAAGACGGTAGAAGATATTATTATAAATAAAATAATATGGCGAGTACCACATGTCAAAGTATCCGATAGAGAAAAAATAAATATGTTAAAACTGTTAGAAAAAGACCGACCACTCCAGATGATATTCAGGAATTGGGATTTATATGAATATCCGGCTTTACCAAAAACTACTAAACATACTTGGTCCATAAAAACATCATCGCAAATAGAGAAACCAAGATTTGTTATTATTGGTCTGCAAACAAATAGAAAAAATAATCCTAAATTGGATATGTCTCAGTTTGATCACTGTGACGTTCGTGATGTTAGAGTATACCTAAATTCAACCTACTTCCCTTATGAAAATTTAAATTCAAGTTTCTCGAATAACAGAATTGCGTTAATATATGAACAATACACCAGATTTCAACACTCATATTACGGAGGTCGTCGTGGTGAACCGTTATTAAGTGAGAAACAATTTAAAAATATTGCTCCATTATTTGTCGTAGATTGTTCTAGACAACCAGATAATCTTAAGTCGGGTCCTGTTGTGGATGTCAGAGTGGAAATTAAAAGTGACATTGATATACCAGATCAAACTTCGGCATATTGTCTTATATTGAACGACTGTATAATTGAGTATAAACCATTAAGCAGCACTGTGAGAAAATTATCATGAACCCGAATACGATTATAGTGGATGTCCAGGGCTTTAAAGACACTTGTAATAACTTTATAGTCAAGGAATTAGCTCTGGCCACTCGTGTTTATACCCAAACGTTCTTAATAAAGCCTCCATACTTATTTAAATACTTAACTACGAATGAAAAAAAACAAGTTACGTGGTTGGTGAGAAACAGAGGGATTTACTGGAATGAAGGTTATATCGACTATAGAGAATTTCGACGTATAATTGTTCCTTATCTAGAAAATAAAGAAATTATTGTGAAGGGCTTAGAAAAAGTTAAGTGGATTCAAGATCTTTGTATGAATTGTATTTGTATAGATCTTGGTGAAGACAAGTGTCCAAATTTATCACTGTTGCATAACAAATATTCAAATATTGAAACCAGTTTTAATTGTATTAATCATATTAAACAATGTGCACTTAAAAATGTTTTATGTATAAAGAACTATTTAATAGAGCAAGAAAGGTAATATGTCTTCCTATACGCAGTTTTAATAAATAAAACAATTTTTTAAAGTAAATGGTTTTTTATTTTTTAACACACTTTTTTAATATTTATAATTTTTTAACATATATTTTCATAGTAAATAATTTTTTTATAAAATCTAAATATGTCATCACTTTATCTACTAGTTACATTAATAAATTATTACCTGATTAAAAAATATGATATGAGTAGCCACACAATTATTACCTATGGTTTTTATTTTTTAACACACAACTTAATATTGAAATTTTTTTAACACATATTTTCACAGGAAATAAAATTTTAATAAAATCTAAATATGGCATCACTTTATCTACTAGTTACATTAATGAATTATTACCTAATTAAAAAATGTGATATGAGTAGCCACACAATTTTTTGGAAATATTGTGAATTATCTCATCTACCGTATCTTGTACAATATACTGTGCAGTGATTATGTCCTTACCTTCATCTTCGTCGTCTCTTGACTCACTGAGTTCCTTGATCGTAATTTTTATTAAACGTCGTCCTTTTCTTCTTTCACTGTTAATAATATAGGAATTCAATGCACTGCGTTTGTTTGTAATTGGTTTTCTTCGATTAGTTTTCTTTTTGTTTCTTTTTACTTCTTCATTGGGTGTTATTATCCAAGGTCTATTCATTGCGTTGTACAAGATATTGTCTGGAAGATATTCAGGAGAGCTCTCTTCTATTCCGTTTGAAAATTTGTTTAAGTTGGTATTCTGAAAATTATTTAAAACATTAGTAATAAATCATACTAAGTATTTTGTAAATAGATTGAAAGTTATAAAATACCTACCATGTTGTTAGATATGCTCGTATTGACTGTTTAATAAAGAATGAACTAGGTAATAATATTTTTTCTAACGCAGTTGATATATCAAATTATGTTGACATAAAGTATTTATTGGTATGATGATCGAGTTAGAACTTCAAATTCAACCATTCAATAATTCGTATGTGCATAATGTTATTGTTATGCACCTACTTAATAGTTGTGAAATTCTTATGAATTTCAAACGTGTTGTAACGTGAATGATGACGTATTTCGTTATCAATATCAGGTAAGGAATATAATAAAAACACAATAATTATGTATTGCTTATTTTAATTTATTCGACATACTAATATAGAATCGGGTGACCAGTTAAATACCTATAGGCACCTTATCAGTTAGTATCATACGAAATGAACTACAATAGGTATTCCTAATATTTCATATTTTGTATTGTCTAAACTCTCCAGCTATTCTAAAGAATACCTACATTATTCCTTACTGATGATATTATATTCTACAACTTCTTTGGGAGCTACTCTAATTGAGTCACCAGAGCCTATTCAAATTTGATAAAATATTCTACATTATGTATAACTACGTGCTACTTTAATTTTACACTTTTTGGAATGACCAAAATATATAGGTATCTACTTACAAATTGATTACGTGGTTCACCGCGCTGTTCATGAGGGTTCCTTGTCAATTTCATCCGTGATTATAAAATATCTGAAAATAAAATTAAATGTAGGTTTAAGTCTAATTATTGAAAATCGGCAAATGTAGTCCGAATATGTCAAACCTACACAACTTCTTCGGAAGCTACTCTAATTGAGACACCAGAGCCTATTCAAATTTGATAAAATATTCTACTTTATGTGCAATTAAGTGCTAGCAAGAGATTAAATATTTCAGCGTTCATTATTTTATTTATAACTTTTTGAATTTTGTACAGAACTTAAATTTTATACGAAATTTAAGGATAATCGTATAAAATTAAATTTAAAGGACTTCCATAGAAAACTACGTCGCCTAATAAATTTGATATTTACTAGGTAAACTAACAAAGAATTATATATGAAATAATTAACATTATAAGTAATTACTTACATGACATTGCTTTTATTTTGGGTCTTCCTTTTAATCCTCTGAAGGACGTAGTGCACTGCGTGGTTGGTAGCTCGATACAAATGGTAGATATTGTGGGAACAGAATATGAGACATTCCTCGCGTATAGGAACGATGTGACGATGTAACACACATAGGTAAACAAGTAGAACATACATGAACAAACTGCTGACTTAACATTGGTCGTAGCTTTGTATAAAGGTACGTTGTTAGCCGACTTGGATAAAAAGAGGTGTATTACCATATAGTTTAAGCACATACCAAAACTATTTGCTAATATTTAAAAGTTATATTTTAAATGATTATTTGTAATGTTTGTTCACATATTTGTGGGATAAGTCTGTAGTAATATTTTTGTAAAATTATTTTTATCTAAACGATTCCAAAGGATTTTTAATAGAATACCGTTAACCATACCTTGTATCAAATTTGAGAACCATAAACCAACATACCTACAGATAAATAAAGTAACCACCTTTTTAAGAAGTCGGTTAAAATGATGTCGTTTTAAAATTGTATCGCTGAGTAAGTAAACTAACAGATACCTTGCTTCCACACACACACCCATGCAAACCGTGCATAGCAATTTGAAACTTCTATAATTGTGACGCAAACTAGTTAACTTCCAGGGTACGTCTACCTTTTAAAAATAATTAAATACCTACCGTGTACTAACGGTCAGCTTATATTGGTGATTTAGGTATAGACGACGGTCCTTACCTACATAAATTGCATAATTTTACTTCTGCGCAATGTATGAGTATATTTCATTAATACTTTTCATGTACCTATACATAATTATACAGTTACTATATCATATACTTATCGACGACGATCAACGAACATACCTACATAAATTATAATTACATTTTATATGTATCATACACATATCATAACATTCGTCGGAATTAATCGGAATTTGTGTAGTCAGCAATTCAATATAAGAACGACGACGTCATATAGTTATTTACCCGACTAAAAAAGGAGGTGGGTACCTAATTTATTTGTATGTGGTTTTATGTGTTTTTTCTCATAATCTTAACATAACTTTTTTTCTATATAGGTACCTAATACGATTTTATTGATTATCTTTATTCGAAAGGTAGAATCTATAGTACAGGTGGTTTATATAAATTTGATTAAGTTTTAACGATAAAGAGAAATCTATCCTAGAGAAATCGAAGGAAATTATTAAAATGTTAAATGACATTCAAAGTGATTTCACAATAATTTTACAAATATAACAATTTGAAGTCCTTTGAATATTTGAATTGTTTAGAATTGAAATTGTTTGAACTGAGCTTCCAATAAAAGTGTTAAAAATAAGTTATACACGCTTACGCTTAATGAAATATTTTTATCCTTAATTATTTATTCCTTTAAAAATATTCATTTAGCAATACTTATTTTGTTCATACACCTCTTTCTATCACAGTCGGGTAACAACGTAACAAAGCTAAGGTAATGTCAGCAGTTTGTTCTGGTGTGTGTTACTTGTGTATAATAGACATGTATCATCGTTCCCATACTCGAAGAACGTCTCACATTCTATTCCCACGACATGCTGCACGGCATTTTGTGGACATACAGTATACCTACTAAGTACTCTATCTATCCTTGGATTTTAAAATAAGACAGAAAATAAGAAGCAATGTCATGTAAGTAACTAATAATTATGATAAATAATTTTCTAGTCTATTACACACCTATGTCTGAAATTTTATAAAAAAAAGATTTATATTGTGCATAAAAACACTTTATTTAAATTTTATGTGAATATCCAGTGATACTTTAGTTATTTTATGTATCAGTAACATAAGTTCTAACCTAAAGTTTTAACGTATAAATTAACTATCTTAAAAATGTGATCTTAACGTGTTCATTTTAACAAACATGCATCGGGTTAGTTTGCTGTACGAAAGCAATCATCTAGCAAGTGAAATTGGCCATTGACGGAACGGTAGTGTATTGAACGGTATTAAAATGTGGAACGTTGGCTTAGGTAAATGATTTTACAAAGAGTTATTGGGCATTCTACCCCACCGTGACTGAGGTTATCGAAGATAACCGATCGCGATGGAACTAAGGTGGGGTAGAATGGGTGGGCATTCTGTCCCACCTTTATCTATCTTAAAATGTGATCTTAACGTGTTCATGTTAACAAACATGCATCGGGTTAGTTTGCTGTACGAAAGCAATCATCTAGCAAGTGAAATTGGTTAACCATTGACGGAACGGTAGTGTATTGAACGGCATTAAAATGTGGAACGTTGTCTTAGGTAAATGATTTTACAAAGAGTTATTGGGCATTCTACCCCACAGAGTTATTGGGCATTCTACCCCACCATGACTGAGGTTATCGAAGATAATCGATGGAACTAAGGTGGGGTAGAATGCCCAATAACTCACTACTTATGCCGACGGATACTAGAGTACAGTAAACTTAACGGAATTCACGGACGTCTTGAGCTCGGTGAGTGCAATAATTGATAGTAACAATATAGACTGTGTGTACATGTTAGGAGACTTTAACGCGCACCCATCAAGCAAGACCATTCTATAATGAACTAATAGATTTTCGTAGTGAGCAAAAATGGACCTGTGTCGATACAGATATTTTAGATTTAGAGTCGAGTACATATACATTTCTGTGCGAAGTGTATGGTTCCAAACGGTGGCTGGACCACTGTTTAGTGACAGAGGCGGCCGTCAATTCAGTTAGAGATGTAAATATTTTGCATGATGTGCTATGGTCTGATCATTTTCCAATGGTGATCGAATGCTGTCTGGACGTAATTGTGTCGAAGAATTATGTACCTGATATGCGCCTCAGTAGTGTTGTATGGGGGAGAGAAGTCATAGTCAAATAGAATTGTTTAAAATGGAATGCCATAAGCGACCGAGTCTTATTGACTTCCCATCTGTATTGAGTAATTGTACAAAAAGTTAGCACTGCGGACATAGGATTGCCCGGCCCTCCAGCAAATATTTTCATAAGCGACCATCTTACACCGGAAAATAAACTCTTACTGAAGCGTGCACGTGAAATAAAACAGCAGAATAATTATGCGTATCTGTGGGTTCGTGACTGCAAGATAATTTTAAGAAGAACAGACACGTCTAAGGTCATTCGTGTGTCTAATGCACACGATTTAGATAAAATCAAGTGACTGTATTGTAATTTTAGTTTTTTATATTTTTTCTATATTATTATGTTGGTCCTGATTGCATGTCTTTACTGGTACAAACATATTTTAAATACAAAATTATTTTCTGTGTTGTTGTTTAATGCGGTTGCGTCTTGTGAGGTTGTGATGATTTTTAATTGCTTTGTATATAAAACAAAATTTTGTGTGCTGTTTAAAACTATTATGCTACGATTTATGGCGGGACAACGGCCTGAATATGTCTATTACCCTATGATATATATATATATATATATTTTTTTTTTGTAAAACAATATCATTATTACTATATTTTGTATTTTTGAATTTAAATTCCCTACTTTAATGACAATATATTATCAGAATGTGAGGGGACTTCGTACTAAATCTCATTCCTTTTTGAACAGGATACTTCCTCAGTGCTATGACGTGTATTGCATAACGGAGTCTTGGCTAAATTCCGATTTTTATAGTACCGAGTACTTTGATAGTAGATATGTTGTTTTTAGGCGCGATAGGGATACGGAAGAGACGGGTAAGAAGAGGGGTGGTGGGTCAATAATAGCGGTACGAAGTGAATTGAACCCTGTTCGTCGCGACGACGCCGACGCCGGCTGGTGCGAGTCAGCCCCCACTGAACATCTATGGGTTAGCATTCCGCTTAAGTCGTGTGCTAATACGTCCACCTCGTCGCCTGCATACCTACATATTTGTTGCGTTTACATACCGCACGGAGCTCGGCACGAGGCTGCGTTGTGTTCCACATATGATAGTGTCACTCAACTACAGGAGCAAAACCCGAGCGATATTTTTCTTATTGCTGGTGACTTCAATGTTACAAAGGCTGATTGGTACTACGATTCAATTTCGAATTCAATGTCAATGTGCCCGAGCGCTGATAGGCATGTGCTATTAACGTCAGACTTATGAGCCTTTCTAATTTGAAGCAATATAATTCTTCTTTTAATATCAATAGTAGATTATTAGACTTAATTTTTTGCAACACAACATGTTCTGTCACGACCTGTTGTGAACCCATTACACCCGAGGATAAAAACCATAAATCATTGAATATAGATTTAAAATTAGAAAGGTATACTCCATTGCGTTCTAATTTGACATATAGAAAACTATTTCATAAAGGTAATTATGAAAAAAATAATGCAGAACTCCTTAATACTGACTGGCATTCTAAGTTATTGGTAAATTCAAATCTTGATCCCATGGTAGACTCATTCTATGAGGTTATAAATTCTTTAATTAATGAACATATTCCTACCTGTAAAACTGTTACAAATTCACGATATCCTCCGTGGTACACCGTTCCATTAATTAAGATTACCTACTAAAGAAAAACGAAAGTATCATACTAAATGGAAACGGTACAGAAACCCTTTAGATTACCACTCATTTTCCATACTCCGAAAACGAGAAAATAAGCTCCATAAAATTGCTTACAACAACTTTTTAAAAACGAGTGAAGAAAATATTAGAAAATGCCCTAAATTGTTCTGGTCTTTTGTAAGGTCGAAATTACCTCATTTTAACATACCTCAAAAAGTTAAATTTAATGAACATGTGTCTAATTCCGGTGAGGAAACCTGCAACTTGTTTAATAATTATTTTAACTCTGTTTATATTTACTCTCCATCGCGAACATCAACTGTCGACTACCGTTGTCCTCCATTGGATTCTCCAGTAGATCTCGGCTCTATAGCTGTCACCATGGAATTAATACGAAAAGAACTCAAACGTATTGATATAAATAAAGGACCGGGTTATGATGGTGTTCACCCATTGTTTATTCGTAGTTGTGCTGATCGGTTATGTGTACCCCTGAAAATGATATATCAGAAATCTTTGGACGTGGGCGAGTTTCCTATAAAATGGAAGCAATCTCTGATTACCCCAATTCCGAAGAATGATAAAAGAGATGATGTAACACAATATAGACCTATATCGAAAACAAGTTTATTGGGTAAGATATTAGAAAAAATGGCAACTCGCCTAATGACAGATGTAGTGCATAGTCAGATCTCGGAAAATCAACACGGATTCTGCAGAGGACGCTCAGTTGAAACTAACATGCTCACGTTTTCGAACTTTTTGGTTGATGCAATGGATAAGGGCATGCAGGTGGATGTTGTGTACACCGATTTCTCTAAGGCTTTCGATAAATTAAATCACGATTTACTTATTGAGAGGTTGTGGACAATTGGAATACACGGTGATTTGCTTCGCTGGATTAGGTCGTATGTAAAAAATCGCTCACAGGCGGTTTCGAGTAATGGTTACGTATCCAAGTTCCTTGAAATTCCCTCGGGAATACCCCAAGGGTCACATTTGGGTCCTCTCCTATTTATTCTTTATGTCAACAATATGGGACACTCGCTACATTATTCAAAATCACTACTCTATGCCGATGAAGCAAAAATTTTCCGAGTAGTTACTGAAACTAATGACTGTTTGAAATTACAATCTGACTTAAACCGGTTGTCTGAATATTGATCATCTAATCAGTTATATTTAAATCTGGATAAGTGCTCTGTTATAACATACACTCGCAATTCTAACCCAATATTACATAATTATTTAATTGATGATGAAACTCTTGCTCGAGTTACGTCTGTGCGCGATTTAGGAATTGTCATGGACTCAGCTTTGTCATATAACTTGCACATAGACCATATTGTTGACAAAGCCTTTCGACAGCTCGGTTTCATATTGAGAATCTCCAAACCGTTTAAGCAAGTTCATACCCTAAAGTTACTTTATTTCTGTTACGTACGGTCTATTTTAGATTTTGCTTGTGTTGTCTGGAGTCCATATTATGCTTGTCATATTTCACGAATAGAAAAGGTGCAGAGGAAGTTTGTTAAAAGTTTGGATTACCGTTGCAATAATGAGAGGATCTCGTATGAAAATTCGTTAAACCGTTACTCACTAACCACCCTTTGTGATCGTAGAAATATCTTTGACCAGTTGTTTCTGCATAAAATCCTCAACAATATTATTGATTCTCCTCACATTCTAGAAAAGATAAACCTTAGAGTACCCAGGCCTGGCTCCCGCTTACGGATCCTATTTTCTGTCCCATTGTACACAAAAAATTATACTAGCAACAGCTTCTTTAGACGTAGTGTTAATAATTATAATAAAGATTTTCAACAGCTAGATTTGTTTAGTAATAGTTTCCTAGTTTTTAAGAAGGCATTAAATGCTCTGTTTTTATCTTAATTTTGCTTTGTAACTTTGTAAATCAGAAATATGTTTTGTAAATTAGGTAGTTGTTTCTTGTCACCGATTGTGTGCTTAACGACTTTTACAGTTTTGTATAATTATCACCCACATACAATGCAATTGACTATGTAAATAGTATGGAACTTTAGGTTTTTAAGTACGCCCATGTAATATGAATGAATGTAAGAAAATAACTGTTTGTTTCCTAAATAAATAAAAAAAAAAAAAATAAAAAAGTATGTATAATGATTCAAGACATATTAGTGTGATAGATAAGATGTATTCGGACATCGTGCAAGCTTTAAGTGAAGCGGCTGTGTTGGGTCGAGAAGGTGGGAGACGGCGCGGCGCCGCGGGGCTCTAAGAGGGCGGTGATAGGCTGGAATAAACATGTCGCTGGCGCACACAGGGACGCTAAGACAAAGTTTGGGGCATGGGCATGGCATGGGAAGCCGGGCTCTGGGGTGGTCTTTGAGGAGATGTGTGAGGCCAGTAGTCTTTAAGTCGCGGTTGAAGTGGTGTCAAGACCATGAAGACCAAGTGAAAATGAATATTCTGGCATCACACCACTCTAATCGTGACTTTCGCGGTTTTTGGAAACAGTCCAACAGATTGCAAAGCAACCCGGGCGTCCCTGTGAATGTTGGTGGCAGGTCGGATCCGTGTGGGATAGCTGAGCTGTTCGGAGAACACTTTCTTGTTGAGTCACCCTTGGGGCCATCATGTTCGGCGCTCGATACTGAGCCCGGGACAGCAATAGGGGTTAATTTCAGTAGTAAGGAGATTGCTAAAAGCATCAGAACTCTGTCAAGGGGTAAATCTCCTGGCCATGACGGGCTTAGCATCGAACACCTGCAATATGCTGGCTCACACCTACCGCGAGTGCTAGCTATGTTGTACGGTTTCTGTGTTAGCCATAGCTACTTACCGTATGAGATGTTGCGAACTGTAGTCGTACCTATTGTTAAAAATAAGACAGGAGACCTCGTAGACCACAATAATTATAGACCTATATCACTGGCTACAGTGATAGCCAAGGTATTTGACAGCATGCTTAACGCATACTTAAACAAACGCGTAAAATTTCATGATAACCAGTTCGGTTTCCGACCTGGTTTATCAACAGACAGTGCAAAGCTGTGCCTTAAGCATGCTGTCGCTTACTATACACAGCGTGATACACCTATATATGCCTGCTTTCTCGACCTTTCCAGAGCTTTTGATCTAGTTAATTATGACCTACTATGGAAGAAGTTAGATAAAGGAAAAATACCCAAAGAAATCATTAATATATTTAAGTTCTGGTATAGCAAACAGACGAACCTTGTACGATGGGCCGGAGGTTGATCTCGTCCTTTGGGTTGGACTGCGGGGTGAGGCAGGGGGGTTTGAGCTCGCCTACGCTTTTCAACCTATACGTTAATGAGTTGATAGAAAAGCTCAGCAGTATCAGAGTCGGTTGTTTCGTGGACGGTATTTGCGTTAACAATATTAGCTACGCAGACGACATGGTACTGCTGAGCCCGTCTATCTGTGGTCTTAGGACACTGTTGAACCTGAAGACTACGCTCGAACACACGGGTTGATGTATAATTCTAAGAAATCGGAGGTTGTGGTTTTCGAAGCGAGGAGTAAATGCCGAAAAACATACCGCAGATAACGCTTAGCGGGTTGCCACTTAAACGGGTTAATACCTTTAAATATCTTGGGCATATATTAACACCTAACCTTAACGATGACCTTGACATCGAGCGTGAGCGGAGGGCGCTGTCTGTACGGGCGAATATGTTGGTCCGCAGGTTTGCACGTTGTTCACTCAAAGTAAAAATTACGCTCTTACGGGCCTACTGCACAACATTCTACACTAGCAGCCTGTGGGCCAAGTATACGCAGAGGGCGTACAGCGCGCTCCGCGTTCAGTATAATAACGCATTTAGGATGTTGGTGGGGCTGCCCCGCTTCTGTAGCGCATCGGGAATGTTTGCCGACGCACACAGGTAAACTACGCAACTATGCGTAAGAGGTATGCGTCTCTGGTGTCCAGGGTGCGGGGTAGCTTCAACAGCATTCTAAAGATGATTGCAAGCCGCCTAGACTGTACATACGTGAATCACTGCAGTGCTATATCACACGGTATAGTACGACAGTGAGTCAGAGTGCGGCACTGTTTTTAATTAATTATCGGCATACTCGTACCTACAATATAAATATGGACACTAACATAGATTATAAGTTTTTACTAAAATTAATGAGTCCTAGTCACTTGATTAAAAAAAAATTTATAAACTGCAGTGACCAGAAATGTTACGCTTTGATAGATAGGTACTATCAAGAATTAGTGGGTGCTTTGACTAAGGCAGCGGTTAATATATATGAACATAAACAATACAAAAAGTTCAATCGAATAGTGGGCTGGAACAGACACGTTAAATCGCTTCACTCTGAATCATTTTATGTTTGGTCACTGCATGGTAGGCCCGCGCAAGGTCCGATATATGAAAATTTGTGTAAATGTCGTAAGATCTTTAAAAATAAGTTAAAATGGTGTCAACAGCGACAAGAACAACTTAAAATGAATAATATTTCCGAGCAAAGGGCGTCTGGCGATTTCAAGGTTTCTGGAGGTCAACTAATAGTTTAACGCACAAGCCAAGTCGGGCTGTTGTTGTAAACAATATCGAAGATCCCAAACAAATCGCGGCATTTGCTTCGCAGTTTAGAACCGGTTTAGATAACGTAGGTATTCACAGGGACAGTGTGAGCCGTCGGGCGTCGACGCCAGTGCCTACTACGCTACGCGTCAATAACAATAACGATTCAATAATGTATTCGTAAAAGGAAACGCGGCAAGTCGCCGGGGCTTAACACTTGAGCACATAATACGAGCAGGGTCCCTGTTGGAGGATAGATTGTCTGTATTGTTCAACGGGTGCTTGATGCACGGTTATCTGTCCAAAGACTTCATGAAAACTATAGTTGTAACACTTGTTAAGAACAAGAAGGGTGACATATCGGATATATCAAATTATAGACCAATACCATTAGCAACTGTTTTTTTCTAAAATATTTGAGAGATTGTTGCAGTCCCATTTACATGAAAATATTAAACTGCATTGTACCCAATTTGGTTTTCGTAGCAACCTGTCAACCGCTATGGCTATTTTTTTCAATAAAGTAAACTGTTAGATATTATGTAGATACAAAAAACTAATGTTTACGCCTGTTTCCTCAATATAAGTCGTGCACTTGATTGTATTAATTACGACCTACTATGGGAAAAAATTAATTTGCATAATATACCAAACGACATAATACGTATAATGAAGTATTGGTACGAGGGTCAATCTATGTTGTTAAATGGGGTGAAACTTTGTCAGATACGTACTCACTTGTCGCGGGTGTGAGACAAGGATAACGTCTCCCACACTATTTAACTTATACATGAATGACTTGTTGGACGGGCTGAGCAGAGCCAATGTCGGCTGTTCCATTAACAATGTATGTGTAAATAACCTTAGCTATGCTGACGACATGGTATTGCTCAGCCCCTCTATCAAAGGACTACAAAAGTTGATAGGGATATGTGAGGAGTTTGCACATAGACATGGACTGGTATATAATGTAAATGAATCTGAGATAACGGTATTTAGACATGGTAGTAAGCAGATGCCGACTCCGGACATATCTCTGTGTAAGTCCAGGTTAAAGTTTGTGTACTGTTTTAAGTATTTGGGACATATATTGACTGACACTTTGAATTATGCCGAGGATATGGGTAGGCAGCGTAGGGTATTGGCAGCGAAAAATAATATGCTGGCCAGGCGTTTTGCCAAATGTTCGGAACAAGTTAAAATCACTGTACTGCCGGTCGATGTACACATGTCAGCTCTGGTGTAAATATACTCAACGTGTATACAACACACTACGTGTGCAATACAATAACGCCTTTCGTTGCATGCTGGGGCTGCCATGGAGGTGCAGTGCGTTCGGTATGTTCGCGGTGAAGAGTGGATGGGTTCAGTGCGGTACTGAGGAAGTCCTTTATGGTGAGGGTGCATAACTCGGACAATGGGATAGTGACGGCTATATACGAAGCTAACATGTTTTTCGTGTATAGCCCTCACTATTCCAGCTAGATTGATAGACATACACATTAATTTCTTATGGGCCAACGTCTGCTCCAGCACGTGCCTGTGCACTCAGATGATCCTCAGAGGTATGGAAAAGTACTTTAGTACCCTGAAAAATTTCGAAGTAGGTATTTATTAATTGACCGAACGAGCGAAGCGTCTCAGTTTCAACTCGAGGACTGGCTGATTTGGCGTTGTTTGTCTGTATGTGTGTGTCAGTTCCGATCTACAGGCCGCATTTTCAGCCGATTCTCATTAAATTTGGCACAAGTGTTCTTTGTTGCAAGGCGCAACTTTTGTCGAAGGGATATTTCGATTGGGGGAGAAATGGGGGAGAAATGTGGGAAAATGGGGGAAAAATGGGGGGAAAATGGGGAAGAACAAAAATAACGCGAGGTCTACTGTTCGTAGAACTACTAGTTACTAAATGTCCTGACGAATTTCCTGACCATAAATTGACTGTTTAATAAACTAATGGTAAGTAAGATGTTAAAAACTTTTCAAAATATAATAGCATTATTTTCGCAAAAATAAAAGACAATAAAACGTCGACAATTGTTTCACCTCTAAATGAGGCATTATCAAGACTGTCTCAAAGAGAACAGCAAAATATGAAGCCAGAACATAAATATTTGCTTTTAAGTATGAATGTGTAAATATCGCTAGCGCGATGTAGGATTTAACAGGATAGGATTGAACAAATTTGTTTGTGAACGGACAGACAGTAGTTGTTTGTTGGTTTGTGTGTGTCACTCTGCATTTTCTATGTAATAAAGAGTAGTGTTTTTATATTTTTAAATACCTATTTTGAATTTTGCTAGCATAACTTAATGTTTCTACCCACGTTAGTTATTTTGAAAAAGCCTACATCGCGCTAGCACACATTCATACTTAAAAGCAAATATGTTCTGGCTTCATATTTTGCTGTTCTCTTTGATAATGCCTCGTTTAAAGGTGAAACAATTGTCGGCGTTTTATTGTCTTTTATTTTTGAGAAAATAATTCTATTATATTTTGAAAAGTTTTTAACATCTTACTTACCATTACTTTGTCATGGATTTTCGCCAGGTAACGCCTGTTTCCATCCAATATTTGTTTAATAAACCTTACCTAAACAAATTATGTATAATTTCAAGACAAAAAATTAACCAGCCATTCTCGAAATTTAGCTAGACAAACAAACAGCATTGTTATTAACAGGTACCTAGCCTGTAGGTAAGAATCTGGCCAGAAATCTCACGATCACTCTTTTTCAATCGCCAATAAAGACTTAATTGTTAAAGCAAAAATTCAATCAACACTTTGCCTTTATTATATTAATAGGTACCTAGATGTTTACCAACTTTAAGTATAAAAAAATGATTTCACAAACGAAATCACAGCAATTCTCCCAAAACAGTTACCTTTCATTAGATTGGTTTTGCGTAAAAGGGGCAAGCCTATTTGCCTTTACGGAGAACTTTATTTAGGATTTCAAAATTATCTTTATCAAATCTGTTGTCTATAATTACGAACATTCGTTGGTATTCAAATAAGCTGTCCTAAGCTAACAAATGGTACAGTTCTCCTGTAAATTTCAGCGCAATTAACTTGGGCCTCATTGTTTTTGATTAAGTATCTGCTGGGTGAAGTGTACGGCGGGCGGTAAGGTCCGGGTTTATCGGATTAAACGTGACTTGACAGTAATTACGGCCGCTTGATGCTGCGGGTGGCCATTTCATGTCCAACGGTGTAGGCAAAAGTCACTATAATATGTAACACCCGTATTCACAAACGACACTATGAGGCACCGAACGCTATGCACTGTCAAAACCCATTGCTTTTGCAGCGCTTAGCGTTCGAGCGCCTCGTAGTGTCGTTTGTGAATGCGGGTTTAAGTATACGTACTATAATATCACAGAAGACAGACATAAATCACTCTTTTATCCCCTAAGGGGTAAGCAAAGGTGTTTTAGACACTAATACCTAATACAAGTAACAGAAACTGAACGAATATTCGTATAGTTTTTACAAAAGGTGAACCTCAAGTTCAGGGTACCTACTTGGGGTCGTTTCAAACATTGAATTGTGCAAATGTAAAAGATATTACCAATCCATAAGATTCTAATAAAATATAAAAAAAAACAGATTTTTCAATAAACTTAATTCACGAGAGTTTAAAGGAGAATTCAGAATTAACCTTAGACTCTGCAGACTCACGGCATAGCTCGGCAAAGGCTTGCAAAAATGGGGCCTGAGGACGGCGGGATCGCCACCCGCCGTCCTTACAGAAGCAGGCTAGAAGGGTTGCGTGCTGCGGGGCCTTTGCCCCATAGCACGCAACCAGATTCAGTCACTGACGCGGGATAAAACCCTACCCCAACGACGCGGGATTCTCAGCCCGACCAAACCCCCGCAGAGACCACAGAGGTGGTCAAAGTCAGCCGGGCGCCACTGGAAATACGTTCTGCTTGTAACCAGAGACTCCCCGCAACGGATGTTAGAGCAGCCGCGGCCCTAGGCCGAAAAAATGTTTATTTATTTAATATCCCTGGTGATTTAATAGAAGTGTTTTTATTAAGCTCTTGAAAATATATTTATTAAAAATCAACATATAATATTTATTATAATTTAAGCCTATATTACCAAATGTCAACATAAGACACCTACCAGTGAGTGTTATCTCCATTCAATCTAAGTTCCTTCACTATATAACAAGACGGCACTAGCAACAGTATAGACTCTTTCACTTCTGTCATGGTGGGGATTGAGCAGAGGATGGCGGTCTTCGAAGCGGAGTTGCAAAGGAACACTAAGAACAGTACACCGGATCTCACAAGTCTAGCATCTGATTTCTCAGACTTCAAGTCTTTTGTAATAAGCACAATATCTGCTTTCCGTTCGCAATTGGAGTTTTTAACCCGGGAGGTGGACAAGATAGAGATGCGGAGTCGAAGAAAAATTCTGCTGGTGCATGGTGTTCCTGAGGAGACAGCAGTAGAAGCACCCCAAGCAGTGGTGAGGGTTATTACAGGCCCCCTAGGTATTTCAGATTTCACTGTAAGTGACATTTCCCGCTGCCACAGAATGGGACAATCTACAGATAGCAACCGGCCCAGACCCATTTTGGTGAAACTGCAATCTGTGGCAGTGCGTGACAAAATGTGGAAGAGTAAAGCCAAGTTGAAGGGCTCCGGATTTACTTTGTCGGAGTTCATAACCAGGACGCGGCACAGAGTATTTATGGTTGCGCGGGAGCGGTTTGGTGTGACTAAGGCCTGGACGCATGAGGGCCATGTCTTTGTTGTTGGCTCCGATGGAAAGCGGCACCGTGTGGCATCCCTGGAGGAGCTAGATGGGTTGGGCAACGGCGTGCAGCAGGACGCAGACTCTGCCAAGACTACGGTTAGTGCGACCTTTGCAGCGACCGCTACGTCAAGACCTCAACGCGCAGCGAAGAACAAGAAGTAGCATCCCTTTTTGCTTCATAATTTGCTGGTCTGACATGGTTTGTTGTCATAATAATAATGTACTTTAACATACTGTCCCCAAAGACATTTACATTGTTTGTCCCCAGGTGTTTTTGTTGCACCCTTGTTGCACCATAACTTTGCATATTTCATTTGTAACTTGCTGTCTTTTTTACCCTATTTCTACTAAGTTTCACTGTCTACAAACTTTTTATTCATATACCTTATTCTCTATTTATTTTTCTAAATTCATTTCATTACTTGCAATTTCAATTAGTAGGTACATGAATGAAATGTAATCTATCAATTTCTCACACTAATCTTCTTCTTCTCTTTTTTATGGCCTCTGCTTGTAGCCATTTACCAATGTCCAGTCAATTCAATTCAATTCTTTTTTATGGCCTCTGCTTATAGCAATTTGCCAATGTCAAGTCAGACAATTTGACAGACAGCTGACAGTGACGCCACTAGTTGTTTTAATATTCGTATATGGGACAGGCAAAGGTTTTTACCATACTGCCTAGTCGTAGATATTTTGCGTTGCATATCAGTGTTGTCACTGTCGCAGGTGCGTTTCATTTATTTGTAATAGTTTTGCCACGTACCTGGGTACTTTTGTTTTACTGCTATTGTTTTTGTTGCTTTTGCTTTATGTTGTAGTTTTAAGATATAAAAATGACACAACTGGCGGGTGGACATTCGTTTCTAATAGCAACCTCAGGGAAAATTTACTTAACTACTTACATAACTTTAATTTTAACTTAAGTATATAATTTTGCATTAATTATATTTATTTATTGTATTGTATTTTATTTATTATATTATATTATTATTTTTTTTTTTTAATTTTTATTTTATATACAACGTGTTTCATATTAGTGTGGTCATATTTGACCCTCGTTACACATGCGCGTTGATTTAACTATACGCAAGGACAAAATTGCAAATACAAGTTTAGTTAAAACTTTTAAGGTGTCATGTAAATTTAATTGATTTGTTCATTTAATCGATATTTTATAAACCCAACACTACCTAGGGTCAAATTTATTCGTAAGGTTCAGTCCCCTTCGATGAATCGTATATAACTCTTATTTCATGTGCTCCTGGTACAGAATACTATTTTGCAGTAATGTTAGGTTGTGGACTTTAAACAACAAAAACTTACCGATTTCATTGTGCATGTCATCCTGGTAGATAGGTAGGTACTGTGTTCCACAATAAACATAACTAACTCACTAATATCACGATACTTAGATAAACATTATTGAATTTAATAAAAAATACACTTCCTACCTAAGATACTAATAAACACTAAACTAAAAAGTAGGTACTAAAGTAACGGCTCGAAATGTTCGCCGCCTTGATCAATGCACAGTTGGGTCCGTCGCATCATGCTGGCAGTTACATTACACAGCATGTCTGGAGTTACACTGCTAAATGCATCAAATATTTTAGACTCCATATCTTCACGCGTGAGACATACCGCACTGTACACTTTGTTTTTGACATAGCCCCACAAAAAAAAGTCAAGTGGTGTGAGATCCGGTGACCTCGGAGGCCAAGGTATGGGACCACCACGTCCGATCCACTGGTTAAACCGCTCATCTAAACACGCCCGTACATCTTTCGCATAATGTGCTGGCGCCCCATATTGCTGGTACATCATATTTGTGTACAATGTTACAGGCAAGTTTTCAAGTTCGGGTTCTAAGGAACGCGAGGTAATTTTCACCGTTTAGCGAACTTGGTAGCACGAAAGGACCAATTAAAATATCTCCGATTATTCCCGCCCAAATGTTAACACGCCACTGATGCTGAAAGTTGTTTTCTGCAGATGCGTGTGGGTTCTGATGAGTCCATACATGTTCGTTATGCTGGTTACTGATACCAGCACGAGTAAAAGAGGCTTCATCGGTCCATAAAATACGGTTCGCGAAACTAGGGGATCGTTGTGCTTCCTCTCGGTACCACTGGCAAAAGTTGAGACGTGGTACGAAATCAGCCGGTGTCAGTTCTTGGGTGTGCCTGAAGTGGTACGGATGTTGACCATCTGCTTTTAGCACGCGCCATACTCTCAAATGATTCATTCCCAGAACAATCCCAGCGCGGCGAGTACTTGTTCTGGGATTGGATTGAAAATGCTCGAGAATACTTCTTGCTCTAGTGGTACAACAGATGGTCTGCCTTCTGAGCGGGAACCACGGAAAGAACCAGTGTCATGTAAACGGTTCACCATTTTTCGGAAGCACTCCACAGATGGTAACCGCAGCCGTTCACCTTCGAGTCTATTGTCCACAAATATTTCTCGATAAAGGCGACGAGCTTCACGCAGACTGCCATCGGCTGCCCCGACGCAAAGTATCATTTCATAATATTCACTATTACTTAAATACGCCATGATCGATTAACACAGATTACTACGTACGCCTAATATCAAAGTTTACTTGCAACTGAAAAGAAATTAGATAGTTGTAAGTGTTGCCCAAGTCCAATGTCTTATTTCCTTGAATTACGTCGTAATTTTGGTAAAACTCTAATAAAAGTACCTAGTATAAAATAATTTAAGAGATAAATAATAACATAATTATTATTTACCATAAACACAGGATATTTCCCTAAGACCTATGAAATAAAATAAAATTGTTGAATGCCAGCGCGGCGTCGCATGTATGCATGTATGCATAGTATGCATGTAAATACATTTCGAAACCTACTTAAACCCATTTAAAAAAAAACCGCTTCAAGATCCGTTGCGTAGTTTTCAAGAACTAAACATACATTAGAACAGATAGACGGAAAAAGCGACTTTCTTTATCCATGTAATCTAAGATTAGTAATTTATTACCAATTGCTAAAATGAACAAATATCCAGCATAAAAAAAGCTAATAAAGTCCCCGTTTATGAAGAACAATGCGTTAACTTGCAACACCGGAATAATATGGTTTTTGCGGTAAAATTTACACGTGTTGTGACGTGTACGTCTTTGATATATGCCGACATCGCTATTGATACCTAGTTTCTTCAAAGCGGCTCCAATCAAAAAAGTGGGCGGTTCTCTTTGTAATTTTTAGGGGTCCTTAAGATACATATTAGTGAAACTGACACCAACACCTCCTACTTTTTCTGATATCCTCGTTCAACCATACAAGTTGCCACTTTTAGCGATAATGTTTTATGAACTTTTATGCATCACATTATCATGACGAATCGAGAACCTAAGTACCTACTCTTTTTTAAAGTCGGTCAAAAATAACCAAACACCTTGCAGATCATTTACTTCATGGTAAATGAGTCGAAAGAGAGTTCACGATATGGTAGTGCATCCACGATCTCTCTATCCCGAAACTGAATACCTACATACTACTATACCCACCAGCGTTCTCAACAGCTACATAAACTTCTACACAAACAGCAGTTGTATTTTAAATATCTGTGCGGAACCAATTTATAAAAAGTGTAAATTTAAGGAAGACAAGAACATAAATGTTTCTTCTCTTTTCTTCGACAGCAAATGCGTTGCTCCTGGTATTTGAGTAGGTTGACAACAAATTACGTGTGAGTTGTGACATTCACGACAATCACGTGAGTAGGCACTCTTTATTTTGACCCCAAGTTGTGATTCCGAAACTATTTTGTATGATAACTATTGATAAAGTTACTTTATCTGTTGGTTAAAATTTTGAGTAACAACGAGACTGTCCGAATCTATTTCACTGTTTGGCAAACCTACTTGAGGTCAAATCTAGAGTTCATTCTAATCATATGTTTATTTTGTAGTGCAGTCTTAGGGCTTCATTTCAATGAGCTATCGATAAAAAGGAAAATTTATCGACTACGTCATTATAAGTCAATATTTTATTAAATTAATTAAAGACCCCGCGCAATATATTATTTGGGCCCTACCCAATGCAACCTTGAGATACCACACTAATATGAAACACGTTGTATAATTATAATTATGTCTATACTAAATATAAATTACAGCAGCGATGACGAGAGTTTTGTCTCGGCTATTAGTTCAAACGACAGTTTTGTTAGTGTGCCGTTCCTAGCTGATTCTATTGAGGCCCAGTTCTCCGATGTATCCAAGAATTTTAATGTAGTCCATATAAATGCACAGAGTATTCCAGGCCACTTCACAGAGATGCTAAATACCTTCCACAGCAAGAATATCCATGCCATTCTAGTTTCAGAGTCCTGGCTTAAACCTTGCATCCCCACTATACCATACACGCTACCAGGTTTCAACCTGATCAGAAATGATCGCACACGACCGGCTTGTGGCGGTGTCGCCATTTACTTACGCAATAATATCACTTTTAATATCTTAGACCTCTCACCACAGCCGCCGCCATCTAATGGGGGTGAACATATATTTATGGAAATAGATCTATGTCACTCCAAGGTCTTGCTAGGTGTTTACTACTGCCCCTCTTCTAAAATCAATTTTTTTTCTTCCTTTGAAGATATTCTTGAACGCCTTACTCCGTCATTTCAGCACACCATTATCATGGGCGATTTCAATACCTGCCTGTTGAAGAATGACTACCGCTCCTCAACCTTTTCCAACATCATATCATCCTGCAACATGTCTATCCTTCCTTTAAATGCTACTCATCACGTTCCTAACCGTATCCCATCTCTCCTTGACCTTATCCTAGTCTCGTCAGCTGATCTTGTCGCTAAGCATGGACAGTATCCAGCGGGTGAGTTCTCTTACCATGACCTTCTCTACCTATCCTATAAGCTCCGCCCTCCTAAGCCTAAACCCAAAATCCTTATGCAGCGCAACTTTGGTGGTATGCAGCTTGACAGGCTACGTGAAGATGCAAATAACATTGACTGGACCACACTTGTGACTACAGAATGCGTGGATGAGAAAGTTGACATCCTAACAAGTAATTTAATTAACCTGTATAACATTCATGCTCCTGTACGTGCTGTAAAGATCCGGCACTTGCCAGCTCCCTGGATTACTCCAGAGATTAAGGCCTTAATCGCAAAAAAATCTTCCGCTAAATCCAGATATAAATCTCGCCCTACAACTGCCAATCATGAAAGATATGTTTCCATTCGTAATCTCTGCAGTAAGGTGTGTAGGAAAGCCCAACGCCAACATGTTCATAATACGGTCGAGAACGGCGACCCTGCCAAAATTTGAAAATTCCTCAAGACATTGGGGGTTGGAAAATCAAATAAATTGAATACCACTACAAAAATTAATATCAATTTACTAAATCAACATTTCTGTTCCTCGTCTACCCTTGATCAGACACAAAAAGGGAGTACTTTACAATATCTTTCTTCACTTCCAGCACCCTCTCATCCACCGTTCTTTTTTAATCAACTATCTGCTTGTGATGTTAGGAAGTGTATTATGTCTATAAGTTCCAATGCCGTCGGGAGTGATGTATCAGCCGTAACATGATTATACCGATCCTGGACGAAATTCTTCCTATCCTGTGCCATATTTTAAATTATTCCCTTACCTGCACTGTGTTCCCCAAAGCTTGGAAGGAGGCACAGGTCATTCCACTGCCGAAAAAGTCTAATCCTGCCTCCTTCTCTGAGTACCGACCCATCTCCATCTTGCCTTTTCTATCCAAAGTGTTGGAACGGCTGGTGTATACTCAGGTGAATTCCTTTCTAAACCAAAATAGCCTCCTAGATCCTTTTCAGTCCGGGTTTCGTCCAGGACATAGCACGACTAGTGCGTTAATTAGTGTTACGGATGATATTAGAATTGGCATGGAAAATGGAAATCTTACTGTACTCTCCTTATTAGACTTCAGCAATGCCTTTAATATGGTAGATTTCCATATCCTCATAGGCATATTGCGCTCCATTAACATATCTCCACCTGTAGTTGATTGGTTTCAGAGTTACTTGTTTGGCCGCCGACAACGTGTACGTTACGATGAATTCTTATCGGATTGGTGTGATACAACTGTCGGCGTACCACAAGGTGGCGTTCTTTCTCCGTTACTTTTTGCAATTTTCATAAACTCTATCTCTAAATCACTACTTTCATCCTACCACCTATATGCAGACGATTTACAAATATACATGCAAGCACCAGTAGAGGAGTTGAGTGAAGCATGCGACATTATCAATGACGACTTGGTACAGATTTGCGAGTGGAGTAAGCGTTATGGGCTGAGCGTAAATCCCTCCAAAACTCAGGTCATTGTTGCTGGAAGCTCCAGAATGATGGCTCGGATGAATTGGGCAATGCTGCCCAGCATTGTATTTGGCGGTGTTACCTTGCCGTTAAGTACTACTGTTAAGAATCTTGGTATACGAATAGATAACACTCTGTCATGGGATCCGCAAATTTGCGAGGTGAGTCGTAAGCTTTTTGCATCAATGGGTTCCTTGCGCCGGTTGCGCAACTTTTTACCTAAAGCCACCAAAATTGCGCTTGCACAGTCTATCCTTCTTCCCATTCTCGACTACGCAGATGTCAGCTATCTCGACGTCACAGAGCAGCAACTAAGTAAACTTGAGCGCCTTCAGAATTTATGTATCAGATTCATATTTGGCTTGCGCAAATATGACCATGTATCCGAATATCGCAAAACGCTCGGGTGGCTGCCTATTCGCCTTCGCCGGAATACTCATATTCTCTCTGTTCTTTACAATGTCTTGTTCAATCCACGCACCCCAACCTATTTAAAAGAACGTTTCACGTTTCTCAATGACACGCATTCGAGATCCTTGCGTTCATCGGAGAATCTAGTATTAGAAATGCCAGAGCATACAACCGGTTTCCATGACAAATCTTTTACTGTGCAGGCTGTCCGTCTATGGAATGCTCTGCCCGTGACAATCAGACGTGCGCAAACACTTGCCGTTTTCAAGAAAATGGTTAAAGATCACTTTTTGAGCTGCTGAAGTCGTTATTTGCTGTCTTATACGTTGCGTTATTCTAGTTGTGCCTATAATAGTGTATGTAAGTTTATGATATAAAATATGTATGTATATGTATGTGTATCTAAGGTATATTATATTTATATTCTTTATATTTATGTGTGTACTTATGGTATGTAATATGTATATCTATTGCAATTCAACGTTACTTGTATTTATGTATGATAAGTAAGTACTAAGTACATTTTTCCCAAGAAACTGTTTTATTTATATTCTTATTTCTTCACCAATGCCTACCCTCTCTTCCTTAAATTCTATTCCTTCTAATTTGTCCATCCAAAGGTTGCCTGTAAGAAATCACTTTTTAGTGATAAGGCCGCCATTTGTACATTATAAAACCTGTTTGTATTTGTTATGCTTTTTATATTGGTGTACAATAAAGTTTTATTGTATTGTATTGTATTGTATTGTATTTATTACTGTAATAAATATGTTCCCAAGAGAATCGGGGAAGAAAAAACTAAATCACGTGGGCGAAGCCGCGGTGATCAGCTTGTGATTTAGAAAATTAGTAGAATTACATTAAATAATCTTATTAATTTTATTACCTCCCTCTCTATTCTTAATACTACTTAACACATCCCAATGGGATCGTAAAACAATTAAGGGATTACTGCGGTAAGCCTCTTTTATCTGTCCTATTAACTGTCTTGTATTTCTAACCGTTTAATTAACGAGCTCATAATCACACTCCGTGTGCCCGTGGAACTAAATGAAAGTTTTGGCTTTCCAGATTTTCACGGAAACACATTACAGGAACACTAACAGCAGGAGTAACTCAGACACTATGCAGCTATATTAATTAGTGCAAAAATTATCGTGAATAGTTCACTGGTTTCAAAAGTACACCACTGAAACAAACATAATATACTTTTACTTATCGTGGCTGTCAGTTGTGGGTGGTGGGTGGTGAGACCGATCATGGAAGTGTGGTTGCAGAGGCGACACGGTGACCTCACGTATCGTGCGTGGTGATTACTGGGTGCTGATGCTACGGTAAGTATCTGTTTCGCATTAATCGTGAAGTGACGCCTAAGTGTCAACGCTTCCAGCAAAGACACGGCACTCCCCAGACGTTGGTGGAATGTTCAGCGTGGGCGAGTCAGCGCCGGGACCTTATTGTAAGTTTGGCATAGATAGGTACCTCCTCACTGAAGACTATGAACACATGGCTACGAGCCATGATCTCCAGAGGGAGACGGTGAAAACGTAGCCGCCACCTCCATGAACATAACCTGCTCGCAGACTGCACAGGTTATGCTAGTGGAGGTGGCGCCCGAGAGAGATAGGAAGAGTACCTTTCCCCGCTAAGTCTGGGGACTTCGGGCAAACATAATGGCAAGCAAAATTTGAATGTAATAAAAACCTTTGTGGATAAATTGATATTTTTTAAACAAAAACAAACAACACGATATAAGTCATTTAATTCACTATTGTTCCTAAACTGAATGTAACAAGACTTCTAAATAAACAAAGAGTTTTCATAAATTTTTCCCACATGATTATATTGTTCCTTATTAAGCTTAAATGTGTGGACAGCCCCTAAACTCCGCAATGTGATGATAACAATAGAAAAGGACTGGACAGAAGTGGTGGGGCTCGTAGAACAGCGACACAGACAGCGATTGTCATCATCATTCACCGAGCCTTTTCCCAACTCAGTTGGGGTCGGCTTTCCAGTCTAACTGCGATTCGGCTGAACTTCGATATTTTCCGTGAAGCGACTGCCATCTGACCTCCACAACCCATGGGCGATATCGAAGTCCTGTAGTTAGACCGGTCGGATTTTTTATTTAGGGCTCCAACTACCCCTAACGACTGCCATAGATGTTAGTATGACAACCGGGAACGACGGCTTAACGTGCTCTCCGAGGCACGGAGGGGTCTCAATGTCTTAAGAAATGGTCACCCATCCTAAGACCGGCCTGAGTCGATGTTGCTTAACCTTTGCAATGTGTTAACATTGTCGGTTACCACTAGACCACGAGCCCCTCTAACACAGACACACAGACACAGACAGCGATTGTATAATGCAGATATTTTTTTTTAGATGACATCCGGTGAAACCTCGGTCACCTAGTTTTAATTTACATGTTATGGTTTTAGAAGGACTCTGCACCGTATTTCGTTAGGTGCATGCAAGTTAATACTGTGTCAAAGGAAGGCTGAAGACTATCTGCTATGGCTATGACATAATAGACGACGCGTCTTTTAGCATCACCGGGGTGCAAAAGGGCTCTACCAACATCTATAGGGCCCCAGCGACCTCACCTGCTAGTGGCGCACCTGCTGATAAACGGACGAGGCTCGTTAATTTACGGTACCTATGGAGTGGCTTCGGCCCCTACGTGGGTACCAGGTGGTACAACAGTGTTGGTCCGGGGGGGTACCACCGTGCAGCTGTGCTAAAGCCCCCCAAGTAACCCAGCCCAGGCTGGGTTGCGTTAGGGGTTCAGCAGCTGCACCGCCGGGCCCGGGGCGATGTATGGTGCAGCAGGCATGGGACCAGTGGGGGCGAAACGGAGTCTAGTGTGGGTGGTGTGGGTCGATTCGCCGGCCAGGGAGACCCTTAGCAACGGCGTTGCCGCGGCCACCCGCAACACAGTCATGGGGCCCGCCTGGGGCTAACCACCCCAGGAGGCTGCTCCACATGTTGCGCATAATCCTGATGTGGGATCGCCGCTCCGGGTGGTAACCGGTGTGGGGTAGCGGCGGCCTTGCATCAGGGGGGTTTGGGAGCCCTTCCGTCCGGCGAGTCGGCTCCGACCTAACCACACGGTTCTAGACAAAGCTAGCCCCTGCGCTTTGTCACTTACTGCTGCACCAAATGTCGCCCTGTCTTCACGCTTCTTCTTCAAAATCTACAATGGCAGTGCAACAAAAAAGAAATAAACGTTACACAGCGGCCCTAGGAAACCCCACAACTTCACATTTCGAGGTGGAGTTCACTAACGTCCGTGGACTCCATGCGAACCTCGATACCGTCCACCACCACCTTGAGACGGCACGGCCCGCTGTGATGTTCCTCACGGAGACACAAATACGCCGCCCTGACGACACGTCTTACCTGTGTTACCCCGGCTATGTCATCGAGGAACAATTTCGAGACAAAGCCGGGGTGTGCGTGTTCGTTAGGGCGGATGTTTGCTGCCGCCGGTTGCGCTGCCTAGAGAACCCCTCCAATTCAGATGACAGCACACTGCACGGGAGTTACTCGGTTCGTCCGACGGCGGGGCGATCTGAGATTGAGGAGGAGAGACGACGACTCGTGGCTGATCTCGACCGTAACCTCGACAGTATCTCTCAATGGGGTACCGAGAACCTGGTCGAGTTCAATGCCCGCAAAACACAGGCGTGTGCATTTACTGCGAAGAAAACCCCTTTCCGTCCCCTACCCTCTCTTCAGAATGCATTATTACCAATGAAGGACAACCTTGATATCCTTGGCATAGACGTTCGTCGAGAGCTCAATAATAAAAACTACATCGAAAGATGTATAGGGCTAGCTTCGCGGAAACTAGGAATACTGAATAAGGTAAAGAGATTCTTTACACCGGACCAGAGGTGTCTGCTGTACAAGACGCAGATTAGACCCTGCGTCGAATACTGCTCTCACCTCTGGGACGGCTCCGCGAAGTATTTGCTGGACGCTCTCGACGCTATGCAGCGACGGGCTATCCGTATTATAGGTTGTCCGGAGGTAACGGGAAGCCTTGAGCCGCTAGCTCAGCGCCGAACAATAGCTTCCTTGGCCGCATTCTACCGTATTTACCACGGCGAGTGTTCTGAAGAGCTCTTCAATCTGATCCCACCCTCTTCCTTCCGATCCCGAACGACTCGTGCCGGGCAGAGATGCCACCCCCACACAGTGGATAGCATGTTCGCGAGAACCGAACGTTTTAAACGTTCGTTTCTCTGCCGAACGATAGTGGCCTGGAACGCCCTGCCTGTGCACGTGTTTCCTCCCACATATAATCCTGGGTTCTTTAAGCGGAGCGTGAAGAGGCACATCAGTAGGTCGTCAAGTTGAGGGCCACTTTCAATAGTAAAGTGTGCTGTGAGAGTGGCCCACAATCGCTAGACGTCGTCACGACTTACCACCAGGCGGGCGGCGTCAATTTGGCGAACCAAATATAAAAAAAAAAATTAAAAAAAAAAAAACCTATTGGGCGTTTTCACATTGCACGATATCGTAACGATATTTATCTTATATAAAGGAGATTGCCCAGAAGCCGTATCTTTCTTAAAAGCCTAAATAAAAGTGTATGGCTACCTAAGTAAATTGATAAATCAAATAATATTTTTTTAACAATCTTTTAATTCACTCAAACAAAATCGTATGTGGCGTTTAAACTTTGATATACCACAGATATAAGAATACTATACTAGTACAGATGAACCATCTCATAGAAGGAATTCGCGACGTTTTAAAGGCGTCTTTAGGGCTAGCTAAATAATTTTCGATAAATTCCTAATAGATGGCAGTGTATTGTGTGCGAAAAATACGTAATAGATGGCAGTATTTTACGTTATAATCCCCCATGAATGAACAGTTTCTATTGTCCCGATTATTTCCTAATAGATGGCAGTATTTTAACTTCTTATCAGAGTTCATTGGAGAGGAGATTATTATTAGTTATTATTACCCACATTTGTACTTTTCATTTGTCTTGATAAAATAAAATGGTAATAAGTACCTACTTACATAATAGAACGTGGAGGAGATTCAATAATTTTATGATAAACCCATCGTGTCTGAGCTTGTTGATTTTCTTATTTAAACATATAAGTAGGTACTGACCTATAAATATGTTGTAAGTAGGTAGGTATACTACGGTTGTGTATTCCCGTATCAGTATTCGCTTAGCATAATAATATCATCATCATTCATTAAAATCTTATTTAATAACTAGCTGTTGCCCGCAGCTCCGCCTGCGTGTCATAGCTTTCTTGATCACCAGTTACTGATTTATTGTATACTAGCTGTTGCCCGCAGCTCCGCGTGCGTGTTATAGCTTTCTTGATCACCAGTTACTGATTTATTATGTATAGCTGTTGAGCGATATTGTATCTTAAGATAAAATATTATTGAGCGAAGCTTAATCTTTGGTGACTCATGTATTTCGTATCTCCACATACTCCGAAACGCCTGAACCGATCTCCTTCAAACTTACCACAGTGATAACGTGTGGCGTGATGGTGGTTTAGAACATAAAAATTGAAAATCGTACATAACAAAAAAAAATCTCATTAATCGTTGTCGTTCGAAAATTTAACACTTCGCTCAGTTTTTTGCAGCAGCAGCATGCATTGCATACCTAGTAGTATCTTAGTCGTATGCAGCGCCCCTTAGTGAACTCCACTGCGGGTGACGTAACCTACGATAAACTTATTACAGTAATCGGGTCTAGGGATCGAACCGAAAAATTAAGTTTGTTTTTTATTATATATACTTTTCCGGGATAATAAGTACCCAGCGTGGTGCCCAGGATATTAAAGAATAATTATACCAAGTTTCATTGTAATCGAACCGGTAGTTTTTGCGTGATGCCTGAACAAAAAGACAGACAGCAGACAAAAATAGTTTTTATTTTTGGGTTCGGTGTCGGTCTAGTAACAGCCCCTGCCATTTATTTTTTTGATATTTTCAATGTACAGAATTTTCACTTCTACAGATTTATTATAAGTATAGAAAAATGTAAAATATCTCTGCTCACGCCCTTGGAAAAATAAAGCACGTCAAAAAATTGACTCAACAACCCGACCGATTTCAAATTACCGAAATGGGACCAAAATGAAATAGGACCACTTGGGAATTAGACCCTTTTAATTAAAAAAATAATTTTCTAAATCTGTTCTCCCAGTCAAAAGATATGAGGTAACAAACACCTTAACTCCTCCTTTTTTGGAATTCGGTTGAAAATAGGCTACCTCTATATCCTTCCGCCGGGCGCCACTGGAAATACGTTCTGCTTGTAACCAGAGACGCCCGGCAACGGACGTTAGAGCGGCCGTGGCCTTGGACTGCGGAATTAAAAAAAAACCTCTATATCCTACTAATATTACAAATGCGATAGTTTGTATTTATGGATGTTGTTACTCTTTCACGTAAAAACTACTAAACGGATTTTGATGAAACTTTACAATAATATAGCTTATACATCAGAATAACACATAGGCTACAATTTATAAAGATATTGTGTGAATTGTTCAAAATAAGACGCGGCGCGACGGGAAAGGGAAAAAATCCAAATCACCACGCGGACGAAGTCACGGGCGACCACTAGTAATTAATAAAATGTTAAGTACAAATCGTGTAATTAATATTATATATATTATGTTATATATATATTATATTATAATAATAATTAATTTAAGCAAATTAAGCCGGTAAGTGATGAGACTAATTAGGAATGAATGACGCAGCGAGGTAAAAATTAAGAGTAGGCGATAAATAAAATTAATAATTAATAAAACAGGGCAATGTATTTTTATTTATTACTTTTGTCTGCCTTTTTATCTGTCTATACTAGTCTATTCTTGCAGTTTTTACAGACAGAATAAGGACACTAAGCTTGAACTGCTAAGATTATTATTAGTTGCAGGTATGTATGTATGTATGTAACATCTGTCCTGGCTTTGGATATATGGTTTAAATTACAGAGTAGTTATGGATTTTCTATAGTACCCGGCAATGGCAATAGGCTTGCCCATATTAGGTACGTGGGATCAACAAATTACTGGCAATTTGTGGGTGTATAATGCACCTCTGCTTACCCTGTTTGTATGTATGTGTGCAAATTGACTTTGTTTCCTCTAAATCGGCTAAAACGAAAAGAACATCGTCAATCAATAAGTCATTCCACGCGGGCAGAGCCGAGAGCGTCACTTAGTATGTAAGTCAACCAAAAAAGTACATGAACGAAACGCACAACGCGTGAACAACTCAAACTCGGCATCTAGGCACTCAGCAGTGGCACGCGCTCGACACGGTCGACACCGACACGGACAATATAGGTAGCTACCTACCTAGCCAGTAATTTCCACGAACTTTTATGTTTGTCAGAACAGCCACGTCTGTTGATCGGTCGTGCGGCAGATGAGGTTGGTTTGGAAAGTAGTTACTACTTACTTAAGTTAGTACTTTTACTTTAGCTACCTAACCTACCTTTTTTTTTTTTTTAATTCCGCGGCCTATGGCCGCGGCCGCTCTACCGTCCGTTGCCGGGCGTCTCTGGTTACAAGCAGAACGTATTTCCAGTGGCGCCCGGCGGACTTTGACCACCTCTGTGGTCTCTGCGGGGGTTAGGTCGGGATGAGAATCCCGCGTCGTTGGGGTAGGGTTTTATCCGGCATCAGTGAGTGAATCTGGTTGCGTGCTATGGGCAAAGGCCCCGTAGCACGCAACCCTTCTAGCCTGCTTCTGTAAGAACGACGGGTGGCGATCCCGCCGTCCTCAGGCCCCGATCATGGAGGTCGATGGTCTTGGGCGTAGATGAGTCTGCGGCGCCCTCGCCGCTGACTACGGAACTCGGCGGGGAGGGTACGCTCCCTCTCCCTCTCGGCCGCCTCCTTCGCGAGCATAACTTGCTCGCAAAAGGACACGGCCGCGTTCCACCTACTCATGCTGGAGACCATGGCTTGAAGCATGGTCTCCAACGAGAGGGTATCCACGCCCAGACCCACTACGAGGTCCTGGCGCTGACTCGCCCACGCAGAACACTCCACCAACGTGTGGAGTGCGGTGTCGTTGTCGGAAACCTCGCAGTGTTGACACCTGGCTGTGACCTCACGATGGATGCGAAACAGATAGCCACCGAAGCATCCATGCCCGGTAACGATCTGCGTCGCACGATACGTGAGGTCACCATGCCGCCTCTGCAGCCAATCGTCCATGATCGGACTCACCGCCGCGATGATGGTGGTACCCCATCTGGGTTGCTCCAGTCGCACCCTCCATGACTCCATGAGATCCTGGTGGAGTTGGGACCGCCGGTCCCCGATTTCTCGAGACGTAGGCCTGTGGTCCCGCTCCAGCGCCTCCTTGCGCCATTGGAACAATGACGCAAGGGCTCTCGCTTCCAGGTCCCATGGATGGGTCCCGGCTAGGAGACATGCAGCCTCTCCGGAGATCGTGCGGTACCCTCTTATTGTTTTGACGGCCAAGGTCCTCAACGGTCTATTACGGAGCGTTGAGTTGTTGGCCGTCAACCGCGCTGCCCATACGGGAGCCCCGTATAGGGCCATACTCCGCACGATCCCCAGGTACAGTCTCCTGCAGGAGGCGTTGGGTCCCTTTAGGTTGGGCATGAGTCGCGGAAGCGCGACTGATGCCCCCGTCACTTTAGGGACCAAACTTCGGAAATGTGGTCCGAAGTTCCATTGGCTATCAAGAACGATCCCTAGGTACTTCATCGAGGGCTTGATGCCGATGCTAACGCCTCCCACACTTATGCTGGAACCTTCAGGTGGACCGTTCCGAGGTCTGTGAAAGCACAGAACCTCGGACTTGTGCAAGGCCACCTCCAGTCCCAGCCGCCGTATCCGACCCACGACTTGAGCAACACCCGTCGTGACCTTGAGTGCTGCCTCCTGGTACGTTGCACCCCGTGCCGTGACGAGGGTATCGTCGGCGTAGCACGTTACGCCGACGCCCTCAGGCAACGCACCCCGCAGCACCCAGTCGTAGCCGATGTTCCACAGAAGCGGCCCCAGGACAGATCAGAACACCGCACGACACATCTCGCCGAGCTGGCCCGAGCCAGCTGGGGAAAGCTATGGCCCTCTCCGAGAGATAGGCCCCGACAATACGACGGAGGTAGAGAGGCGTTCCGTGATACACGATCGCCTCCCTAACGCAGCTCCATGGCAAGGTGTTGAAAGCGTTGGCGATGTCAAGAGACACCGCCACCACCACCTTGCCCTGTGAGACTGCTTCCTCCGTCAGGCTCTTCACACGCATGATCGCGCTCACGGTGGAGCGTCCCCGACGGAAACCGAACTGGTTATCCGCCAGGTCTGGCCCCACACTCGTGAGATGCTCGACGAGGCGTTCCGCGATAATTCGCTCAAAGAGCTTACACACCTCGTCAAGCAACACGATCGGCCGGTATCTGGACGGTGAGTCCACCGGCCGCCCCGCCTTACGGATCAGAACCAGTTTCCCCGTCCTCCACACCTTGGGAAACTGGCCCCTTTCGAGGCATGCGCTAAAGAGCCCCATCAGTCGAGGCCCGAGTTCTTCGAGGGCCAGGACCCATGCACGGCCAGGAATGCCGTCGGGTCCGGGGGCAGTGTTTTTCCGGCGTTTAAGCCGGAGTACTGCCGCCCCTAGTTCCCCCACCCTGACTTCGGGTACGTTGTCTTCGCTGGTGCTATCCGCGTCGGGCAGAGACGGAGCCATGCGCGGAGGGACGTGATCCTCCGCGCTCGTCGGAAACAGGGAGTCCATGACCCGCTCCAACTGCTGCGGCTGGAGACTCTGGGTCAGTGGGGGCGCCCTAGGTCGGAGTTTCTCTCTGACCTGTAGGTACGGGCGCCCCCATGGGTTCTGCTGAAGGGTCTCCAGGAGCTCCTCGCGGGCCGCCGTCTTGGCCCGCTTTATCGTCTCCTGGAGAATACCTTTGGCCTCCCTGTATGCCTGATAAAGCTCCGCCTCTCGGGCTGCCGCGTCGTCTGGGCGGCGATGCCTCCGGCGAAACCTGGTGTACTGGCGGCGGGCGGAGATGCATGCTGCGCGCAGCTGTGCAATCTCCGGCGACCACTAGTACACCTGCTTCCTTGCTGGTCTGGGTGTAACCCTAGGCATCGCCGCATCACAGATTTGCGACATGGCTCTCCTGAACCACTCCGCTTCGGCTTCCACATCGGCAGGCCTGTCCGGCGCCGGAATCCAGGCCTGCACGATTGCCGCCTCCAGGAGAGCCTCCCGGTCTACACGTTGAAGGGCCCAACGCGGATCCGGGGGATTTTCGACTGGCTGTGGGAGGCCAGGTGGGGGCGCAACATCGAACCGGATGAACCGGTGGTCCGAGTGCGTCTCCACACCCTCCTCCACGCGCCAGCCTGAAATACGGTCGGCGAGTGCAGGGGTCGCGAAAGAAACTTCCACGATCGACTCCGTCCCCCGCCGCCAAAAGGTGGCGACATTCCCCCAGTTGAGGACTACCAGACCACGCGTTCTGGTCCAGTCCTCAAAAAGCCTCCCATTGTCCCTAGTTTCCCGGGAGCCCCACGCCACAATCCACGCGTTGAAGTCTCCCAGGAGCATACCTAACCTACCTAGGCTAAGTAGTTACATATTTGTAAACCTTCAAAATCGGTGTAGTACCTATGTGGCGGAAACTGGGCATATACATCTCTGCTTACGCCCTTGGACAAATAAAGCACGTCTAAAATTGACTCAACAACTCGACCGACTTCAAATTACCGAAATGGGACCAAATAATTGTCAGAATGGGACCAAATTGAAATAGGACCATTCGGGAATTAGTCCCTTTCAATTAAAAAAATAATTTTCAAAATCCGTTCACCCAGTCCAAAGATAATGAGGTATCAAACACATTAACTCCTCCTTTTTTGGAAGTCGGTTGAAATCAGGCTACCTCTATATAATTATAAAAATATAGCAGTCACACTGGAGCGATGAAAGAGGCCTTTTTAGGGCTAAAACTACAAGAAACATTCACTATAACATTTTATATTATTACCGAATCATTTCCCCGTTTGTGTTGTATTAAAGTATTTCACCATTAGATTAAATTCCATAAATAGCGTAGGTGCATGACACTGGATATAATATTTAACATACTGCAAACGTCAAAGATGATCCGGGTTCAAATCCTAGGAAATTAGTTTTTGTGTTTGTTAACAAACTCAAAACTCAACTCAAAATCAACTGACTTCTAAAAAGGAGGAGGTTCTCAATTTGACTGTATGGTTTTTTGTATTTTTTTTGGCCAGTTTTTTCTTGTTATTTTTTTTTATTCAAGACAAGTATGTAGGTATGTCATTATTGTTTTTATTATTAAGTTGCTTCAAAATAAATATAAATAGGTATCAATAGGTGAAAATGTATATCTATATTATAATAATATTATCCTATTGTGCAAAAGTTACGTAACCAGAGGGCTTATTCAATTTTAATATCAGCAACATCTATCTGTGCTTTAGCAAGAGTTATTGATGACAAACCATCGCCAGCCAAATTTATAGCAGTACTTATTCTAGCCGACACGTGTACCGTGGCGCTGTACTGACATTTTATTAAAAAAACTTAAGTTGGAGTTTTAAAGACCCGAAAACTACTTAATTATCGTAGAAAAACTTTATAATATAGATCCTTGAATGGAATTCTTGACTAAAACGAAAGATATTGTTTAAATATTATGAACCATTACCCGTAACGCCACCTAGTTTAAAATAATTCAACTAACACGACAGGCCCAAAAAAATTGTTCCTGATAGACTACCAGTGGATATACGTAGGTCACACTATAAGTTTTGCGTAACTTAAAAAAACAACATGTTAAAACCAAAATATTATGTTTATTGCTTTTCAAAATACTCTCCTTTACATTTTAAACCTATTTTCATGCGATCGACCCATTTTTTAAAACAGGAGGACCACAGATCTGAAGGCATGTTTTCTACGTGCTGATTGAACGCTATCACTGCCTCTTCGGAGTTGGTAAAAGTGAAACCTCTCATCAAATCTTTGATTTTGGGGAAAATTCAGAAATCACAGGGTGCTAGGTCAGGGCTATGCGCAGGATGGGTGACGAGTTGTACTTATTCGGAAGCTAAAAGTCATGATGTAGGAGAACGCGGCTTTTGGGTCGTCTTTCGTGAACTTTTTCTAACACCCTGGGTAAACAAATGGTAGAATACCACTCGGCATTAACACTCTTTTGATCTTCAAGTGGAATTGTACAGATGGGACCCGTAGCTGAGAAAAAAAACGCGATCATTTTTTGACCAACGTTTCTAGCCTGCCTCACTTTTGTTGGCTTCTTGATTTTTTCATGTTTTTCTTTCCTATTTCGAAATATGTGTATATTGATTTCAAATGGTATTGGTCGAAATTATATTAGTATTTATACGTAAAATATTTGAATAAAATTGAGAGTAAGAAAAAAGTGTGACTTCTTAGCAGTGTTGCCATTATTATTATTATTATTAATACACAATTGCCGTCAATTGGGAAATCTTATTCATTCAAGTGGCAACACTTTTGACAAGATCTCTTCGGAGTAAAATTATTTATACTTTATACAATAATGATTTAGTCGACATGCAATCAATAAAACATAATACTTACTGGTGGAATTTAACCTTCCTTGGTTTATCTATCTTGCTATGATAGTTTTTACACTATTTTATTGCACAACACGCCATTATAAATATAAAATATCAAGAGCACAATTGGCATTTGAAACTTCAACCGTACTAACGAGCCGATACTAGCTGCGCGAGCTAGGTTGCATATTGGCACCTTGTGAATCTATACTCTTTTGACGGCCCGACTAGGTATCTAGACATTATATATAATCAAATAATCTTAGATTATTTATTCAAAATTATTATGAAATCTAAGGGATAAATATGTAATGTTTCTCGTAGAAATTCATAAACATTGGTGATTAATATCGTATTTTATATTGTACTCGTAGTTTCAAGCGATGGTTACAAAACACTATTCGACTCGTTGTTTTTGTCCATATTATGCCAACTATTCTTAAGAGATAGGAGTATGACTGAAGACCATGCTATGGACTACTATGGAGTATCAAAAGCGATAACATCGACACCAAGATTCGACACTACATTTTCAGTGACACCAAGATTTACCTTGATGAATTATTCTTGGATAATTGCAATAAGTAGATCGTAAATGCATTGGTTTACATTTAATATTACACTGAGAACAAAATGAAGCAGTGTGCTGTGGTCATTATACCTACCGAGTTACCTAGTAGGAGGGCAGTGGATGTAAAAGTCAATAGGAAGGAGGAATATTTGTACGAGTTAATTTTTTAAATAATAAATGACGTCGAACTTAGAAAATTCCTTTTAATTACTTTTCTTAAATATATTTTCTATGTATATTGTTTGTAAGTACCTATTTAGAAATAAATATACCTACCTATGTATGTTTATCAGTTATCTAGATCTAGATACGTGATTTTGTATTATGTGGTTGATTGGTTAAAGTACCCAATACAAGCTTAGGCTAGATGACGTTGTGTGAGAATGTCCAAAATAAATATTTATATCTACGAAAGGGTATACAGAGGCATTTGTACATCTACTTTTCACCAGGGGCGTACATGCCCTTTTTTGCCAGAGTCTTGTCCGTTGATCGGCAGGTGCATCACTTACAAGTACGCGGGATAAAACCCTACCCCAACGGCGCGGGATTCTCATCCCGACCCAACCCCGCAGAGACCACATAGGTGGTAAAAGTCCGCCGGGCGCCTCTGGAAATACGTTCTGCTTGTAACCAGAGACGCCCGGCAACGGACGCTATAGCGGCCGCAGCCTCAGGGTCGGGATAAAAAAAAAAAAAAAAAAAAGACCGCCGTTTCGTAAGAAATAATTTTGTATGACAACGAAAATCGGATATTAAATTGGATTGATATCGTACTCTCATAGGAAATAAAAAATATTCTGTTATATTGTGGGGTTTCCTCTCGTTCTTCGTTTTGCCGTTAAAATTAGAGGTTAGTTTTGAAGCAAATGTCCATCAATCCATCAAATCAATTTTGGCCAAAAAGTGCTAATCGTTACATGGATGAACATGGATTTAATTCAAATAAGATAAAAGTAATAGTTGTAATACACTTATAAATAACCCTGACAATGGGGCGGCCACATCATTGGGTATACCCACTTGTAAGTGATGCACCTGCCGATCAACGGACAAGACTCTGGTAAATAAAAGGCATGTACGTCCCTGGTGAAAAGTAGATGTACAAATGCCTCTGTATACCCTTTCGTAGATATAAATATTTATTTTGGACATTCTCACACAACGTCATCTAGCCTAAGCTTGTATTAGGTACTTTAACCAATCAACCACATAATACAAAATCACGTATCTAGATCTAGATAACTGATAAACATACATAGGTAGGTATATTTGTTTCTAAATAGGTACTTACAAACAATATAAAATAAAATAAAATATAAAATAAAATAACGTTTATTATCTTTGAAATTTTCAGAAAATTATTTAGATTCGTCAGAAGTTGGTGTGACTCTACCGAGGGTTCCAAAATGCAACGAGACTGAGAAGAGCTCCAAAATGCAACGAGAAACTCAGCTCGGATTTTTTCAAAATATTTCATCTTAAATCTAATACAGAGTTATTTAGAAAGGAGCAATTCGTTACGTTGTTACAACCAGGCCGCCTTGTCATCTAAGAAATCATTAATACTATAATAAGCTTTATGGCACAATTTACTTTTTATTAGTTTTTTAAATTTATTGACAGATAAATTTGCTATTTCGGTTGGCAATGTATACATAGAAAATATATTTAAGAAAAGTAATTAAAAGGAATTTTCTAAGTTCGACGTCATTTATTATTTTAAAAATTTATAAGTAAAATTAATAAAAAATAAATAAAGGGTTGCGTGCTATGGAGCAAAGGCCCCGCAGCACGCAACCCTTCTAGCCTGCTTCTGTAAGGACGACGGGTGGTGATCCCGCCGTCCTCAGGCCCCGATCATGGAGGTCGATGGTCTTGGGCGTAGATGAGTCTGCGGCGCCCTCGCCACTGACTACGGAACTCGGCGGGGAGGGTACGCTCCCTCTCCCTCTCGGCCACCTCCTTTGCGAGCACGACTTGCTCGCAGAAGGACACGGCTGCGTTCCACCTACTCCCGCTGGAGACCATGGCTTGAAGCATGGTCTCCAGCTAGAGGGTATCCACGCCCAGACCCACTACGAGGTCCCGGCGCTGACTCGCCCACGCTGAGCACTCCACCAACGTCTGGAGTGCGGTGTCGTCGTCGGGAACCGGCGGTCTATTGAAAAGTGGGCAATCTCCTTTACATTCTTACCTTAAAGTTTACTGCTGCTACTTACGATATCGTTACGATATCGTCACGATATCGTGTGTCATTATCGTGCAATGGGAAACCGTCCATTGAGAATGGATTATTTATTTATTACATTGCTGTAGTGTCGTCTTAAGATTTGGCTGATTGGAAAATGTAGGACGCATTAATCATGCATTAGTTATTCCATACAATATTTCATTATTAGATTTTAAATTTTAAATAAGTATAATTTTAGCGTGAATTTGTGAATAGTGATAAAAAATAACTGTATATCAATCTAGCGGACGCCCGCGGCTTAGGATAATAGTTTTATGGTTCCCATTTCAATTAGTCGATTCGCCTCAATGTTGTTCGAAACGACGAAGCACTATTTGGAACGACGAAAACGTAACGAAACAACCAGTTTAAAAGCAAAAATGTTCTGTATCGTATATATTTTATAAGCAATGAAGTATGCGAACTTTTTCTCATATAATTTTACAATATGAACCACAAAAACTATAGTCTTGGGCTGGACTCGAACCAACGACTGATCGCTTTCCAAGAGAAACGTTCTACCAACTGACCAAGACGCTACTAGTCCAAGAATCTAATTTTGAGATCATATTGCACTAATATCGCGACTTATGGCGTCGGAAGAGCGCCATCTACCAGTAGTTGAGGAACTAACTACTATGGTAGGCTGTGCGTAGTCCAGCCCAAGACTATAGTTTTTGTGATACATATTGAAAAATTATATGTTCTGTAACGTCTATGTTTCTATCCTACGTGAGATGGTTCTGTAATAGCTATCATATTTAATTTTATTTTGCTGCACGTGTCACTATCGCAAATTTTGTGGCCCATCGTTTACGGTCATTTCGGTGGCAACACGTCACTGTAATCTTTATTTATTGTTTTGTAACCCAAATTAGCTTTTGTGTCGCTTTGTCGTTTACTACAGTGCCAATTTCGTATATTGCTCATTTATTATTTTGTATTAATAGTTATAGAAGAATATTAAGGTATCTATACTTACTAATATTATCTCAGGAAGACTGGTTCGATTTGAAAATTTTTTTTTTGTACAAAAGTGCATTCATCGAGAAAGGCTATAGGCTATATAACATCACGCTACCATGAATAGAAGTGAAGCAGCAGTGTGATATGTTTCAATAAAACCGGTCAAGTGCGTGTCGGGCCAAGCATAGAATAGGGTTCCTTAACCTATGAGTTTGCTGCAGTGCCGTAAAGTTCCACTCCATAAGACCAAATTGGTTTGAGGATGGATTTGTACAGAATAAGTTTGTTATTCAACGAGAGGTTGGATTTCCGTTCCAGGAGCCAGTAGAGCTTGCGAATTTCTACACTTAGGGCTTTTCTTTTCGTGAATATGTGATCTTAAAAAAAAAAACTTAATATTAAACAGTTTAAAGCTATCGCACCCAGTCACTTGCGGCGCGTGTAAGTAGGTAATTAGCTTGGCACCGTTTTAAACCTATCAATAGACAGCACATACAAAAAAAATAGTATTTTATAAATATTAAAGATATTAGGTTTGCATAAAAGGTGTATTGAATTTAATCTTTATTAAGTTCCTTTTAGTTTATGAAGTCGGTTTTTATAAACGTATTTTTTTTATAATTTCAGCTAGCCGGTATCGGTAGCTACAAATTAATTATTATTAAATCAAATTTCCACTTAACAAATCCGAGCCAACTTTGAGGTCAATGTTAGGTTAGGAATTGAGATTAACCCTAATTTCAAAACTCACAAACTTTCTTCGTGCTACTCGACATTCTGATTGGTCTGTCAGTAGGAGCACCTACAGACCGTAGGAACTCCTTCAACTCCCTTGAAGGAGTTCCTACGGTCCCGAGAGTATTCGGATACATAGACATACAAGGAGGAACACATAACTCGGTATGATTCCGAAATGCTCACCTCATCGATAACTTACTTTACTTTAATACAGCATCATCATTCACCGAGCCTTTTCCCAACTAAAGTTGGGGTCGGCTTTCCAGTCTAACTGCGATCACTTTACTTTAATACAGCATGATAAAAATATCGCCGCGTGCAGTTGAGAATGACTTAGTGGACAAAATATACCTACCTATTATGTAATTTGGTGAGAGTCGGATAAAACTCAATACAAAATCGAGTTTCGAAATCTTACCTCTTATTGAAATATTGCTTTCCTCTCTGTGAACTGCGCTGCGTTGAGAATAGCATACGCCAGAGTAATACAAATTCATAGGCTGATCTATGATGACAGGTGTGATATCTTTTTTCTCTGGTAGTTTTAACCGGGTCTGCCCATAATAACCTTATGATGTAAGGGTTTTTTCATATGCAAGTGGTTTTTATTGGATATGCCACGCGTTGACAAACTTGGTTTACATACAGGAATTGTCTCTAAAAAGTTTTGTTATCTTTGTCCATATATCACACAATCACACACCTATGCCACACACAAGAAGTGTACTTTGCCTATGTTCTTCGAATAGTTATAAACTTCCTAGTAATCTTGAACTTCCTAGTGACAGTGATGAATTAGGTGATTGAGAAGAAGTTTGCATAAAATAATATTTAATAGGCTTCTATTTTGTGAATGTCATAGGGTTGAATAGTTTATACAAATGAGGTGAATACTAGCAGATGGCTGTGATTGCACCAGCATTATAAAGAAATAATCTCAAAAATATAGTTATTGTGCAATTTTTGAGAGACTACGCTTTTAGTGGCTAAATAAGCCTGTTTGAGACTTACATATTAAATTATTATTATCTTACCGCAGGCTTGACATAAGAAGCTTGTGTTGGTTAATGATGCTCCTGAGGGTACGTATGTCTCCTCTCAAAAATACACACCTCAATTGACCTGCAAATGGCAGACTTTTTTCCGACTTAACGAGACATTTATTTTACCAAATGAAATAGCAAAATGCAAATAAATCTATATATAGAAAGGGGAATGTCCCCCTTAGCTCTCGAGAACTGCTTATGCTCCAATGATGGTTGACTCTTCTATGGATAGCCCTCGTTTTGGAGGCAAGCCAAAACATCGAAAATTTGACCTAGCCCTAAGGGGTCAAAAGTTATAGGCCAAAACCTATGGCGTGGTGCGGCGCGAAGCACCGCGCAAGACACCGTACTAGTAATCTTTATAAAATAATAACTACATTACATACTATCAAGTTGCATTATTATTCGTTCAGTATTATTCGCTTAGAAGAGTATGTAACAACAACATTTTATCCATACACACTTTCGTCTATATTATAAATTTTATATACTGCCGTGCTAAGCGCAAAAGCGCTTTTGTGCTTAGCATTGCAGTATCGTGGGAACACCCAAACACTCCGAAAAACTTTATTCCGAATGTCGATGTCCCGATTTTCAAAAGTCCGAATTTCATAATACTTAAGAATTATTAAGAAAGAAATTATAAATAGATCACAAAAACTGATGTCATCGGCGGGATTCGAACCCACGGCCTTCCCTAACAGGGGGACTGCTCTGCCAACTGAGCTACGATGATCACTACCGACAACATCGAATTTTTGCTTTATATCATATTCATAATTTCTACATCGCGCTATTAAGGTTAGCGTTTATAAGCGTTTATAAGCGTTTATAATTTCTTTCTTAATATTTTAAGAATAGTTTAAGAAACTCATTGCTTTGAAATACAAAAATACCTAAGAATTGTAATGTCTATTATTAAAAATCACGAAACTTATTTTACCGAAAGTCATTAATGCGATTTGTTAGTTTTCCGATTTTCATACGTTCGAAGAGTCAAATGCTCGAAGGGTTTTCGGTCCGAAACAAGACATTCCGATTTTCAATACTTCGAATAAACTTAAAGTCAACATGTTTGTTCTACAGAATTCAACTTCACGCAATCTGGTTTGGGTATCTGGAATGGGTAGAAGTGGGTTAGGTTAGGTTAGAACTGTGACCACAACCGGAATTGATCTGTATTTTATAAAAAATTTGGGAAACATACTTTGGCATGTGACCAGGGAAACAAAATATTTTTATTCAACAAACAACAAAATATTTATTTCTACCTCCTCATACTATATATAATATTTTACCTACTTCTCTCTGATGAGAAATTATGTGTTTAGGTATTTTAATAATCAGAATTCGTATTGTTGATGTTTCGAAATAATTATCATTAAGTCGGACTTTTTGTTATTCGATCTATTGAAGCTCGGTATTTGGAGAGTAGTATTTATAAACGTTAGGAATATTGAAATTTAGGAATTTTAAAAATAGGAATAATGATCAATCGGAGTTGTTATATTCGGAATTTTGAACCAGTCGGAATTATGAAAATCGGTATTTTGAAATTCGTATTTGTGACTGACGGAATAAAGTTATTCGTATTTATGTAGTGTACCCCAGTATCGTAGGATAAACTGTTATTAATCGGAGTTCAATCTTAGGCGACAAGTGTAAATCGTTTGTGCGTCTACTCCTCCGAAACGGCTCGGCTGATTATGACCAAATTTGGCATGCTGGTCGACATCATAATCGGGAGTGCATATATCGTTCGTGATCGAACTCCTCCTAAACGACTGGACCGATCTTTTTGAAATTTGGCACGGTCATAGTGACCATCACCGTGAGTGCATATATCTGAATTCATAAAGCTCGGTCCCGTCGTTTAGGAATTCGACCCGGATCGACAAACTCAGCTCAATTATTAGCATAATGCATTGCATACCTAGTTAATTTAAGTGTTCGATTCTGATTCTGATATGTAATAAAACATTTACTCCGCTCAACATTTGCAATTAGCAGCATGCATTGCATACCTAGTTACGTACTACCCACAAAACTAGGTATGCAATGCATGCTACTAATTGCAAATGTTGAGCGGAGCAATTTTCCTTAATTTTTTATATTTTTTTTATGCTCTATTTTCATGATTTCAGAGATATGCACTCCCGGGTATGATGTCGACCAGCATACCAAATTTGGTCAAAATCGGTCGAGCCGTTTCGGAGGAGTTGGCACACAAACGATTTACAGTTGTCGTCTAAGATACGCTACGCTTCGCTCCGCTCAATTACTATACAGTTTAGTGAGAAATGCACCTCTGCCTACACGGTAAATATAGGTATATAAAGCCTTCGTCAAAGGATTGTAAAGCGGCCCTTAGTTCTCTAGGCCGCTAAAGCTTCATTAAAACAACAAAACCTCATTTCTTATGCTCAAGACATGACATGAAGTATACTTGAAGCATCACGAGCGTGTGCAAGGTTGCAGGTGGAGTTTAAAAAAGAAAAACTGTTCCTATTGAAGAAAAATGCTGAAGCGGGATTTTGATTTTAATCTTACGGCATTCGATCCCTAGACCCGAGTACTGTACCAACCGCAAATAATAAGTTTGTCGTAGGTATTTTTATTTTTTTTATATTGGGTTCGCCAAATTGACGCCGCCCGCCTGGTGGTAAGTCGTGACGACGTCTAGCGATTGTGGGCCACTCTCACAGCACACAATATGATAGAGAGTGGCCCTCAACTTGACGACCTACTGATGTGCCTCTCCACGCTCCGCTTAAATAACCCAGGGTTATATGTGGGAGGAAACACGTGCACAGGCAGGGCGTTCCAGGCCACTATCGTTCAGCAGAGAAACGAACGGTTAAAACGTTCGGTTCTCGCGAACATGCTATCCACTGTGTGGGAGTGGCATCTCTGCCCGGCACGCGTTGTTCGGGATCGGAAGGAAGAGGGTGGGATCAGATTGAAGAGCTCTTCAGAACAGGTTACGTCACCCGCAGTGGAGTTCACTATTAATGGTTTTTAGAACTTTTGTCTGTTTGTCTGAATGTTTGAACACGCTAATCTCAGAAATGATTTGATTTTTTGATTTGAACTTGCGGTTTGGTTTTCAGTCGCTTTATAAATAAAAAAGTTATGTAGATCTAAAGTAACACGCAGGCGGAGCTGCGGGCAACAGCTAGTATGAAATAAAATAATTCTTTGAAATTCTCAATACCTTACGTATTTCAGTTAGCAAAACCTACGATAAAGTTCTTAATAAATAAATACATCAATGTATAGGTACCTAATTAGGTAGTCATTATAATTTATGTAGTTTTTAATTAAATGTAATTTATCCACGTTATGGTATTTCATTACACTAAAACCTCACGCCTTGGCCAGATGGCATCCCCTTGCACTCTTGGTACGTTCACACTGAATGGTACTCGTACTTTAATAAAACACATTTTTCATTATCTATACTTATAATAAATCCTATACACTAACCCTAGACCTAACCACACGGTTCTAGACGAAGCTAGCCTCTGCACTTTGTCACTTACTGCCGCACCAAATATCGCCCTGTCTTCACGCTTCCCCATATTTCACAATGACAGTGCAACAAGAGAATAGACGGTACACAGCGGCCCCTAGAAACCCCACAAAGTTGACTTCGTTTGAGGTGGAGTTCGCGAATATCCGCGGACTCCATGCAAACCTCGATACCGTCCACCATCACCTGGAGTCGGCACGGCCTTCTGTGATGTTCCTAACGGAGACACAGATACGCCGCCCTGACGACACGTCGTACCTCTGTTACCCGGGCTATATTATTGAGGAACAATTCCGCGATAAAGCCGGGGTGTGCGTGTTCGTTAGGGCGGATGTTTGCTGCCGCCGGTTGCGCTGTCTGGAGAACCCCTCCTACTCCGTCCTTTGGCTGCACGTGGATCATGGCTCCATGAGCCAGATCTACGTGTGCGTCTACCGCTCCCACACAAGGGACACTGGGACAACAAGGCTTTTCGAATACCTCAGCGAGATGGCTGACGATGCGCAGGTGCGGTTCCCGAACGCTGACCTTGTTTTCCTGGGGGACTTTAACGGTCATCACGTTGAGTGGCTGGGGTCCCTTAGGACCGATCATGCGGGACGAACCGCCCATGCATTCGCTCTCTCCCACGGGCTGACCCAGATGGTACGGGGGATCACCCGGATACCTGACAGGTCAGACCACACGCCCGCCTTGCTGGATCTACTGCTGACGAGTCGCCCAGCCGAGTACAGTGTGTCGGTACGCGCCCCACTGGGCACATCCGACCACTGTGTGGTGCACGCCAGCTTCCAAGTGCCACCGCCTGCTCGTGCTGAACAAATGACTCGACGACTATGGCACTACTCGTCGGCAGACTGGGACGGTCTCCGCGATTACTTTGCGTCCGTCCCGTGGAGCCAGCGCTGCTTTGTAGGGAAGGCGCCTTCGGATAGCGCTGCTGCCATTGCTGGCGAGATCAGTCTAGGGATAGAATATTATATCCCTTTCACTGATGTCGCCAGCATCCGTAAAGCTCGCCCCTGGTTCCGGCGTGAATGTGCCGAGGCTGTCCAGAAAAAACAGTCGGCATATCGCGCCTGGGTCAGGGCTCGGGCGGCACGTGACCCGAACGTGAACCGCCTCAAAGCAGCGTACAATCGGGCCACTAGGTTCAGCAAGAGGGCCTTCAAGAGAGCGGATGCCCAGCGCATCGCGCGGCTTGGTCAGGAGCTCACATCCCATCCCACGGGCAGCCGTGGATACTGGCAACTGGCCAAAGCCGTACAGTCAAATTTTTGTCAACCCTCGCTGCCACCACTGCGTTTTCCTGATGGATCACTGGCTCACAAAGCCCAAGAGAAGGCGGACATGCTCGCAGACCTCTTTGCGGCTAATTCCCGGGTCGATGACCGTGGCCTGCAGCCCCCCGCCATCGCCAACTGTGGCCACACTATGCCTGATATTGTTATCAGGCAATGTGATGTACGGGCAGTGCTGCGGTCACTCGACACGCGGAAAGCCAGTGGCCCTGACGGCATTCCGGCGGTGGTGCTACGAAAATGTGCTGCTGAGTTGTCTCCAGTATTAACGCGTCTGTACCGCCTGTCATACTCTACAGGCCTCGTGCCGGAGGCCTGGAAGGAGGCGAACGTACAACCGATCCCCAAGAAAGGGGATCGATCCGATCCAGGCAACTATCGACCCATAGCTGTCACCTCAGTCATTTGCAAGGTGCTCGAGCTTCTTATTAATAAGCAGCTCATGCGATACCTGGAGGATCACTCGCTAATCAATGATCGGCAATATGGCTTCAGGCCAAAACGATCAACGGGTGACCTCCTGGCATTCGTCACGCATGTATGGGGTGAGGCTATGGAAAAGTTCGGCGAGTCCTTGGCTGTTAGCCTGGACATCGCCAAAGCTTTCGATAGGGTCTGTCATGCTTCGCTCCTTTCCAAGCTTCCGGCATATGGTCTACCTCCTCAACTGTGCAGCTGGATTGCCAGTTTTTTAAACGAGCGCCGAGTGCGGGTCCTCTGCGATGGCCAGGCTTCTCGCTTTTTGCAAGTGAATGCCGGGGTACCGCAGGGGTCCGTACTGTCACCAACTCTCTTTCTTCTGCATATCAATGAAATGCTTTCCCTCGGGAACATTCATTGCTATGCAGATGACAGTACATTGCACGGGAGTTACTCGGTTCGTCCGACGGCGGGGCGATCTGTGATAGAGGAGGAGAGACGACATCTCGTGGGTGATCTCGACCGAAACCTCGATAGTATCTCCCAATGGGGTGCCGAGAACTTGGTCGAGTTCAATGCCCACAAAACACAGGCGTGTGCATTTACAGCGAAAAAATCCCCTTTCCTTCCCCTACCCACTCTTCAGAATGCAATATTACCAATGAAGGACAATCTAGACATCCTTGGCATAGACGTTCGTCGAGAGCTCAATAACACAAAATACATTGAGAGATGTATTGTGTTGGGAACACCAACATAAATTGACTCAGTCATTCCTTCATCCTGTACGTTCGTTCTCTTCCATAAGTAAGCTGTAAACTAACGTGTGCCTCTCTGCGCAAATAAACATCAAAATACACAAATAAGCGTCTCCGTGTTTCTATTCTTCGCTCCTACATCAATTACCAGCCCTACAAGCTCCACACATAAAATGGTCCTTCTTCTCCGTCGAATTGAAGCGCAATAAGGATAAGAAATACGACGCCCCGGAGCCCAGACTACGTCTGCAACGTGTACAAAAAGTTTTTGATGCAATCGCAGCAATTCAGAAGCCGCGCAACACCAGCCAAGGAGAAATCTTCAGCGAACGACGACCAACGAAATTGGCAAGTAAAAATTCGTCGTATTTTAGAGGAAATTATTTCAAGTTCAAATTTCATACATTTTTTCGGACCGATTCGGCGCCATTCCTACAAGAATATTGTTGTGTCTAAGACCGACGCCATATTACCAGCGGTGACGCAATTTCAAGCTGCGAACCAATCAGATTATCTGTCATCGATTGACAACGTCAACTGCTGCAACGGGATTGGACGAGACGTCGACGAAGAACGGTTTCCGCGAGCATAATATGTAACTTTATGTTCATTCAACAATCACTCAAGTTTCTACAAGTCTACGATTTATTGGACTCTAAGTGAATTTGTTCAAGTAAAAACTCAATTTTGTTATTTTGTTTTAGTGGGTGTGCGTAGTAACAAACAACGTAGTTGTTCGATTTTCAATTGTTAGTTTTAAAGTGTTTTAAAACAAGAAAAATGTCGAAAGAAGATGATATTGTAAAATTAAGGCAGTTTAGAGCTTCACGAGGCTATACCAAGTCGTCTATCACACGTTTATACACATTCGTATCAAACGAACAAGATGTGGAACTCAGCAATCTCTCCGCTTTGCAATCGAAGCGTTCGCGTATCGTCGAGCTGTTTAATGAGTATGAGGTTTGCAATAAACAAATACTGGCCCTCGATACGACGGACAATGAAGACGTAGCTGACTGCGAGTCCAAATATTTCCACATCTTGACAGTGTTGAACGAAGCGATAAAGTCAAAGTCGACGCCGACCTCTGACTCGCCACAATCATTCAAGGCAAAGTTGCCTACTATACAAATACAAGTGTTTACAGGTAAATATACTGAATACACTCCATTTATAAACCTCTTTCGTGCCATAATTCACAATGACCGATCAATTGATAATGTTCAAAAGGTATACTATCTCAAAACGTTTTTGCAAAAAGAACCTTTTAACATTATTAAAAACCTTCCTTTAGTGCCTACTAGTTACGACAAGGCCCTCGAACTTCTCGAGGAAAGGTACAATCACAAGTTTAAAATCATAAACGAGCATATCAACTCGCTGCTTGATCTGAGTCCCCTCGTCAAATCTACTTCGTGCAATATTCGTGAGTTTATCTCTTATGTAAAACAATGTATGGGTGCCTTAGAGAACCTGAAGGTGAATACTAATAACTGGGACCCTATTATTTTATCCATTTTATTCCGCAAATTAGATACATACACATCACGAGCTTACCAACTCGAGAGAAACATTGACTCTGACCCAAGGCTGGACGAGTTCCTACAGTACCTGGAAAAAAGAGCCTTGGCATTGGAGAACGCTGAGCCGACATCTTCAGGCAGAGGACATAAGGTGGTAGTGAACGTGGCCGCAGCACCTGAAACAAGATCATGCTCATTCTGTAAGTCTGTTGATCATAAATTATTTGCATGCCAAAAATTTAAAGTCTTACCTACAGTAGACAAAATGAACTTCATTAGAAGCAGCAATTTATGTACTGTGTGCTTAAATAATCATCGGGGCAAGTGTAAATTTCATTTCCGGTGCAACATTTGCAAGCAAAGCCACAATACCTTACTTCATGAAGATGATTCTACACAACCACCACCAGTGACCTTAATTTCAAATACAGATTCTGATAAAGTTTTATTACCTACCGTCAAGGTGAAGCTCTATTCACAGAGTGGCAGGGAAGTACATGTACGGGCAATACTGGACTCAGCATCACAAGTCTCTTTGGTGACAAGCAAGGTGATTGATATTTTAGGAATCACCCCAAACTTAAACAAAACTAATATAGTGGGGGTCAGCAACAACAATAATATTGCAAAATATTCTGTACCCTTAGAAATATTTTCTTTAGCCACACCTTATAGGGCAACAATAAACTGTCATGTGCTAGATAAAATCACATGCAAGATTCCACAGTTTAAAGTCGATATGGCATTAATAAAAATACCTTTCAATGTAAGGCTGGCCGATGATGACTTTAATACCCCATCGGAAATAAATATGTTGCTTGGTGCCGATATATTTTTTCAGGCACTGCTACAGGAGCAACATGTACCTGCACAGCAAGCTACTGAGCACGAGACTCGGCAACAGCACCTGCTGCAACCACGCTTCGTAAACACAAGGTTTGGCCATGTCATAGCTGGACCTCTACCAAGGCAGACTACTTCTAATTCAAGTAAGGTGTCACTTTTATGTATTGAGTGCGACTCTGTTAATGAATCTTTACAAAAATTTTGGTCAACTGAAAGTATTCCAGAAACCCGTAGTGAGAAAATTCCAGAGCATGAATTATGTGAGAGTATTTTTCAAGAGACAACTCTACATGAAAACAATAAGTTTCAAGTTGATTTACCTTTGAAATTACCTATAACTCATATTAAAGAGACTCTTGGAAATTCTTTTGATCTCGCTTTAACCAGGTTTTTAAACCTCGAGAAAAAACTACACAAAAATATTAATCTGCTTTCCGATTATGACAAGTTCATTAATGAATATCTTGAGTTAGGACATGGTCACTATGTTGATTTTAATTCATTGGATTTCAATAACGATCCTCTATATTTCATGCCACACCATGCTGTGTTCAATGAAAATAGCAAAAGTACAAAAACACGTGTTGTGTTCGATGCTTCGATGCATACTGACAAAAAAGTGTCACTGAATGATTTTCTGCTTAATGGTCAACCCGTTCAAAAGGAGCTGTTTGATATAATGCTTTTATTTCGCTTAGGTGATTATACTTTCACCACAGATATACGCCGAATGTTTCGTTGCGTCAATGTAAATCCAAAACAAACTGTGTTACAAAATATCTTGTGGAGAAACAATATTAATCAGCCTATAAGGTGCATACAGTTAGATACAGTCACTTACGGTCAGAAAAGTTCTAGTTTCTTAGCTACACGCTGCTTGAAAAAGCTAGCGGATGAGTATGAAAGGGATTTCCCATTAGCCGCTTATATAATAAATAACTGTACGTTTGTGGACGATGCTTGCTACTCACATTCTGATCTAAATGTTGTCTTGGATGCTAAACAACAATTATGCGATTTGCTAAAAAAGGGTAGTTTTAATACACACAAATGGGCATCAAACTGCCAACAGGTTTTACATGACATTTCTCCAGACAAACAACAATTTGATGACTTTGAACTCCAAAGGAATAACTTATTTATGAAAACTCTGGGATTAACACTGAATGTTAGGAAGGATTATTTTGTTTTGTCTTGTCCAGAACCCTTCAATACAGAGTACCCTACTAAAAGACAAATATTAAGTTACATTTCTAAATTTTATGACCCACTCGGATTCATTTCACCGGTAATAGTAAAAGCTAAAGAGTTTATGCAAAAATTATGGTCAGAAAAAATTAACTGGAATGATGTCCCTCCTGAACACTTAAGGCTAGAATGGCAAGCCTTTGCCAGGCGCTTATCAAATATGCAACCTTTACATATTAACAGAAATATTAGTATTCCTAATAATGCTATGGCGGTGCAACTAATTGGCTTTGCCGACGCTTCAAGTTCAACGGGCTATGGCTGTTGTGTCTACCTACGGGTGGTCGACGAATCAGGTAAAGCTTCACTTTATTTACTCTGCTCTAAGTCGCGAATCAACCCCCGCAACAACAGTGCACTCACCATCCCGCGATTAGAACTGAACGCAATGCTGCTTCTCACCAAGCTTATAACAAGAGTTTATGACACTCTAAGCCTGAAAATTAACATTCATAATGTTTATTTACTTTCTGATTCGCAAATTTTACTCGCATGGCTGGCTACAGATCCTATAAGACTGCAAGCTTATGTAGCCAATCGGGTTAAGGTTATTCGGGAGCAAACCGCTAGGTGGCGCTGGCTGTACGTGAGCAGTAAGGAGAATCCAGCAGATTATGTCAGCAGAGGAGCTGATCCTGACGAGCTCATTGGGTGTCGGCTATGGTGGCAGGGGCCAGAATTTCTACTGGATAGCAAGTATGTATTTAATGAACAACTTAGCTTACCACTCGACGACTTACCTGAGATGAGGAAGGAGGCACCGTTCTCTAATGCCAAGGTATCTCTCGTTACACGAACAGAAAACGATTTTTTCCGATATTTTGATAAATTTTCTGATTTAAACAAAATAACACGCGTAATGGCGTACGTACTTAGATTTTATAATAATATGAGAAATAAAAACGCGCGCAAGTCTGCTAACTCGCTTTCCCCCCTCGAGTTACAAAATTCATTAAACAAAATTATACATCATGAACAGAAAATCCATTTCAAGCACGAGATTGAGTGTTTAAACTCAAATGATGACAACGTAAAAGGTTCTTTAAAACCCCTACATCCTTTTCTAGATAGCGAAAAAATGTTAAGAGTAGGTGGCAGAATAGAAAAAGCAAAAAATGTATCATTTTCTCAAAAACACCCAATTATTTTACCCAAGCTATCTATGATCACAGATTTAATAATTCGTCATGAACATATGAGATTACTACATGCGGGCCCTAAGTTATTATTATCTAGTATAAACCAGAAGTATTGGTTAGTGAATGGTCACAGACATGTAAAAAAGATTATAAATAAATGTTTAATTTGTTTCAGACTAAAAGCTCAATGTGCAAAACAGCTAATGGGTTCCTTGCCTTCTCAAAGGGTCACAGCTTGCAGACCATTTCAAAGGATAGGTATAGATTTTGCGGGACCTATTCAAGTTAAAAACTCGCGTGTGAGGCGCGCAATACTGACTAAAGGTTATATATGTGTTTTCGTTTGCTTCATAACAAAAGCAATACACCTTGAACTTTCTTCTGAATTAACGACTGATAGTTTCCTTGCTTGTTTTAAGCGGTTTGTATCGCGAAGAGGGCTACCTACAGACGTCTTTAGTGACAATGCAGGTTGCTTTAAGGGGGCAAGGAACGAGTTAGTTGAGGTATATGAGTTACAAAAATCACAGGACCATCAAGCACGCGTGCAAAGTTATGCTACACAACAAGCTATAAACTTTCACTTTGTGCCCAGCTACTCACCCGTATTTGCCGGTCTTGCTGAAGCTGCCGTTAAGAGCACTAAGTTTCACTTAAAGCGTATCATGCAAAATTATATTTTGACTTATGAACAACTTAATACTATTTTATGTCAAATAGAAGCTGTCCTGAACTCTAGACCCTTATTACCAGTCACAGCTGATGATGTAAATGATTTCAGTTACCTTTCACCGGGACATTTCTTGATAAATACTGCTTTAACTACTTACCCTGAACGAGATTTAGGTGACATACCTACCAATAGATTGAAATTCTGGGAAATTTGTAATAAGGTTAGGAGACATTTTTGGAATGTATGGCATAAATGTTATCTAAATACTTTATAATCGCGACCCAAATGGCGCGACAATGTACCCAATGTTGGGGTGGGAGCTTTAGTGATAATGAAAGAGCCTAACTCTCCTCCCCTAACATGGCCAATGGCCCGAATTGTTAAAGTTTACCCAGGCCAAGACGATAAGATTCGCGTGGTCGATGTGATCACTCCTAATAAAAAGTTGTACAAGCGATCATTGTCTGGTATTTGTGTACTACCATTAGACTAATAATAATATTTTGTATGTCTTAGATATAAACATAGAGCTGTTAAGACTTTTGTTGACTTATACCTTAAGTTTGATAAAGATTTTTGTTTTTAGTTTGAAACTAAAAATGGTTTCAAAAGGTTAGGTTTCAATAAGTTTGTTTCTAGTTATTGGCATATATCATGCATACACTTTACTAGGTATTTACTTAAGTGAGGTAAACATTATATAAAAAAAAAAACATTTGTTGTTTTTAAGCATTTATTTAATTATAATTAATGTTTGTTACTGATGTTGGTAATAACAAGATGCTGGTTGGCAATTTAATTTTTTTTGGCTATTAAGCCGAGATAATAGCTTCTTTGCACCTTTACCTGGCCCCCCAGCATGTTGGCAACACCAACATAAATTGACTCAGTCATTCCTTCATCCTGTACGTTCGTTCTCTTCCATAAGTAAGCTGTAAACTAACGTGTGCCTCTCTGCGCAAATAAACATCAAAATACACAAATAAGCGTCTCCGTGTTTCTATTCTTCGCTCCTACATCAATTACCAGCCCTACAAGCTCCACACATATTGGGCTAGCTTCGCGGAAACTAGGAATACTGAACAAGGTAAAGCGATTCTTTACACCGCACCAGAGGTGTCTGCTGTACAAAACGCAGATTAGACCCTGCGTTGAATACTGCTCTCACCTCTGGGACGGCTCCGCGAAGTATTTGCTGGACGCACTCGACGCTAGAGTCTGTCCGGAGGTAACGGGAAGCCTTGAGCCGCTAGCCCAGCGCCGAACAATTGCTTCCTTGGCCGCGTTCTACCGTATTTACCACGGTGAGTGTTCTGAAGAGCTCTTCAACCTGATCCCACCCTATCCCTTCCGATCCCGAACAACGCGTGCCGGGCAGAGATGTCACCCTCATACCGTGGAAACCGTCTTCGCGAGAACCGAGCGTTTTAAACGATCGTTTCTCTGCCGAACGATGGTGGCTTGGAACGCCCTGCCTGCGCACGTGTTTCCTCCAACATATAACCCTGGGCTCTTTAAGCGAAGCGTGAAGAGGCACATTACAGGGTCGTCAAGTTGAGGGCCACTCTCTATAGTATTCCTGTGTACTGTGAGAGTCGCCCTCAATTGCCAGACGTCGCCTCAGCTTACCATCAGGCGAGTGGCGTCAATTTGTCGACCTAAATATAAAAAAAAAAAAAAAAAAAAAAAAAGACCAGCAATCATTAGGGGCCTTACGGCGTTGGGTACCTAGAAGTAATAGGATAGTACGTTCCGCTGCTCGTTATGGACATCTTACGGAATACGAACAGGTAAGTATTAGTTAGTGTCAAAGATTTGCTCATTAACGTCTATAATATCAACCACTTCTTCTGGAAACCTTTCCGACAAGTATTGGATTGATCGCAAAATTAAGTATCGATAGCTGAGTATTAGCAGCCGGTTGGTAGAACATCCAAGGAAACTGTCGTTGGTACGATTCCAGCTTGACGTTCTTTGTTAATCTGTCGTTAATCAGTTAATCAGTTAATCGTCTGGGCATAACGTTAGACTCCAAATTGCAATGGGGGCCTCATATCGGGAAAATTTCGGCCAGGCTTAGTTCAGCAGCCTATGCTGTCAAAAAGATCCGACAACTTACAGACATTAAAACGGCGCGTCTTGTCTACTTCAGCTACTTCCACAGTATCATGACATATGGCATACTACTGTGGGGTAACGCTGCCGATATTGAATGCATCTTTGTGTTGCAGAAGAGGGCTATCCGGACTATCTATGGAATGGGGTCTCGGGAGTCATTAAGAGATAAGTTTAAGCATATTAACATCCTTACAGTGTATGCACAGTATATTTATGAAATTTTATTGTATACCCACAAGAACAAAAGTAAATTTGTGAAAAATAGTGATAATCATAATCTAAACTTAAGAAATAAGGATAAACTGGCTGTTCCTAAATTTAGGCTTCATAAAGTGAGTAATTCTTTTGCGGGGAACTTTATTCGAATGTACAATACATTGCCAACCGAAATAGCAAATTTATCTGTCAATAAATTTAAAAAACTAATAAAAAGTAAATTGTGCCATAAAGCTTATTATAGTATTAATGATTTCTTAGATGACAAGGCGGCCTGGTTGTAACAACGTAACGAATTGCTCCTTTCTAAATAACTCTGTATTAGATTTAAGATGAAATATTTTGAAAAAACCCGAACTGAGTTTCTTGAGGGCTCTTCTCAGTCTCGTTGCATTTTGGAACCCTCGGTAGAGTCACACCAACTTCTGACGAATCTAAATAATTTTCTGAAAATTTCAAAGATAATAAACGTTATTTTATTTTATTTTTATTTTATTTTTGTTAAGAAAAAGCTTAGCATACCTACTCATTGTTTGCTGATGCTCCTCAAAGGCTACCTTATAGGCTCAAAATTGGACTCCTTAAGGCTTTAAGGAGGCCAATTTTGATACTGCCGCACACTTTGGGTAGGAAGAATAGAATCAGAAGTTATCGTCTCATAAGCTAGCTTCCACGGTAGTGGAAGCTTAGCTATTATTATTTGAGTGATTGAGTAAAACGTTATATTTCAGATGGAGTACGAATACCCAGCTATCGAGATTCCACACATGAATTTCCATTTTAATTTTAAAAGGAAGCCACACTTTTACAATGAAAATGGTAAAATTAAGAATACGTTTAGTACGATACCTATATTCTATTATATATAATTCTATTATATCATTTGTATAGCTAAAACTCGTCGTCTTTAAATATTTGAGGAAGTTCAGGAAAGATTTAATAAATATTGGATAGAAACAGGCGTTACTTGGCGAAAATCCATGACAAAACAATGGTAAGTAAAATGTTTTAAGAAAAAACTTTTTAAAATTATATAATAGCATTAATTTTTCGCAGAATTAAAAAGACAACAAAACGTCGACAATTGTTTCGCCTCTAAACGAGGCATTATCAAGACTGTCTCAGAGAGAACAGCATGTGTGCTGTTCTCTCTGAGACAGTCTTGAAAAATTAATGCTATTATATAATTTTAAAAAGTTTTTTCTTAAAACATTTTACTTACCATTGTTTTAAAGATTTAATGGATGAGATAAATAAATAAACACAGAAAGAAGTTCAGGTAATAGGCCCATTCCGGCAATAATCGGAGTTGCGGGTTTGTTCAACTGCCCTTACTTCTTTGTCAATAACTGTTGTATTCAAATTGTCGACACTATGACAGCCCGCCGGCGCCACTAGAAATACCTCCTGTACGGGCAAACCGTACATGTAGAATTGTAGAGTCAGCAGTATTTGCTGACCTGATTATTTTGTACGTAATTGCATTAGAATTAAATTAATGTAAAACCAGTTCGTGATTCGTCTTCAAATCGACTACACGTTCTCGCATACTATCATTTTACACATAGTTAGATTTAGGACAGATTGTTAATTATTTGCAATATAGTTTCTTTTACCATACAAACAGTCTTTTTATGGGATATTCCCGTACATTGGTCCTTCGAGTTAACGGTATAACGGGATCATTCGCGTGTGTTTCGTTAACACATCCCTCGGGACACATCGCGTCGGTGGTTTCGTTAGCTGACCTATAGAGACATAGTGCATTGCGTACGTGAGCAGTTGGTGACTAGGCTAACAAGTGCTCAGTGACCCACTACCGAAGCGGACATCAGGACGATCGCCAGGTCAGCAAGGACTCGGGTAACCGTAAGCAAGCAGCTGGTGTTCGGCGTGGCGCAATACAAGTAAGATCTGTCCAATATATAAATCTATAGCTATGACTTCAGCAAACGATATTCTTGCTACTCAGCAGCAAATTTCGGCGGAGATAGATACTATGCTTATCAATTTTAACAAGGATGGGCCGAGTAGAAAAACGCCGGAGTACTCTAGCAAGAAATTAAGCTTATTGGATAGTTATTGGTTTGAGTATGAACGCAATACTGCCCAGCTGTCTTCCTACGAAATCGACCAAGAGTCGTGGGAACAGATCAACAAGGATTTGGAGAGAGTGAGGGAAAAGTATGATAAGGGTAGGGCTCAAATTCAGCACTATCAGGTCGAGGCAGGGGACAGGTCAAAGTCTCCAGTGGTAAAGCCTGCGTCGTTTGTACCTAGGCTAGGTGAACCCACTCAAGGTGGTTCGTCGCCATCAGCTATACAAGCGGCCCCGGTGTATAAAACGACTGCAACTGTGAGCAAAACGGAAGAGATGTTTCGGAAGCAATCTAGTGACTTTCGAGCTTTCCATCACACAATTAAAGATATTGACTTGGATTCCCTTCAAGACAAGTGGGAGTTCGAAGATATATTGAAGTCTGTACAAACTCGTTGGGCAACCATAGATGCGTTGCATTGGGAGTTGGACAGTCAGACGGACCTTTCTAACGTAGAGTATGAGAAAACTTTCGCTACTTACGAAAGAAAGTTCCAGGCTATCAAGAAAGCCATTAACAAAAAGATGTGGTCTGTAGCTCACGTCGAAAAATCCACCCCCAAGATAGAAATTCCGACTTTCAACGGGTGTTTTAATACTTGGGTTTCATTTAAGGATTTATTCACAGAAACAATCCACAACAATACTTCACTATCTAGTGCACAGAAGATGCAATATCTCAAGTCGAAAGTGAAAGGGGAGGCGGAACGGTTAATCCAGCATTTGTTAGTTAGCTCAGATAACTATTCCATCTGTTGGGATATCTTAAATCAGAGATATAACAATCAACGGCTTCTATTCACCTCGCACATGAACATTTTAACAGGTTTGCCTGTAATGTAGAGTCAGTCTATATCCTTAATAAAGTGCATGCATGACACTACTCAAGAGTGTCTCAATGCCGTTAAGAATTTAGGGTGCGATATCAGTTCGTGGGGGTCTATCTTTTAACGCAGAAGCTAGATACGCTATCCTTCACAGATTACATGGAATCCGTGAAGAACCCAAGGGAGCTGCCGGTCCTTAAGGAATTTTTGGACTTCTTAGAAGCTAACTTTACAGCCCTTGAGTCATCGCGTAGAAAACAAGATACGCAAAACGTTTCAAAAAATCAAACATCTATAAAAAATCAGAACGGAAACGTTAATCAGCAGAAACATAATAATAATTTTTATAATAAATCATCATTTGCAAGTAGCAAAAGTATTGCGAAATCAACCAGAGGTAAAATAAATGATGTCGCCTCGTCATCAAAATACGGTTGTCCGTTGTGCAATAATCAGAAGCATATTTATTCATATTTATTTTTGTCCTAAATTTTTAGAAATGTCATCATTTGACAGGCTGAAAACAGTCAATGAACTCAGTTTATGTACAAATTGTCTGCACAGTCACCCAGATAAACCTTGCTATTCGGATAAGCTGTGTCGTGAGTGCAATAATGACCATAATCGCTTGTTGCACGAATCATTTATGCTTCCCTCTACCACGCGTACAAAGTCGCAAGCTAGCCATAATGCCGAGGGCAGCGGAATTGCTAACGCCGGCAAAACTGTCCGAAGTAGCTCGCACGTGTCGCTGCCGGACGCCTATTGCTCAGAGGTTTTATTGTCCACTGCGCTAATCAAGGTTCAATCCAGCGATGGTTCACATCAAATCTTGCGCATTCTATTGGATCAAGGTTCACAAACTTCCTTGATCACGGAACACGCTGCGCAATTTCTGAGAATTCCGAGAAAGAAGTGCATGGGAGTTATTTCTGGTGTAGGAGATAAGGAGAGTACCAGTAAGGGAATAATTACGATACAATGTTCATCTATGGGTGGCGATTTTACATTTACCACGGACGTAATTATTATGAAAAAATTAATTAAAAACCTACCTTCTAATAGTTTCTCGGAACCGACTTGGTCGTATTTAGAAAATATTAACTTAGCCGACCCACAGTTTTATAAGAGTCGGCCAGTAGATATTCTGTTGGGTGCCGACATATATTCTGCTATACTGATGGATGGAATTTGCAAAACTAGCACCGTAATCCCGACCGCGCAACAAACACGGCTCGGGTGGATATTAAGTGGTAACGTTAAGTCTTTTCAGTGCAACGTAGTACTTCACAACATGGAGGAGATTCAGAGATTTTGGGAGATCGAGGACATTACGGAGCAGTCGGATTTGTCATCAGAAGATAAAGAGTGCATTGAATACTATGAAAATTCCACCAGTAGATTAAAGAACGGCCGCTACGAGGTCAGGTTACCTTTAAAATCAAATTACAAGCAACAATTAGGTTTGTCCAAACCACAAGCCACCGCTCAGTTTTACAGATTAGAGCAAAAACTTAAGAAAAATCCTCCACTGGCACTTAAATACATTGAATTTATTAATGAGTATTTATCGTTAGGACACATGATACCGGTTTCACATTACAATAACAATGTACAGTGTTACTTGCCGCACCATTGTGTATCAACATCGAATAAATTGCGGGTGGTCTTTAATGGTTCTCAGCGCACGTCATCGGGCCTAAGTTTGAATGACGTAATGCATCGAGGACCCAATTTACAGCAGGACCTCCAGGGTCTCATTACCAAGTGGAGACAATATAAGTATGCATTTACGGCGGATATTTGAAAAAATGTTTCGCCAAATTTGGATCCATCCGGAAGACCAGGACCTGCAGATGATTGTATGGAGGGATAGCGAAAATAGGTCTCTGAAGGAGTATCATCTATCCACGATTAGTTACGGTACCAAGGCCGCTCCATTTCTCGCGATGATGACACTCAAGCGTCTTGCTCGCGACGAGAAAGATCGTTTCGAAGATAGTTTCGCTCCACGTATCCTTGAGGAGTCATTCTACATGGATGACCTTAACCATGGGGGTCATACCATACCGGGAGTAATGAAATTAAAGGCCGATATGATCCGTTTAGTTAAATCAGGCGGATTTAACTTAACAAAGTGGAAAGCAAACGTACCCGAGTTACTTGAGAAGGTCAACTCCCGTGTTCAAGATCAGGAGTTAAACTTTGACTTCAAACAAGTAGAGTCAACAAAAGCCTTGGGGCTTGGGTGGAATCCACTGCAAGATAATTTTATATTTCGTGTCGAGTTGGGAGGCAATGCCCAGCCTACGAAAAGGTCCTTGCTTAGTGAGTTATCAAAACTATTCGATCCGCTAGGCTAGCTCTCCCCACTCTCTACTAAACTCAAATTATTATTCCAAGACGTATGGAGATCAAATATACAGTGGGACGAATCCGTGCCGCAAGACATACTGTCTGAGTGGAATAGGGTAAAGGTAGATGTCGATTCTGTCAATCAGGTTAGAGTTTCAAGATGGTTGCAGACTCGGGATCAAGATCGAATCGAGCTGCATGGATTCTGCGACGCTAGTACCAAAGCCTATGGATGTGTAGTGTACTGCAAAATAAAACGACCCGATCACACTTCAGTCGTACTAGTAGCGGGCAAAACAAAAGTTGTCCCACTCAGTAAAAAATGTTCGCTGCCCCGTTTAGAGTTATGCGGGGCTGTTTTACTCTCGAAATTAATTTTAAAGATTAAAGAATGCCTTAAGAGTTTCGACATCAGCGTTTATGGATGGACGGACTCCATGGTTACCTTAGGATGGATCCATGGAGACGCAGATAAATGGAAGCCCTTCGTTGCGAATAGGGTGAGGCTGATTACGTCAGCCATGCCACCTCAGTGTTGGAGATAATAATATGTAATCTCAAAGGAAAACCCCGCAGACTGTGCAAGTCGTGGCATTACCGCCTCGCAGCTTAAAGATCACTCTCTGTGGTGGGAAGGACCGTCGTTCTACCCTTATACGTACCAGAGCAACAGAATCAATATAATTACACAACAAACGAAGAGGTGAAGATTTTAAAACAAGTTAATGTTATGCTACTAAGCGGAAAGACGAGGTGTGTAAGCTCTTTGAGCGAATTATCGCGGAACGCCTCGTCGAGCATCTCTCGACGGTGGGGCCAGACCTGGCGGACAACCAGTACGGTTTCCGTCGGGGACGTCCCACCGTGAGCGCGATCATGCGCGTCAAGAGCCTGACGGAGGAAGCAGTCTCACAGGGCAAGGTGGTGGTGGCGGTGTCTCTTGACATCGCCAACGCGTTCAACACCTTGCCATGGAGCTGCGTTAGGGAGGCGCTCGTGTATCACGAAACGCCTCTCTACCTCCGTCGTATTGTCGGGGCCTATCTCTCGGAGAGGGCCATAGCTTTCCCCAGCTGGCTCGGGTCAGCTCGGCGAGATGTGTCGTGCGGTGTTCCGCAGGGGTCGGTCCTGGGGCCGCTTCTGTGGAACATCGGCTACGACTGGGTGCTGCGGGGTGCGTTGCCTGAGGGCGTCGGCGTAACGTGCTACGCCGACGATACCCTCGTCACGGCGCGGGGTGCAACGTACCAGGAGGCAGCACTCAAGGTCACGACGGGTGTTGCTCAAGTCGTGGGTCGGATACGGCGGCTGGGACTGGAGGTTGCCTTGCACAAGTCCGAGGTTCTGTGTTTTCACAGACCTCGGAACGGTCCACCTGAAGGTTCCAGCATAAATGTGGGAGGCGTTAGCATCGGCATCAAGCCCTCGATGAAGTATCTAGGGATCGTACTTGATAGCCGATGGAACTTCGGACCACATTTCCGAAGTTTGGTCCCCAAGGTGACACAGGCATCGGTCGCGCTTTCGCGACTGATGCCCAACCTAAAGGGACCCAACGCTTCCTGCAGGAGACTGTACCTGGGGATCGTGCGGAGTATGGCCCTATACGGGGCTCCCGTATGGGCGGTGCGGTTGACGGCCAACAACTCAACGCTCCTTAACAGACCGTTGAGGACCTTGGCCGTCAAAACAATAAGGGGCTACCGCACGATCTCCGGAGAGGCTGCATGTCTCCTAGCCGGGACCCCTCCATGGGACCTGGAAGCGAGAGCCCTTGCGTCATTGTTCCAATGGCGCAAGGAGGCGCTGGAGCGGGACCACAGGCCTGCGTCTCGAGAAATCGATGACCGGCGGTCCCAACTCCGCCAGGATCTCATGGAGTCATGGAGGGTGCGACTTGAGCAACCCAAGTGGGGTGCCACCATCATCGTGGCGGTGAGACCGATCATGGACAATTGGCTGCAGAGGCAGCATGGTGACCTCACGTATCGTGCGACGCAGATCGTTACCGGGCATGGATGCTTCGGTAGCTATCTGTTTCGCATCCATCGTGAGGTCACACCCCGGTGTCAACACTGCGTGGTTTCCGACGACGACACCGCACTCCACACGTTGGTGGAGTGCTCAGCATGGGCGAGTCAGCGCCGGGACCTCGTAGTGGGTCTGGGCGTGGATACCCTCTCGCTGGAGACCATGCTTCAAGCCATGGTCTCCAGCGGGAGTAGGTGGAACGCGGCCGTGTCCTTCTGCGAGCAAGTCGTGCTCGCGAAGGAGGCGGCCGAGAGGGAGAGGGAGCGTGCCCTCCCCGCCGAGTTCCGTAGTCAGCGGCGAGGCCGCCGCAGACTCATCTACGCCCAAGACCATCGACCTCCATGATCGGGGCCTGAGGACGGCGGGATCGCCACCCGTCGTCCTTACAGAAGCAGGCTAGAAGGGTTGCGAGCTGCGGAGCTTTTGCCCCATAGCACGCAACCAGATTCACTCACTGACGCGGGATAAAGCCCTACCCCAACGACGCGGAATTCTCATCCCGACCCAACCCCCGCAGAGACCACAGAGGTGGTCAAAGTCCGCCGGGCGCCACTGGAAATACGTTCTGCTTGTAACCAGAGACGCCCGGCAACGGACGTTAGAGCGGCCGCGGCCTTGGTCGCGGAACTAAAAAAAAAAAAAATAAATAAATAAATAAAAATAAAAAAAAAATAAAAAATACAAAAATATAACTCACTCAGCAAGGTGATTAGAGTATTGGCATGGGTGTTGCGATTCTGTAAATTACATAAAAAGGTAAATTGTTGTTAGATGAAAGTGGCCTCCTGCGAGTAGGCGGCCGACTCCGATATGCATCTGTCGAACCCTTACTAGAGGACAGCATTTCATACCATGATGTACACCACTATACCGCTATATATGTGCTGTTCGCGGTAGTATATTTTGCTGCTGCGGTGTGGGCGTACAGACGTTGCGCCCGCTCGCGCCGGCCCAGGCGAAGCAGCGAGGAACCCCCGTCCCCGCGTGCGGCGGCATCCGTTGCAGTAGAGCCAGCGTGTGTTGCTGTGTCCATTGCACTGGTAACGAGACTTCAAACTTATAGTGAATGTGTAAGTGAAATGCCCAATAAAAGTGCGCGAGTGTCTTTTAAAGAAACGGGGTCGAGCCCCGTAGTGTATAAATCCGGTTTTAAAGTTCCCAGTGAACATTCGGACACACAACTGTGACAAGGAAACCCGCGCTAATCATTAAGTTTTAGGTTTAATTAGTGTTAACTACTAACACAACATTGTCCATCATCTTGTAGCACCTCATACTACTAACTAACTATCTTCCCATTTTTTCCCGCCCGGGAATATGTACGGGCAAACCGTACATGTAGAATTGTAGAGTCAGCAGTATTTGCTGACCTCATTATTTTGTACGTAATTGCATTAGAATTAAATTAATGTAAAACCAGTTCCTGATTCGTCTTCACATCGACTACACGTTCTCGCATACTATCATTTTACACATAGTTAGATTTTTAGGACAGATTGTTAATTATTTGCAATATAGTTTCTTTTACCATACAAACAGTATTTTTATGGGATATTCCCGTACACCTCCGGATACGAAGCAGAGACGACCGACAAAAGATGTTGGGCCGGACACAGCATTGGGACGCAGACTGAAAAAATACCACGACAGCTTTGGGGAATAAAAAAAATTATATCTAATCAGAATCGCGTAAATGACTAGGTTTCTAAAGTCTTTATTTCAACCTTGAAAATGGATTCTAGACCAGCAAATTTTTACTTTACAGCATATCGTATTCACTATTTCCATCATCCTTTTCCATAATTGATAAACCATATATCATCTTATAAAAAATACTATTTCTATTTATTTCAGGGTATATACAATTCGGTGATCAAGGTGAAATTCCGTTTGCATTAATTCGAAGATCTAGTCATTTGAAATCTGAGGAAGGAACAGAAGTCCCAGAACGCAGGAGTAATCCTTCAAAAAAGTATACCATTCTTTTTGTTTGTTTCCACCGCATTCTGTCTTCTGAAACCTTAACAACCGCCGCTTGACTTCAGGCCAATGACAAACACAGACGGAAAACTCTGCTCGCATTCGTGCCCTGTCTCCTGCCCAGACCATTACGAGCCTCAGTGTGTGATTTCAAAGTTTGGACAAAAAAAAATGTTAATGAATCATTGCAAATTAGATGAAATTTCTTGTTTGCATGGTATCGGTAAGTACTTATATCGAAGTAGTTATATTACTCTCCCTCTGTCTGTCCGTTTGTCCATCTGTCCGTCCTTGGCTTTCCTCTAAAAGGGTTAGTGCTGGAAATATTAAACTTTGCAAGTATATTGTGTAATTACCACGCCGACAAAGTGGTAACTTTGTCGGCCACTAGGAACAATTATTACTGAAATAAATAGTAGCTTATGGATAATGTAGCTATAAGCACAGAATAGGAAATAGTATGTAAGGTGCTATAAGTGGAAGAATTTCAAAAATCGGTTTAGTAGGTTCAATGCAAAAAACTATACACACATTCAAATGTTTTTCTCGAAATTAAAACAAACCTCAGTTGTCCTTATACCTTCGACATTTTAGAGTAGACGAAGCAGATCAGACTGTTGCTGCCATCAATGGTGGCATTGAAAATGTCTACAGTTGATGGCAGCAACAAAAATAAATCCTGTGGATTGTAAGTTAATCCTAGTAAATTACAGGCACTCTTTGTTGGTAGCTCATCCCTTCTCCTTCGAACTCACAAGCCTCCTACTTGTTTTGACAATTGTTTCGCAGTCAAGGCTGTTAGATTGTGGAACTTACTGCCACATGATAGTCACGCGATTCGTTTATTGAACATTTTTAAGAACAGAATTTCCTCTCCCAACTATGATTTTAATTATAGCCCAGCTTGGATAGCTCAAGCCGACGGTTTAGTGCTACACAAGAAAGAAGACACGGGTATTTTCCTGTTTTTGTACCTGTCAAAAACATTCGATTTGATGCCTTAAGCAATGCAGTTAGTTCCAAGAGGCATCCTGCCTCTTGGAACTAACTGCATTGTTCAAGTATATACCTACTGGTATGCTAATCAGACCCATAGTGTCAGATGAGTGGATGCTGTTTTGTACAGGCTGGGTTGCAGGGTTTAGCAAGGAGGCCTGAGCTCTCGCAAGCAGTGAAAATTACTTTGTATGAGGCTAACAGTTGCCAATCATTTTACAGTTGCGGCCTGGTGGCAAATTTTACCCAGCGACATGTCTGGTACAACAGTGGTCTCAGGGCAGTGTTAGGACTGCCGTGGTAGTGACAACGAGCATGTTCTTGGCCTACAATGTGGACAGATTTTCGTGCACCTCAGTACCAAAGCGCCTCCGCGGCAGTGCCGTCACTCTGTTGAATGTGTTCGTGGGAAGGTGAGTTTCGCCTCTGTTCAGGACGTGGATACAGGTAAACGCCATAAAGGTATGAAACTGCCTCCACCCACCTTAATTTTTCATTTTATAATACTCTGTTTATAAATAGTTACAGTTACTAGTTTTAAGAAAATTGTTACTAACACGATAAGGACTAAGGTCTGAAATAAAAGTAAGTTTCATATTAATATTCTTTCACTTTACGCATAGGGAAGGTACCCCAAAACAAATTTTTATCACTTTGTCGACGTTGTTTTGGTAAAGCGATTCTTTACACCGCACCAGAGGTGTCTGCTGTACAAGACGCAGATTAGACCCTGCATCGAATACTGCTCTCACCTCTGGGACGGCTCCGCGAAGTATTTGCTGGACGCTCTCGACGCTATGCAGCGACATGCTATCCGTATTATAGATTGTCCGGGGAGGTAACGGGAAGCATTGAGCCGCTAGCTCAGCGCCGAACAATAGCTTCCATGACCGCATTCTACCGTATTTACCACAGCGAGTTTTCTGAAGAGCTCTTCAATCTGATCCCACCCTCTTCCTTCCGATTCCGAACAACGCGTGCCGGGCAGAGATGCCACTCCCACACACAGTGGATAGCATGTTCGCGAGAACCGAACGTTTTAAACGTTCTTTTCTCTGCCGAACGATAGTGGCTGGGAACGCCCTGCCTGTGCACGTGTTTCCTCCCACATATAACCCTGGGTTCTTTAAGCGGAGCGTAAAGAGGCACATCAGTAGGTCGTCAAGTTGAGGGCCACTCTCTATAGTATTGTGTGCTATGAGAGTGGCCCACAATCGCTAGACGTCGTCACGACTTACCACCAGGCGGGCGACGTCAATTTGGCGAACCCAATATAAAAAAAAAAGTTGTAAATACACATAATCCATGCAAAGTTTCACCTATCTAGCACTAACCGTTTGGAAGGAAAGCCGAGGACGGATAGATGGATAGACGGCCTTTACATGAACATGATATTTAAACACTATACTCATACGCACATAAACGTACTGACTAAATCGTGCGCGTCAGTTCATAGAAACTTAATCAAGCTAAAATAGAATGCGTTCGGCTGTAACTAATTTGACAATTAAAATTGATTTAAAGAAAGTTAACCTAAACTAATAAGGTGTTTATTTCCAAATATACCTACTTCCTTTCTAGTTACTACTCGTATTATCTACGGACATGCATCTACCTTTTGTTACTTTTTGAGTATTGAGTAGTAATAACGTATCCCTGACTTTAGCTCGCTAACCCCATCTTGTCTGCGTTTAGTAGATACATTAATTTTCCTTCACATTGCCACATCGAATACCAAGATTAGGCTTTTTTAGATTCAGCCAGCCATTTAGTTTTTATAAGAGGAGACCATTGCAGTTTTAACAAAAAATGCGCTTTAAATTAAATACCTTTATCAAAAAATCTTCTTAGCAACCTCTCAATGTTATTAAAGACTTACCTAACTAATGATACTTTACACTATGATGGGGTAGAACTTAGCCGTCATTTCCGCAAGGTAAAATATAAACGGACCTAAAATTGATCCCTGGAGCACACCTATAGCTACAGATGTTTCTGAGGACCAAATAACATTCACAACAACATGTTGTATTTGTAGGATACGTTGTAAGATACGAGACAACAAGATCCAGTGCAAAGTAGGTATCTGGTATCAAAATAAGCGAGTTTACGTTAAAAAGCGTTATGATAATATATGCAATCAAACGCTTTGGAGAGATTACAGACTACACCAATTGTATCTTGATTTTATTCCAGGACATAAATATTGTGCTTTAAAAGTGTCACCTGATTGAAATAATTTTTTGTTCGACTGTTTTAATACGTATTTCAATTAACAAAACCTGTGATAAAGTTAATGTTCTTAATAAGCCAAATTAGTACCTAATTAACTAGTCGTTATAATTTGTGTAGTTTTTAATTAAATGTTATCTCAGATTTTTTTGCGATTTCGTAACTATATAAAACCTGACGTCTTTTCTGAATATGGCGTATAGTGTATACTTGTAACGAGATGGCATTTCTTTGCACTTTCGGTACGTTCATACTTAATGGTAATTTCAAACAACACAATTCCATAATAATACAGTACATTAAAGTTACCTTAATTTATTTTATGTGTCAAACTAGATTTGGTTGTGTTAAATTGTCCTAACATCATATTTTAATTTGTTTATCTATTTATCTAATTCAATTTTGTAGTTGCAGCATGCCTGTATCTCATACAAGTGCTCGGGGTTCTGACAAAAACTACAGACCAGCAATCGTTAGGTGACTTACTGCGTTGGACGTCACTTAGTACGTCACTAAGTAACAACGTATTACATTCCATTGCACGTCACGGAGATCTTACCGAATACGAAAAGGTTAGTATTGAGTGTTATGTTTTACAGGAGTTTGACTAGTAACGTCATAGGTTAAATCAATAGGATACAATGACTGTGTCATCAAGTAACCTGCTTTTAATTAAATATGGAAACGAGCCTATCAAACAATTTCAAATATTTAGATAATAGTACCACTACAAAAAGGGGACAAAATACGAACATGACGAATCTGGTGTTCAGAGAAGTGAACTATGGAACCCAAAATAACAGTAGATATCGTATCTGTACCATATTATGGACTTAATGTAGAGTTCGTGAACATTTAAAACATTATTTGAGCTTTTCCCTCCAATCACATAAATAATCTACATACGTTACCATGTCACCTTAACATCTCCTCTCTGGCCTGTTGGAAGAGATTCCTTTAGAAATAAGTAGTGCCCTTGTACTAACTGCTCTCTAATCTCTTTGTACTCCTCTTATTGTTTTATTCTTATCTGTGTGTCGTACATAAACATGTAAATAAATCTAAATATCATATAATAAAATAAATAATCTCACGATAAAAAAATGTTTCAAATCAAGGACAATAATACGGGTATGGCTGCTAGCCCGAAATACACACACAGACAGACAAACGCTTCAATCGTTCAAACAATTAATGTGAGCAATTAATTTCTTTTCACTCTTGTCTATCTATGACTGTTGTATCTATGACTAGACCTTCGTTTTTGCGTTATTGGATATAGATAAAATATTTAAGAAAGCAGTTCAGCATTTTCATTGCTTCAATAATGAAAGTCACGGATGTTCTTGTGGTTTCCACAATAAGATTCAGCTCTGTTTTTGTTGTTTTTCTTTTTCAAATTAGACCCTTTGCTGGGGAGAAAGTAGGAAGAATAGACACAAATGCTCTAATCAGATCATAATATAAGCTGTTCTATGCGGATGAAACTGCGGACTATAATAATATTATAATATTTATGGTAGTAACATGTTATTGTTCAGGTTGACTACGAAGACCCTGTCGTGGAGATTCCACAAATGCATTTTCATTCCAATGCGAAGCCACAGTTTCACAAAAACAAGGGTAAAATTAAAAATGCTCTATAAATTTTTTGACTGCTTCGGTGGCGTGGTCGGTAGTGTATCCGCTTTCGACGCCGGAGTCTCGGGTTCGATTCCCGGTCGGGACAAACTTTGTGTGATGACACATACGTTTGTACCGAAGTCTGGATGTTTCCTATGTATAATATGTATGTTTTTACAAAAAAAAATGTATATAAGTATTTATATCAGTTTATCTAGTACTCATATCACAAGCTCTGCTTAGTTTGAGACTAGATGGCGTTGTGTGGATTGTCCTAACATATTTATTATTTATTATTATTATAAATAAATAAATATTTATGGACATTCTTACACAACGTGGTCCAGCTCAAACTAAGCTATAAACTTGTGCTACGGGATTTAGACAACAGAACTGATAAACACACTTACTTATATAATTTGGTTTTTAATACATACACACCACTTAAACTAGGTATGTTTGTGCATTATAATTGTGATGTACTAATAAACAAAATGGAAGTTTCTGTATATAACAACATGTTAACAGCTTTTCACTAGATGCATACGGTAACAATTTTTTTTTTTTTGTCAATCTATTTTAGCTAATCTCTACACATTTTGAGTTTCTGCTATGACAGTGTGCCCATCCTGGTCTGGGTGACGCTCGTCTAATACAAACGCTTCGGCTACACCCCGACTCTCACACGGCACTTTCTAATATAAACCATCACTAAACTGTGTGTGTATATTTTGTGTTACCTTTGCAGTATTATCACCAGCACTTGGATCTGGCGATAATATTAGAATAATTGGGGGTAAAAATGTTGATATCAACGAGGTGCCTTACCAGATTTCGCTGGTTCGCAGAGGACAGCATATCTGTGGAGGAGCTATCATTGCAAATGATACTATTATCACAGCTGCCCACTGCGTTGGAAGGTGAGTACAGAAGTGGTGCTTGGTAGACGAATATTACGTCAACGGACGGACGAGGCTCTGACAAACATAACAGTTTTCATTTTTAAAAGTTACGATTTCGGAACTTAAACGGACGGCGAGACGGTGAGGGTAGATGGAGAATCTGCCCGCGCCTTGTTGATGCCGCTATTGACACCGCCAGCTTCAGTCAGTCTGTGACCACGGCCCGATGTAACTATTAAATGAATTCAGAACGCGAAAGTCTAAAAACAATAATAATATTTTTCTGTAAGTGACAACAGCTCACTATATGGGTCTATTAGTATCTGGTGCAAAAGTGGGTGTATAATTATATGTCTCTATGTATCCTTTTAGGAAAACATATATGAAAACATATTATAAGTAACCACTTTAACATAAAGATGCTATATCACAATCTTTTTCTTGGTTCAGATTCTATAACATTCCAGTCTAACCCAGCAATTTTAATTTTCTCTATAGCAGCTACAAATATGAAGTCCATGCTGGCTCCTCATACAGACAGCCAGACATCGACGGTAAACTTCATCCAGTCGGTAATTTAATTCGGCATCCACGTTATAATTTGCATACTTTAGACTATGATGTCGCCATACTCTGGCTACCAGAACCAATGGAATTCAGTGACAACGTAGCTCCAATTGAATTGGTTAAAGGAGGAGAAGAAATCCCTGATGGTGACTTGGTGACAATTACTGGTTGGGGGTGGATTAGGGTGAGTTATACTCATATTACAAATGAGGCACTCTCAGGGGTACTACCAAAAAAGAGGGCCTAGTCGTCCTCACCTGCACATGGTGCACCTACTGACAACCGTGTGAGGATTTGGTTAATATAATTACATTTCTACTCAAATTGCACGGCAACTGTATAATAATACTTTCCTATACTCTTGTCAAGTAGGACACACCAGCCTATAACGCCTTTTACAATTTGATTAGTGTCAAGTGCCAGTTATGTTCTACTTGCAACTGTTAAGTGAGTAGCAAAATCAGTTGCACTCACACTTAACAAAATGTAAATGTAATCTTAATAAGTTTTTGGTGAATTTTTGTATGGATCTGTATATTTGTTCAGATTACAGAATAGTTATTGATTGTACGTAGTTCCCGGTGTCAGTAGGCTTGCCCCCTACTATGTAGGACCTGCATGTGGGTCATACGTATTAAAACTGCTCGGAGTCTCGAATACCCTCTTCAATTTTAAATAGTCATTGTTAACCACGCTATAAATCATTGCAACGTATATCACTAATAGATAAACGTATAATTTTTAGCAATATGGTACTTACCCGACTCAGCTACAAATGTTAAATGTACCAAAAATTAGTGACAAAAAATGCAAGGCTGCTAATGGAGCTGTGCATAAAATCACCAAAAGAATGTTTTGCGCTGGAGTTCTCGAAGGTGGAAAAGATTCCTGTAAGGTAAATACTTAACACCTTTTTAATGTCGTAGGGTAGTTCACTGGATCGCGGTGACCACAATTTCTATCGCCGAGTTGTACCTATTTTCACCCCACTTTTGTAGTTAAAGAGGTAACTTTACGTCTAGCATCGATCCTGGCTGTAAGAATTTAGAATCAGATTACAAAATGATTTTAAAACTTTAGTCTGCGTTATAACTAGGATTTTACAAAGCTACTTGCAAAATTGGGTAGTCTCCTCTTAGGAATATAGTTGTTATTCTATGTATTGTCCTAAATAACTATGTTTTTAGGAAAATAAAACTAAATATAGTTCTTCTATCTCAATTTAGCTAGTAAGACAATACAACGTTTCTAACAGACAGAATGACAATAAAAATTTAAATGTTTAATACACTACTACAAAACCAACATACTGCAATATAGGTACCTATTTTTTTAACTTTGTTTTATTGGCACCTACTAATTTAATGTTGTAGTTACTTTCTATTTTAGGGAGATAGCGGTGGACCATTAGTTCACAACAAGAAACTAACTGGTGTTGTATCGTGGGGAAAAGGATGCGCAAGACCAGGTAAACCAGGGGTTTATACAAAGCTATCAGCACTCACGGAATGGATTCACACCAATATTGAAAAGTTGAGGAGTAAACGTTTTTCGAAACCTTAAATGCTTTAAATTTAAACCATTATTAATGTTTTATTTTATGAATTGCAAAAAAAACAGACCTGGCAGAGGTGTGTTTCGAACAAAGTCCAAAGTAAGGACCTCTTTCAGGACAATAGCTCAGTAGACCAACTCACCTAGAAAGACCACAGCGATTTAAATTGTAAGAGGTTAGCTGTGTGCTTGAAATTTATTATTTTATTAGAAAACTTGCACAATGCTATCTAGTATAGAATAAACACCTAATAAAAATATTTAGAAACTTGCAAATAAATGCTAGTTGTACACAAAGGAAATGTATTACATCGGTGACGAACGTACGAGACTCGGTGAGAACGGTGAAACGTTAAAATTCTCTATTAGCGGCTATAGGCTCGCCAAATTTATCATTATCGTTGCGTTATCACTATTATAAAAAATAGTATATTATTAATAGCGTCTCAAAGTTGCCATTTTGATTTTATTTTCGTTTTTTTTTTTTTTTTTTATATTTAGGTCGACAAATTGACGCCACCCACCTGATGGTAAGCTGAGGCGACGTCTGGCAATTGAAGGCGACTCTCACAGTACACAGGAATACTATAGAGAGTGGCCCTCAACTTGACGACCCAGTAATGTGCCTCTTCACGCTTCGCTTAAAGAGCCCAGGGTTATATGTTGGAGGAAACACGTGCGCAGGCAGGGCGTTCCAAGCCACCATCGTTCGGCAGAGAAGCGATCGTTTAAAACGCTCGGTTCTCGCGAAGACGGTTTCCACGGTATGAGGGTGACATCTCTGGCCGGCACGCGTTGTTCGGGATCGGAAGGGAGAGGGTGGGATCAGGTTGAAGAGCTCTTCAGAACACTCACCGAGGTAAATACGGTAGAACGCGGCCAAGGAAGCAATTGTTCGGCGCTGGGCTAGCGGCTCAAGGCTTCCCGTTACCTCCGGACAGTCTATAATGCGAACAGCGCGTCGCTGCATAGCGTCGAGTGCGTCCAGCAAATACTTTGCGGAGCCGTCCCAGAGGTGAGAGCAGTATTCAACGCAGGGTCTAATCTGCGTTTTGTACAGCAGACACCTCTGGTGCGGTGTAAAGAATCGCTTTACCTTGTTCAGTATTCCTAGTTTCCGCGAAGCTAGCCCAATACATCTCTCAATGTATTTTGTGTTATTGAGCTCTCGACGAACGTCTATGCCAAGGATGTCTAGATTGTCCTTCATTGGTAATATTGCATTCTGAAGAGTGGGTAGGGGAAGGAAAGGGGATTTTTTCGCTGTAAATGCACACGCCTGTGTTTTGTGGGCATTGAACTCGACCAAGTTCTCGGCACCCCATTGGGAGATACTGTCGAGGTTTCGGTCGAGATCACCCACGAGATGTCGTCTCTCCTCCTCTATCACAGATCGCCCCGCCGTCGGACGAACCGAGTAACTCCCGTGTAATGTACTGTCATCTGCATAGCAATGAATGTTCCCGAGGGAAAGCATATCATTGATATGCAGAAGAAAGAGAGTTGGTGACAGTACGGACCCCTGCGGTTTCGTGTCACCTGTCTAAGAACACTTGGGTTACTAATATAAATCTAACGAAATTTTAAACATAAATTGATGAAAAAATTTACACAAAAATTTACACAACATACACAAGATGAAAAACATAACCCTTCCTTGACAGTCTGGTAAAAGTGCGTTTGTAACATTAGTAGTATTACAAATGACAAATTCACTAATATTATAAACGTGAAAGTTTATGTGTATTATTATTTTGACACACGAAAGTCAAAGAACCCCGAAACGGAAAAAGGGTAAAAGGAAGAACGTGGGTGTAATAAACGCCACTGATTACCACTTCTGGGATAAAGACGTGATATTATTATGATTGTATGTACTTTGCGTTAGCAAAAACCACAGAACAGTAGAAGAGGTTAGAAAGGAAATTGTTCCTGATTTGCATTTTGCAAATCAGGAACAATTCCATTTCCTTTCTATCCTCATTATTCTATTTTTCATGTTATTCTTCAGTATCTCTATAATTATCTATGAAGTATTTATAGTATTGTATTACATTTTACAAACGTAACATTATACTCCACTGGATGACATGTAAAAGTGTTTTATCACATCGTTCTGGGTTACTTTTATTATTTTATAAACGGGAAATACCACATAAAACTATTCCTCATATTACCGCACTGCAGAAAACGAGAGACGGAAATTTCGCTTACTAAAATTTTGCCTCATTTTGTGAAAACATCAGAAGACCTTTACTATTACGAGGTTTAACCTGTAAATTCTAGGCTTTTACGCTTCTAAATGAATGCTCCAAACGGCTCAAAACACTCGGCTCTTTAATATCTTAATTACTGTAAAATGTACTCTCTTTACTTTGTATGTCTGGGTTAAGTGACAAGAGATTAGCGAAATGTATCCGACCCGACTGCCAAATGTATATTGGTCTTGCATTTCGACTAACTACCAAATTCAACATTATGTTATCTCAATCCATATTTTTGTTATCTGGGAATGATAAATTTATACAATTTCCAATTTGACATTGACAGGTGTTGATGGAATTGACAATCCCGGATAGAAAAATATTGATCGAGATGACATTATTGAATTTAGTGCTAAGAAACGGCAATTGACTCTCCACCTATTGGGGGTCAAAAACTTGACAAAATGTTGGCGAAATAATAATTCTACCTTTTCGAGGATAATGAAGTGATTCGACAGTTACAGTATCTATAAAAATATACTCCTGCTTGATACTATGCCAACATTACATTGATCTACTTAGACAAAAATCGACGTATGTAGGATGTAACGTTTAATTCTCTGATAGTGTATTTCATTATCTTTAATTTAAGAGAGAAATGTTATCCGCTGCACGCTTGTGACTTGTTGTCTCATATTTTAGAAGTGTATTTATAATTTTTAAGCCAGCTTTGCGCTTTCTAACGAGTTGTGCCACATATTTTCCAGTTATACCCGTATGTAGTGCTTGTGTCAAATTATTGCAAAATTTTATCTTGAGATAACCAAGAAAAACGGTTAAATGTTTTTGTAGTTTATTAAAGTCCTTATTTGAGTAAGAATGGCCTGTTTCTCTAAGATGGAAGATGGCAAATGTTAGTGATACACGTATAATATTTCTCTGTTTAGTTTTCCGAGGAAATAGACCTGATGATATTATTATGAGGATCTACGGAACAGATTTTGAAAACTGCTTTTTGTCCTGGTAAATTGTGTTCACAACGTGGGAATTGTGAACTAGAAAACAATACCAAGCAGGCGGACCTATGAACATCAGTTATTATATAGTGTGTAATAAAAAATATCGGCAAGTGCGAGTCGGACTCGCGCACTGATGGTTCGGTACAAACTTTAAAAAGGATACTTTTCGCTATTTATTCTGTTATCTGGGCTGTGAGACGTTGCTTCGTACCAATTTTCAAGATTCATAGTTCACGGAAGTAGGTAGTCTGTAGGTTTTGATTTCCTTGGGAGTGTACAAAATATGCAGCATAAACGGTTGGATCTTTTGATCGCGTTGACTTAGATTTTTTCAAAGCACTAATGCCAGTAGGCCTGAGTATTTGATATGAATTTCAGCTTGATACCTTCAAGCGTTCCTGAGAAAAAGGGCATTGGTAGACTGACATACGGACAACAAAGTGATCCTATATATTATTTTGTTCCGTTTTGTTCCTTTGAGGTACGGAACCTTAAAAAGACTATGATTGACATATTAAAATCATTTGTAAAACTTTTTCAATTACATACAATATGAAGTATAACGTACTAAATCTCTTAGGAACACGAAAGTGGGTGGTACCTTTGATGGATCCTTTATTCTGAAACTTGTTAAGAATTCTTCCAAAAGATAAACTTATCTTGGCTAAAGTAAGGCAAGCATATTAACTGTTTTTTTCCCTTATATAAGTTTGAGCTGATTTTTTTCATCTGCTTAACATGGTACTATCAGCTAAATTGATCTGTGTCCCGTAATTTCGTTTTGCTTACAGACAGAAACATAACGTCACATAGAATAAAATTCACTTATATCATCATCAATCAGCCCACCGCTGTCCACTGCTGAACATAATATTATGTCTCTCCAATTAGGTTGCAGTATGACCGGTCTCTTGCCACCTGCAACCAACGAGACCCAGCGGTTTTACTAGAAAAAAATCGGCCTAGTACGAGTCGGACTCTTGCATTTAGGTTCCCGTACATCATCATGCACTGAGCCTTTTCGCAACGCAGTTGGGGTTGGCTTTCCAGTCTAACTGCAATTCGGATTAACTTCTATATTTTGCGTGGAGCGACTGCCATTTGACCTTTACAGCCCAATATCGGCAATATCGAAGTTCTGTAGTTAGTCAGGTCGTATTTTTGATTTAGGGCTCTAAATACCCCTAAGGACTGCCATAGATGTTTGTATGACAACCGGGACCGACGGCTTAACGTGCTTTCCGAGGCACGGAGGGGTCTCAATGTCTTAAGAAATGGTCACCCATCCTAAGACTGATACTAGATGTTGCTTAACCTTTGAAATGTGTTAACATTGTCGGTTACGTCTAAACCACGAACCTCTCCGAGGTTTCCGTACAATTGTATTTGCTTTTAGCAATTGCAACTGTGCTACATGGGGCACACTAAAAGTTTTGCACTTCTAGCTAATCGGAACTATTTGAATTTCGAATGTTATATTTTTATAAACGTTGCAACCTTCTTAGTAATAAAAAAAAAAACAATTGGCGGGAAATTATTTGTCAATTGTTTTTTATCACACATCAAAGTTCTACGTATGCAACGAAAATGGAAATAAGTCGAAAAGATTTTAGAGCGATGAATTTTTATGATTTTAAAAGTTCTCTCTCTTCGCAAGACTGTGCCGCTCGTCTTCAAAATGCTTTTGGGAGAGAAGCACCTTGTTTGAGCACCGTGAGGCGATAGTTTGCTGAATTTGAGCGAGGTCGAGTTTCTTTACATGACGAATTTCGTGAAGGGCGGCCTTCAACTGCCGTCAACGAAAATAATGTGGCTACTGTTAAGCTGTTAATTGAAGAAAACCCACGGATTACCTATGAGACAATTCGAGGACTATTGGGGATTGGTACGAGTCAAATCCAGAAACTTTTACACGAAGAATTGAAAGTTCGGAAACTTTGTTGTCGTTGAATCCCTCATGAACTGACAGCGGAGCAGAAGCGGGCTCGACTAATTTGGTGCTCACAGATGCTACTGAAGTACGACCACGGACATTCTAATGCTGTTTATGACATTGTCACAGGAGACGAAACGTGGATTTATTCTTTTGAACCCGAAAAGAAACAGCAATCTTGTGAATGGGTGTTTGAAAATTAGAACAAGCCAACAAAAGTGAGGCAGGCGAGAAACGTTGGTAAAAAAATGATCGCGTTTTTTTTCTCAGCTACGGGTTCCATCTTTACAATTCCACTTAAACATCAAAAGAGTGTTAATGCCGAGTGGTATTCTACCATTTGTTTACCCAGGGTGTTAGAAAAAGTTCGCGAAAAACGACCCAAAAGCCGCGTTCTCCTTCATCATGATAACGCTTCTTCACACACGGCCAACAAAACAAAGTCATTTTTAGCTTCTCAAAAAGTACAACTCGTCACCCATCCTGCGCATAGCCCTGACCTAGCACCCTGTGATTTCTGTATTTTCCCCAAAATCAAAGATTTGATGAGAGGTTTCACTTTTACGAACTCCGAAGAGGCAGTGATAGCGTTCAATCAGCACGTAGAAAACATGCCTTCAGATCTGTGGTCCTCCTGTTTTAAAAAATGGATCGATCGCATGAAAAAATGTTTAAAATGTAAAGGAGAGTATTTTGAAAAGCAATAAACATAATATTTTGGTTTTAAGATGTTGTTTTTTTAAGTTACGCTAAACTTATAGTGTGACCTACGTATAAAAAATTGTTTTGTTTCAAAGTAGAAGATTCTGAGCTCACGGGAAGAGGGTTTTGATTCCCGGGCGAGTGTCTAAAACTTGCAGCATAAACGGCTGTATCTTTTGATTGCTTTGACTTAGGAGTTGGATTCTTTCAAAGCTCTAAGTACGTAACTGATTTTTATTCCTATTCCTTTTCCGTTCATGCGGTCAGGCTGTGGAACTCTCTCCCCCCGGACATACAAAGCTGTAGAACTCTTACTCTATTTAAAAAAAAAGTAAAAGCACACTACGTCTCCACTATATCTTAGTTAAATACTCGTATATTGGGTAATAATATATTGTAGTCTCTTATATATTTAAGTATATTATAGTACAGTATGTATTTATTTATGAATATATTATAATGCACCTTTAGTTTATGTAAGTTTATTTGTATTGCACTGCACACACGTTGGGTTGTCACCTTTACATCTCCTCTCTGGCCTGCTGGCAGAGATTCCTTTAGGAATAACTGCTCACTGTTCTGTTTGTATTCTTCTTATTAATAAATAAATAAAATATATAAATAAATAGAGTATTGATTTCCAGCTTGATGCCTTCCTGAAAAAAGAGTCTTAAAAGACAGAAATGGATAAAAAAGCAATCCTTTAAGGGTTTCGTTTTTCCTTTTTAGGTACGAAACCCCAGAAATGGATCCATATTCCTTGGCCCACACACGGTTGGAGTAGGATCGCTTATTGTTGTTTTCTTCGATTTGTTGTCAGGAGAAGGTTATTATGTAGGAAAAATAATTAATTGAATAAATGTTTTTTTTTATTATTAATAATAAATTATAAAACGAAGTAATCACTCTGTCGGGTGAGGTAATAATAATTGACGGAGCGAACGAAGCGACCAGTGTCTTATTTTTATTTATGCGTGTTCGGCCACATCTTGTTCTAAACTTGTTTCGTTGTGAACTTTTTTTGATTGGGGAAAAATGCCCAAATAATGTTTTTCATCTAATGCGAGGTCAACTGATTGACATAATTATATCATGGGCGACCAGAACTTATTATAATGACGACTGTTTTTCATTTTACGTCTACATTTCTTTATTATTTTTTTTCATCATCCCCTGAGCCTTTTATCAGTTGGGGTCGGCTTTCCAGTTTAACAGCTCGCGGCTGAACTTCGTTCTATTTTCCTTGAAGCTACTGCCATAATCTGAACACCACAACTCATGGGCGATATCGAAGCTTTGTAGTTAGACCTGTTAAATTTTGTTTTAGGGCTCCAAATAGCCGTAACGACTGCTATGGTCCCACAAATACGGGCGACATAAGATCCGGACCCAAATGCAACTCATTTAACCCACGCTAATTCAATAAATGTAAACCGGGATTCCAAAAATATTAAATCCGCTCTGTTGTCACTCAAGTCACGGTCCCGTGGAATTATCACTCTCATTTTGTTGAGACCAATTTCTGTCAACGCCACCGGGGAATGTTAAATATTATGTGGGGCCATGAAAACAGCGACTAAAGTAAAATGATTTATTAAATGTTTTTTTTTTCATATTTAACTAAGATTTAAATAAGAAAGATTTTATTTGTTTTTTTGGTTGTTTACATTGAATAAGCTCCGTAACTAATGAACCGATTGTTAACATTCTTTCACATAAATGTAGCTACACTATCCCTAATTGATATACGTTACTTTTGACCTGGTCCTGTTTTCCTGTGGGAATAGGCGACTTTATAATTATATCTAGCGGGCGGTGCCGCAGTGTTCAGCTAGTAAACAATATCTTATGGGGTTCTATAATATTTACAAGATGGTATATACAATAGAGGTATCAGTTGTAGATGCTGACGGGCGCGGCAAAATCCAATTTAGGAGAGAGGAGGATGAGCCTGTGCTGTCTATCTTGCGAAAAATTCAAAAACTACAGGACTGATTTTTATGCTGTCATAAAAATCAGTGCTGTAGTTTTTGAATTTTTCGCAAGATAGACAGATGCGGTTATATTAAAATACTTGTAATGATGATTAGTTTTCCAAAACCACAGGTTTCAAAGCCCCATATCAAACGTAAATTGTAAATCTGCCAGGAAGGTGAACCGAAATTGTTTCACAAATTACTCACATTGAAAGCAATTCTGCTCAAAGATTTGAAAATGTCTAAAACAGTGATTGATTTTTACACACTGCCAATATCTTCTATATTTGCAGTGTGTAAAAATCATTATAAATCAGTATAATAATGTAAATACAAATTCCGTTATTTAAACGAGATGTAAAAAGGAATTGTCATTTAAAGCATCGAATAGCGGCTTTAAACGGGCGGGTTTAAACAGAAGTTTAATCTCGTGTAGATCCAAGACGAAATTTTCTTCGCTTCAAACAACTATCTACACAGTTTCAAAGAACACACTTTGTTTCAACACACTCTCACATAAACACACACACAAACACACATCACGCCTACATCCCCAAGGGGTAAGCAAAGGTGCATTACACACCCACAATTTGCTAGAATTTTTTGTCCCACGTAATAGGAGGCAAGCCTATTGCCGTCACCAGGCACTTTTTAAACCGTGAATTTAATGCTTCATAGAGTAGTAAGTTACTCTCACATGCGGTGCACCGACTATTAGGACCCCTAACGCCTTCTATTCCGAAGGAAATTTAGAGGCTTTGGTTAAACAGATACGAGTATCTGACAAAACGGACCTATTTAAGTTTATAGACAAACAGACTATCAGTGTGCACATAAAATTTCACAGCGACTGTTAACAGTATCGATTAGACACCAAAACTATTGGTGGCAATAATGACAGAACATGACACTAAATATTGAACACCAAGTAAATTACAGACCCATATGACCCATAGGTCATACTACTAGTTAATCGGTGGTATGGGTATCGACATGATTTATCTATATTTTTATATTTTCAAAGCAATGATTTTGGTTATACTATTCTTAAAATATTAAGATAGAAATCGATTTAGAAATTATAATATGAAGCAAAGATTGGATGATGTTAGCGAAAGGCCGTGGGTTCAAGCCCCGCCGATGATATTTCAATTTTAGTGATTTATAATATCTAGTCTTAATATGTCTCGTCCCTTGTTTTATAATGTGATCGGTTTCACACATATACGTTTACATGAAAATAAAATTAATATGGACGTTAAATTTTCACGTTACTTTCCCATTAACGTTTAAAAAGCAATCTCTTCAAAAAGGATTATGAGATCTTAGCATGGAAAAAATATTGCAAGAAATAATAGGGCTTGTGTACAATGTATGCGTTGTGTTACCCGAAAAACAGTAAAGCAAAAAGAAAACTACATACGCACCATTTATATAATGACCAGTTGGAAAGCTTAACCATTGTGTTTGGTATATGAGCCTACTTACAAATAGATTACCGTACTCCCGCGAGTATTGGTAAACATATTTGTGCGAATGTTTTAGGTTAAATGAACTGCGTTGTGGCGTCACTCAAATCACGAATCAATATTTTAAATTACCCTTGACCCACCTTAACGTCAATTGCCGGAGCCCCAGGTACGGCCGTAGATGGATAACTCCAGGGACTTGGAGCTTAACTAAGTCCTTAGCCTCGTGAGTGAAACCGTATGTAATTAGCTAGTGTAACATTTTATGACCGACAGACATACATCACGCTTGTAACCCCAAAGTGGTTGAAGTGGTTGTTGGGAGTGTATTGAAACGCTTGTAGTAACAGTATGTGAATGAATGATTTTATTATTGAAATGTATTCGTATTTATATTATACAAGTATAATCCCCGCCATGACATAAACAGGTTTAGATGGACGTGGATCTAAACAAAAGAACGACTAAAATATACCTATATGTTTGTAGTACTTATAATTTATTGCTGATACCTAATTACCTACCTACCTAATTGGCTAGTTCAATTATAAGGAGGTGTGGCTTATGGCGTGTGCGCAACTGGAAACTGGTAGAAGTTTATAGAAGGGATTAGAACCGCCTTCTCGTATTATCTAGACGTTTCGTATATATGACGTCAGTGGTGCATTACACACCAATTCTTTGCCAGTAACAGGGGGCAAGCCTATTGCCAATAGGTACCAGCAATTAGAGAATATTCATAATCACTTTGTAATTCAAACCAAATATCCAACAGTCGTTGTTACATACCACTAAATAGAATATCTTCTGTAGTCCGAACGATGGAACATTTTAAAGGTTAAAATTAGTTGAATCGATGGAAACGTGAATAAAATAACTTAAGACCGTGGGTCGACGCAAATGGCACGCTTTAAAAAGATTTTTATCATGTTGAGCTATTTATAAAATCAGGAGACTGATTAGCCTGTGAAATTTGTGGTAAACAGATTACAGATGAAAAAAAATCATTCTGTTTTGAATATTTAAAATAAACCCTTATTTTCTGCAACCTCTTCTTATTAAGAACTTTGATCTCAAAAAACATCAAACGTTTGAACAACTGTATTATATTTATTTTAAGACAGACAAATATCATGCCTATATTACCGAAGGGGTAGGGAGAGGTGCTCTACACACCCACACTTTGCCAGTAATTTTGTTGGTACTACGCCAGTTGTTTTTGGATCTGACGTCATAATTTAGAAACTCGGCGTAGTAATAAAGAGCTATGTAACGAAGCAGTTGAACAATATAAGTGTACAACAACATACAAAATTCGTAAACTTTGCGTCTACTGCATCCTAAGACCTACTGCGTCTATTCCCCGCAAGTTGTTCAGCACATTTAGCCAAGGAGAGTCTTGTAACTCTCTCTGGGGTCTATTTGTGGAAACTTTTAGAACTTACCGTCTAATACGAGCGTTCGTACTAACTTTACCCATTCAATACTCGATATTACCCAACAAAATTACTAACAAGCTTAGTTAGGTTCTTTATATTTTTTACTGTTCCTAAACAGTGTACCATCTGTCCTGGGTGTTGGAATTTTTTTTTTAATTACAGGTTATAGATTGTTGAGTGCCCCGTAGCGGCAATAGGCTTGTATCTTATTACGTGGGACTAAACAAAATACTGACAAAATGTGAGTGTGTAATGCACCTCTGCCTACCACCAGCTTCAAATATATAATATCTGCACCACATCCATCTTAAGGTCACACCCCACTGTCAACACTCCAAGGCCTCCGATGAAGACACCGTACTCCACATATTGGTGGAGTACTCAGCGTGGGCATGTCAGCGCCAGGAACATCGTAGGTCTGGGCGTGGATACTCTTCCGCTTCGATCCATGGTCTCCAGCAGTAGTAGGTTGAACGTGGCCATGTCCTTCTGCTGTAGGTACTCTCCCTGCTGAGTTCCGAAGTCAGCGGCCAGGGGGCGCCGCAAACTCATCTACGCTCAGGACCATCGACTTCCATCGGTGTCTCAGGGCTGCGGACTAGCTACCCGCCGTCCTTACAGAAGCTGGCTAGACCTCACACTATAAACCCAACCCCAACGATGCGGGATGACAACCGACCCTAGACAGAGGCGACATTATAGGTGGCCAAAGTCCGCCGGCGCCACAGGGTATACTCTCGAGTGCGCACCTGAGGCGCTCAGCAATGGACGTCAGAGCGGCCTCGGCCTGCGGCCTTAAAAAAAACAAAACAGAAAAGCCTACTGCCGCTTGTCACAGGCAGAGGTGCATTCCACACTGGCGTGATGTATTTCTATATGATATATGTTTCTATTTATCAATACACACTCAGCATTTTTTTGAAAAGAAATATAACCATACAAACCTTAAATATTATAAGCTCGCACTCACAGAATCCCATAAAATAAAACACATTACACTGAAACATTTTCGTACATACCATAATGTACTATATTTTATATCTCTCCGGACCGTGTTTATATTTATGATCCATTTTCTATGTAAAGAGTTTTGATATTGAATTCAGACATTCTTTATTAGAAAATTTTATCGCGGTATACTTATTTCAGGCCCTGAAAAGAGGTAAGAAAAATATTACGGTGCATGCAGATGTTTTGATACAAAAGCTTTCTATGAACTAGGATATTTATTTACTAAAATATTTATATTACAAAATATCGTTTAAAAAGTCCTCCGCGTCATTGCCAACTGGGAAGGTTCCCAGAATGCTGGCTGTGTTGCCACGTTGGATGGCGATACTTATTCTTTGGACCAGAAAATAGCCAGCATTCTGGTCCTGAGAAGCATCGATTAAGCGTTTAGCAATGTCTCTATAAAGGCGGCGGCTTGAAGTTGTAAATCAGTAAGGTTTGTCTCTTGTTTGTGACACGGCATTGACCATAGAGTTGATATTGAGGCATTAACGTCATAATTATTGGTTAAATTATGCTAGTATTTATTTTACTTGACTGGACAACACTAACCCTTATTTTGAACCAAATAAGTCAGTTATTCATAATTTACACCCGTTACTATTTTGTAAATATTTAGGACATTTTAAATGTAGGTACATTTTAGGTGTAGTAATGCGACTGGAATACACACAATAACTATATATTATGTATATATATTGTGTGTATTCCAGTCGCATTACTACACACTACACACTAAAAAAACACATCAAATCAGAATAGTTATTGACTTTCCAACTACTAAACAATTAACTTGTTTCGTATAATGTTGTGCCAAACAAAATCTGTAAAAGAGGGTGTGAAATCGCATGACAATTTTGACATGACGAACATTATTGTTATTATTATTAAATTTATTTATTTATTCTCAATACATGTCATGTATCATTAACATGTTAAAAAAATGTAACTATAGCTTATTTTTTCGAGACTGCATAATTTGGCTTTCGTGTGTCTGTCTGTCGGTATGTGTGTTTAGCCGGCCACTTTTTTTATTCGATTTCCCCGTACAAGTGCTCCTTGAAAACAACAAATATTTCGTGATAAGCTTTTATTTATTGAGGGGTGTTCGAGGTCTAATATTCGACCATAGATGACTACTATTATTTTTTAAAAGTTAATAAGTTAATTGTGCTATATCAATTCAAGAGAACAGTTGCTAATTCTTACATTATACGTGCCTCGGAGAGCACGTTAAGCCGTCTCGGTCCCGGTTGTCATACGCAAAATTATGGCAGTAGTCGTTACCTACGGATATTTGGAGCTCTAAAATAAAATCCGACCGGTCTAACTACAGAACTTCGATATCGCCCATGGGCTGCGAAGGTCAGATGGCAGTTACTCTACGGAAAATATCGAAGCTGGTTGAGCTTGATGGCAGTCGCTCCACGGAAAATATCGACGTTCAACCGCATCGCAGTTAGACTGGAAAGCCGACCCCAAGTGAGTTAGGAAAAAGCTCGGTTGATAATGACGTGACCTCAAATCATTTTCACATTTTGAAAAAAATATATATTTTATATTATCTAAGAAAAGAGTCAACAACCCCATTAATAGCAAATGTAAAATAATTTTGATCTGAATATTCATGAAACATGCACCACCTAATTTCATTTACAAATGGCAGACGTGCTATTTAAAATACTGGATTATTCAAAATAAATGTTTTGTTGAAACATTTATGTTATTAATACACAAAGCATTTGTTACGAGTTTGTATACTGTCATAAATTATGCGAACTAAGCATATAATAGTATTATAAATGCAAATACAAACGACCATAAAGAAAATAAAGGATTAAAATACTTTAGTGGCCTTATTAGATTATAGCGTCTAGTATATTAGACTATTAGATATTGTACTTGATAGTACGATATATTAGATAGTGATGATAGATAGTGTGCATATTTATTACCTGCCAACGACCTGTACGGTCATGAGGCGTAAGCGAAGCTTTACATTTTTGTGAGTGCAGTGTACGTGAACGTATATGTGACCTCTTTTACACACACATGTGTTGTACACACAGCTATAAAAAGAGATTTTACTTTACTTTTCATGGTCACTCACACAAATGCAATGCTCCGCTTATCCCTCGCGGCCTGAACTTACTATAGTTTCAATGGCGCAGTCTGCCGTCCCTGAGGTCTCGGGTCGAATCAAATATTTGTGTGATCCACAAATGTTTCATTTGGAATTTGGGTAATCTAGATACTATAGACATAATGATTTTTCATATTTCATATTCATAGTTTTAATGATACTGAAGATGTAGACTATTTGCCATTATTTACAATTATATACAATAATATTTTAGACATTGTGTACCTGATTGACATTTAGACTTTATATTTAAAAATATAAAACAAGTACCTACTAGCAATAACTTCATCATCATCATCAGCCCACATCAGTCCACTGCTGGACATAGGCCTCTTCAATGACACGCCACCGCCTCTGATCTTGGGTTAATTTCATCCACCCAACGCCCGCTATACTTACGACTAATGTCGTCGCTCTAGCGAGCCTCGGGGCGTCCCACGCTACGCTGCCGCTGGCCGATTCGCGGTCTCCACTCCAGAACCTGCTTGGTCCAGCGGTTGTTAGTTCTGCGACAGATATAACCGGTTCATTGCCACTTCAGTCCATTGACTGCTTCGGTGGCGTGGTCGGTAGTGCATCCGCTTTCGACGCCAGAGTCTCGGGTTCGATTCCCGGTCCGGACAAACTTTGTGTGACGACACATACGTTTGTACCGAAGTCTGGATATTTACTATGTATATTATGTCTGTATTTACAATATATATATATTTATACATATAAGTATTTAGATCGGTTTATCTAGTACCCATATCACAAGCTCTTCTCTTCTCTTTACACAAAATAAAATAACACTCCAACATATTCGGCATATTTGGCAATCAAAAATGCAAAACATGAACAAACTAGATTTTTAGTTAAACCACTGCGCTGTAAAATTGTAATCAGTAGTGTCTACCTAGGGATCTATTTTAATTTGAAAATTAATACAAAATATTAAGGCAAAATGTGACCGAAATAAGCGTCTCTGTCTAAGCGTTTCATTTTTCAAACAAACTCGTATATATAGTTGTAGGACAGGACAAAAGTTTTGTCCAATATATCTGCGTAATTAACTCAGCATTATTAACTTTAACTCAGCACTTCAATCATCTTTAGTGCACAATGAATACTGCACACTTCAATTGAGGTCATCTTCATTCGAAGTAAGCGCGATTGTCCGTGCTACAGTTGCTCGCTTGCTATTGTTTTTCCCTTCGTTTAAGGACCGCGGTATTCATTAAGAAGCCAAGAAAATAGTTCGGAATAGAATTGTCACGGAATTCAATTTTATGTTTCGGGACAATAGGCTTGTGTCCTAAATTTCAAAAATTGATTAAATCTGTAGTTTTGAATCTATATAGTCACAAAAATGTATTATTTTGATTTAAAACAAACATTTACATAGTTTATTTTGCGATCTAAAGAATGTATTTAAATTGGTAACGAAAACGCTCCAATCTGTCATGGCGCCTTGGGTGATGTCACACATTGCGAAACAAATCAAAATGTGTTTGACGAAGCTATCCTGACCAAAAACGAACGAAGTTCACTGCAGCGATTAAGCCATAAATTAGTTGTCTAATCGTAATATAAATATTCAAGCGCAAGATCGCTTATTAGTTATAGTTTTTTCACGACCAAAAGGTCAAAAGCGCCGTGAATATAATGGCGCTTACGCGTTTCCTTCAACGAATTCCAAGAACATGTCACTTGTAAGGATTATACACTATAGACTGGACACGCATAGCTTTTTACCTACGACGGAACGGAGATGGTATATGGGTTTGGGGTGAGAGGATGTTTGTGCAAATACATGTTGCCATTTTTCTCCAAAACTACTGATCGGATTTTGATGCAGTTTTTAGTTATGGGTTCAAGTTTTATTGGTGCATGTTTTTAGATAAATGTTACGATGACAACTCACCAGCGGGCGCTGTAGCGAACATTATTTGTGAAAAGCAATGTTGCCAATTTTCTCAAAAACTAGTAGTCCGATTTTGATGCAGTTTTCAGTTATGGGTTTGAGTTAGATTGGTACAGGTTTCTAGATAGGTGTTACGGTAACAACTCATCAGGGGGCGCTACAGCTGCCATTATTTGTGATGAAAATAAATTTTGTTGCGGCTTTTTTTAGGAATGGATTTGTAGTTGATTAGTGAGGGTTCTTATATAGGTGTAACGACAGCAACCTACTAGAAGGCGCTCTTTAAGAAGTTTAAAATAAAAATCAAAAAAAATTTTTTAAAAAACCTACGACGATTAAAAAGTAATTGAAAAAAGGATAAAATAATTTAAAAACCTCCAAAAAGTTATAAATAAATTGTGTTGGTTAGCCCTTTAACTTTAATATAGGTTCCTAGCAATATTTTGATTCAAGCGTTGTCTCGAAATGCACATCGAAATAATGCGCCAAAACTGCTTTTTGTTCAATCTATTTTTGTTAGATTTATAATAATTTAACTTTAAAATTAACAAAAATCGTAAATTAATAAAAACGTACGAACAATTAAATTACACAGACACAACTTGAACAAGAAGTCAGATCTTCATACATACTTACTCTATGGTGTGAGAGCGCAACCTGTGACGTCATATTTTCTGATTGGTGTTTGATGTGACGTGACTGAATGCCTAATTTTTACAAATTTATTTTTTAAAAATAATAGTAATCTTTATTCTGTCTACTAATTTATATTTCTTTTTGTTGTCTATTCATTGGAAATAGTCATAAGAAACATACACCAATCCGATTTATTCTTAGTGGACACAAGCCTATTACACAGGGAGGAGAAAAACCATTATTACATTGATAAATATGAGAAATAAAATATTATAAAGACGAAAGATTTGATTGTTTGTTTATCTGAAGTGAATAGGCTCTGTTAATACTGATCCGATTTTGAAAATTCTTTCTCTGATATGTAGCTACATTATCTCTAAGTAGGTAACATAGTTAGTAATATTATACTAAGTAATAAGTCTCATGACCTCCTCTCTTAGGCCTATTGGAAGAGATCTCTTTAGAGATAAGTGGCGCCTTTGTACACATGTTTAGTATGTATCCATTTACTGTAGTTATAAATAAAATAAAAAAATAAAAGTGTATACAACATTTCCCAAAGACTAAACGCCCACCGGGTAGCTTACAGAAAACTTTAATAAATATATATATATATATGTATTATATTCTGTTTTTTAGTATTTGTTAATTTAGCGGCAACATAAATATCATGATCTGTGAAAATTATAACTTTGTAACTATCACTGTTCACGAGATACAGCCTGGTGACAGACGGACAGACGGACAGCGGAGTTTTAGTAATAGGGTTCCCGTTTTAGCCTCTGTGTACGGAATCCTTAAAACGGTTCAAATACCCACTGTGCTCACGAGGTCTTTACCTGCTCTACCCGTGTTAAGCCGGGGCGAACCACAGGTTAACTTTGCTCTTTATACTTTTTGTACATCGAAGAAAACAAACATTACATTAATATATTTACAACATGCACAAAGGCGTATTTAAGTCAATAATGACTTCTCCTCCAGCAGACCTTATAGTTTTACAGGATAAATATCATACATAGGAGAGAAGAGAAGTTACACAAATCAAAGCATCTATCTAAATATAGAAATGGGGAATGTAATTTTTATCCCCCCTTAGCTCTCGATAACTGCTTATGCTCTAATGATGGTTGACCCCTCTATGGATAGCCCTCGATCTGGAGGCAAGCCAAATAATCGAAAATTTGACCTAGCCCTATGGGTTCAAAAGTTAGAGGCCAAAACCTATGGCGTGGTGCGGCGCGAAGTACCGTGCAAGACACCGTACTAGTATGGTAGATAATACAAGTAAATACTTACTATACCTACAGTAAGAGACAAATACATAAGATGTACACACTTAAATCTAAAAGACGAACAGTTATTTTACCCTAAACTCTTTTTTTACCTTTACTTGTTCATTCTCACATAAGTGTTACATACACTGGAGTGAACATAAGACACGCTGTTCGCAATAGGTACATGAAGTTTTGTTGGCGTAGTGCCAAATGCGTGCAATATGTACCTACACGGTACTTTAACAGTGCAACACTCAAATCACTCTACTATAATTAGGTTTTAAGGCGAGGTTTATAAAAATACTAGCAATAAATGATAGATTTTATGACAAGCGTCAGAGCGAAGCAAAGGATTCTAAATTAGAATCCAGAGTATAGCGAGGGTTTCTAATTAGTAGAATCCTAAGCGTATCGAGGGATTCAGAGTACGCCACCTCAGAAAAAATAATTTTACCCTCGAGTCTTAAACATTACTTTTATCGCCTTCTATGAAAAAAAAGAACTGCACTTTTTTTTTAATTCCGCGGCCTCTCTCACGTCCGTTGCCGGACGTCTCTGGTTTGCACGCGGAAGGTATAACCAGTAGTGCCCGGCAAAGAACTGTACTATCAAAAAAAAATAATACGCGCGCGTATTGTTTTTTTACGTTTTTGTTCGGTTGAATTAGCATGAAATATTTCTGTTGTAAATTCGAATCTCATTATTGCCCGCACTTATGTCGGAACAAAACGTCACTCTTTAACCCTTGGCATGCCTGGTGACCAAAAGTTACACGGTATGCCTTGTAGGGTCTCACGGACCCGGACTATTAGCCCCCTATAAACATGTAGTAATGTATTAAACTAGTGTATTAAATTAATTGATAAGCTACCACCATCATCGCGGCGGTGAGACCGATCATGGACGATTGGCTGCAGAGGCAGCATGGTGACCTCACGTACCGTGTGACGCAGATCGTTGCCGGGCATGGATGCTTCGGTAGCTATCTGTTTCGCATGCATCGTGAGGTCACACCCCGGTGTCAACACTGCGAGGTTTCCGACGACGACACCGCACTCCACACGTTGGTGGAGTGCTCAGCGTGGGCGAGTCAGCGCCGGGACCTCGTAGTGGGTCTGGGCGTGGATACCCTCCCGCTGGGGACCATGCTTCAAGCCATGGTATCCAGCGGGAGTAGGTGGAACGCGGCCGTGTCCTTCTGCGAGCAAGTCATGCTCGCGAAGGAGGCGGCCGGGAGGGAGAGGGAGCGTACCCTCCCCGTCGAGTTCCGTAGTCGGCGGCCAGGCCGCCCCCGACTACGCGACTACGCCCAAGACTATCGTCCTCCATGATCGGAGCCTGAGGACGGCGGGATCGCCACCCACCGTCCTTACAGAAGCAGGCTAGAAGGGTGGCGTGCTGCGGGGCCTTTGCTCCATAGCACGCAACCAGATTCACTCACTGACGCGGGATAAAACTTGACCCCAATGACGCGGGATTCTCGTCCCGACCAAACACCCGCAGAGACCACAGAGGTGGTCAAAGTCCGCCGGGCGCCACTGGACATACCCTCTGCTAGTAACCAGAGACGCCCGGCGACGGACATTAGAGAGGCCGCGGCCTTGGGCCGCGGAATTAAAAAAAAAAAAAAAAGGGAGCGAGACGTAAGCGGAGCTTTGCATTTGTGTGAATGCAGTGTACGTGGACGTATATGTGACCTCTTTTACACACACATGTGTTGTACTCACAGCTACAAAAAGAGTTTTAACTCTACTTTTCGTGGTCACTCATACAAATGCAAAGCATCTCCCTCGCGAATTGTACCGAAATATCGGAAACAGTAGTTTTGTTGGTTCCACGTAATAGCATACAATTTAGCCAATCAAGCAACCATTCTGTAATTCGAATCTTAATTCATACCATCTCAAGCAGTCCGAGAATTTAACATCTAGGCTACTTTTATCCCAGTTTATCTGTTCCCGTGGGAATATGAGGACGAGAAAACTATTTTAAACAAGTTTTTAGGGTTCCTTACCTAAATGGTAAAACGGGAACCCTTTTAATGAGGCTCGGTGTCCGTACGTCCGTCTGTCTTAGGCTGTATCTCATCAACCGTGATAGTTAGAACGTTGAAATTTTGACATATGCTTTATTTCTGTAGCCTCTATAACAACAAATGCTAAAAAACAGAATATAATAAATATTTAAGGTTATACATACAACAAACGTGATATTCTCCTGTTTTGGTACGGAACCCTTTGTGCACGAGTCGGATTAACCCTTGGCCGGTTATTCGTAAGTACGAATAACCGGCCAAGGGTTAATCCGACTCGGCAAATGTGGAATACTGTAAGTACAGTATTCCACATTTGCCGACATCGTCCAGAAAGTACCTTCAATATAAGAGGTCAAATGGACTTTCATATCCAAAGTATACCAGCCTAATGTTTGCAATTTGGGGGTGTTCCGTACATCTGTGCCTGATTACCATGAGCTCAATGTTGTCACGAAATATAGCGAGGGTTGTTCATGAATGTACTTTTATATTTTAGATAATAGTCCGAGACGCCCAGGACTTTAATTGGCTGTGCCATAGCGGCTGGCACGTAAGATTTTGTTGCCTTTCATCAACATAAATATCATCGCAAGGCAATGGGTCTAAATATTTTATTCAAAATTACAACATAGCTGCTACTTTTTATTAAAATCATTCGGCCATTTTGGACATAACCCATTATAAATGAGCCCGGTGACTGCAATAGGCTTGCCCCCTATTACGTGGGACTAAAAATACTGGCAAATTGTGGGTGTGTAATCCACTGCCTACCCCTTCGGGGCTATAGGCGTGATTTGTGTGTGTGTGTGTATTTTAGATAATGACAAAGAACGTAAGGTATATCTGAGATATTCCTAACTGTGGGTGTATGTAAAATAAACAAGCGAATAGCGTAGAAGATGGTATATTACTGACAAGCAAGTTCACAGTAGTTGTATTATATAATTGTACACAGTAGATACCTAATTAGACAAGGATGGCGATACATATCATTCCTCTACACGAATTTTGAATCCTGTAGACAACAGATAATAAAAATATAAAATTAATGAGTACTTACATAATATTTATTATATACCTACCTAATTATAATACTTGGCATAATCAACCTTCCTTTTTGGGCGCTGTGAACGTGTACGCGGGGATAGTACTTCAGGTAACACTGGTCTAGTTGGCAGGGTATAAGGAACCTGTTCCCCATTGTTTCCCGAAGCTACTTCCGCCGTGATTTGGCTCGGCGTGTCAGATAAGACTATACTATTTTCACATGAAATTCTGGCCCCGCCGGTCTCGGCTCCTACCCCGGTTTCGCTCTCGAGTGGTTCCCGCACGGCGGGCACTACTGCAGTAGTGTCTTGCGTGTCGTCGACCTTTTGTGATTAGAGGAGGTGATCGGCAAAAGGACTGCGCTAACTGGCTAGTTGATGGAGTCGGCGTCAAAACTACCGATCCCGATTGCACTTCCCCGGTCGTAATTCCCGTTGATAAATCATTTTTATTTGTTTCTCCCCTTAAAAGTTGGTCAATATGCCTGATAACTGTGGAGTTACAATCTCTTATAGTGAACTCATACATTCTCTTTCCTATAATCCTATTTACACAACCCAACTTCCAAGTTTCTTTTCTGACACTGTACCACCGGACCCATACCCTGTCTCCGATTTTAAATACTCGTATTTTATCATGGTTAGACTGAAACGAATCACCCGATATTCGCTTTTTTGGAAAAATTAAGTCGAGACGTGACCTTAAGTCTCTGCCAAACATTAATTTTGCGGGCGACTGTCCTGTTGTACAGTGCACAGTATTTCTGTAATCAAATAGATAAGAAAGTAACTTTTCGTGAAGCACCTGCGATGCTACTCTTTCACTTAAATACGTTTTAATGTTTGTGTACACAAACGTACAAAAATCTCTGCCTGTCCATTTGAACATGGGTGATATATAGGTGTATTCATGTAAACAATTCCGTTACTGGAGCAAAACTCAATAAATTCTTTAGATTTAATTTTTACATCGTTATCTGAAACAATTGTATTCGGTAAACAAAAAATAGAAAAAATGGATTTCAGTTTTCTTATCAACGCCTGGGTGGTTAAGTCATTATGCATACATAGGCACTCCAACCACTTAGAGTGTGCGTCCACTACTACGAGATATGTGTGCTGGCTAATTGATAAATAATCAATGTGAATCTTCTCCCATGGCGCATCCGGCCGCGGCCAAAGCGCCGGTGTGGCTCGCGGAGGGGCGGGCCGCACATTCACACATACATCGCATGCGCCGCTAAAACGGTCAATGTATTGGTCTATTTGAGGCCACCACATTCTACTACGAGCATTACTTTTCATTTTAACTATTCCTAAATGTGTGCCATGCAATTCGCGGAGCATCTTATTTCTCAGACTCAAAGGAATAACTATCTTATGTCCTCGCAATAAGATACCATTCTCACACTGTAAATCTGTTCTGCACAAGAAATAAGGACGAATTGAGTCACAGGATATCTTACGCGGCCACCCGATATTCAAATATTTAAAAACAGTTTGTAAGGTTTTGTCCTTGTCTGTTTCATTTTTAATATCGGTGAATAATACCGCCGGTGACATCGCATTTATAAAGTTGAGTGCAGTATACGCGTCATAGTCGCCATCCCTCTCACACGAGGTATCGGGCAGCGGTGCACGTGAGAAATAGTCGGCCACTAATTTATTTGCACTAGTTATATAATGCACTACATAGTTATATGCCGATAGTATAATTGCATACCTTTGTAGCCGTAAGGCCGTAGTCACACTGATTCCCGTTGTTGAATTAAATATTGACACTAAAGGTCGGTGATCTGTTTTAAGGATAAACGGTTCACTCCTGCCATACAGGTACTGGTGAAAATGTTTAACCCCAAATATGATCGCCGTGGCTTCCTTTTGGATTTGGCTATAGTTACGTTCACTTGCTGAAAGTGACCTAGAGCCATCTCTTCCCCGCTGTGATAGCACAGCACCGAGTCCATTGGGACCAGCGTCCACTGAAAGAACCAACTCAGCACTCGGTTCGAAATGGGCCAATACTCGTTCCGATGCGAGTTCAGTACACACTTGTCGTACTGCTTGGCGTTGCCGCGGGCCCCAATGCCATTTGGCTCCCGCCCGCAGCAACTCATGCAGTGGATTCATAATAGATGATGCATTCGGAACAAAATTTCGATAATAGTTCACTACACCAAGGAACCTCTTCACTTCAGTTACGTTCGTTGGTTCCGGTGCATTCAGTATGGCCTTGACCTTATCGCGGCTAGTTCGTAAGCCGGATTTATCAATGGTATAGCCTAAGTATGTTACACTACTCTTTAGAAATTCACATTTATTTCTTTGTAATCGTAACCCGGCCTCACTAAGCCTCTTTAAAACCTGATCTTCAACAAATGCAGTTCTCTGGTAGGGGCGGTTAAGCATATATTGTCCAGCCAGACACTGACCCCTTCAATGCCCGTCAATAGACCTTCCATTGCCTTTTGAAATATACTTGGGGCGTTAGCTAAACCATAAAAAAGGCGCCGGAAACTAAACAACCCTTTACTTGTATTTATAGTCGTAAATTCTTGAGAGTCCTCTGAGAGTACAAATTGATTATACGCATTTTTAAGATCAATTTTAGAATAATGTTCGCCCCCTCCAAGCTTAGCAAAAACATCCTCTATCCTCGGCAAAGGATATTTGTCAATAACCAGATCCCTGTTGAGTGTCACTGAAAAATCTCCTGCAATTTTTACTATCCCGTTATCTTTTAATACCGGTACTATTGGAGTCGCGTACTGTGAGTGGGTAACCGGTACTAATATGCCAAGGCCTACTAACCTATCTAATTCCGCCTCGACTTTTTTCTTAAGCGCAAAAGGTACCGGGCGAGCTTTTGTGTACCTCTGCTATAGTTGCAGAGTCTTTATTAATCAAAGTAACTAATTTGTATGCCGAGTTTACTCATCTCTCATTCAAGCTGTCCTCTTTATCGTTCCAGTTCTCGCACTTATCCCTCTCGCACTTTCGTTCGTCTCTTTCATTCTGTCATTTCTACCTCTATGTGTAGTGTCTACAATATCGGGAGGATTGGGAAGGTTCTTCATTTATTTAATTCCTTTTTTAACATCCTATTTCTTAATTTCTATTATTTTATGTCTATACATTTTTATTTACTCTATTTCTTATTTTATAACATTCTTATTTTGTTTCTATATTTTTGTACTCTAATCCTTACATTTTATTTTATCTTATCCAGTTTCTATATTTTAGACAATATTTTCTTAACTTACAACATTCTTAGCTTGTTTCTACATTTTATACACTATTTATATCTTACGGGATATCTTATATTTATTACCTTGTTTGAATTAAATGAAGGGTAATGTTTTTCACATAAAGGCTCAGTCATTTTACATAATAGAGGCTTGCATTTTCCGTTTTCTTGGAACTTTATATAGTTGAAAGACCAAATTGAAATATGGCCACACAGAAAGCAGTAACTTTCAATTTGAAAAAATAAATAAAATCCGTTCAACCAGTCCAAAGAAATTGAGGTAACAAACATAAAAAACTAGGTATGCAATGCATGCTGCTAATTGCAAATGTCGAGCGGAGCAAATGTTTTTAATACATATCAGAATCTGAATCGAACACTTAAATTAATTTATCGAATGAAAAAAAAAACTATTTTCATTGTTGACGCACGTGTTTCCATAGCAACCATTTAATCATCTGGCTTTTCGGTGATGTCCAGGACATTTTCGGTGATTATTCCTCCGTGGTCAGCTCTATTTTCATGATTTCAGAGATATGCACTCCCGGGTATGATGTCGACCAGCATGGCAAATTTGCTCAAAATCGGTCGAGCCGTTTCGGAGGAATAGGCACACAAACGATTTACTGTGGAATTGAGAACCTTCTCCTTTTTGGAAGTCTGTTAAAAATGACGAGACTCGCCTTCCATTATAATTCCAGTGAAAAATTAATAAATTTGCTCCAGGTTCTTGCAGAGTTATTCAGATTCAATGCATATGCTTTTATCTATTGAATGCAATGTACATCAATTGAATTTCATTAAGCCAAGAAGGCATAAGAAATGCATTTACGCTACGAGAATGGTACGAGAGAGCTACGATGGCTACGGGACTGCTAAGCTGCTACGCCACGTCCCCGACTCTAATTAAATTATTATCCTGACAGTCAGCAGCGGTTAATTACTTTTAACCGACTTTAAAAGAAGGTCAGTATTTGATTTATGTCAGAAAAATAATTTGATAATGTGAGATCTGTATTTGAAATAACAATTACACTATAGGTTTAATTCAGAACACGTACTGTTTATTATAGCTTGTGTTATTTATACAACGTGACAACCTCAGAACCTTAAACTCTCTGATAAATAGACTCTGTAGGGATTGAAACTAATTGATACACATGACAATAACTAGCTTATCACCGCGGCTCCGCCCGCATGATATAGTTTTTTCGTTCTCGATTACCGTGGCAACCTCAGTAGATAGACGAAAATCTTAATGATAAAAATGCTAATCTTCTGTTGTTAGCCACTCGTACAATACAATATAAATTATTGTAACACAATGTAAACGAAACAATATTAAAAAAGAAAATGGATAATCTACCTGAGTTTCTTGCTGGTATCTTCTCAGGAGAACCAACTTACCGAATCAGCGAAAGAATCATTTTCAAATGGTTATTTATGTACTTAATTTAGTATGTTTATAATATTTCTTGACATATAATAGTAAAATTTTGACATTCATATGTGCTCTTTATGTAAACTGAATAAACGAAATTGATTCTTTGATTCTTGATTGATTCTTGATACTTTGATTCAGTTACTCAGTGAAAGAATTTTCCAATTCAATTCAGTAGTTACAGAGACTATTCAATCCAAACAATCAAATATTTCCTCTTTATAATATTGACTGCTTTGGTGACGTGGTGTATCCGCTTTCGACGCCGGAGTCTCGGCTTCGATTCCCGGTCGGTACAAACTTTGTGTGATGACACATACGTTTGTACCGAAGTCTGGATGTTTCCTATGTATAATATGTATGTATTTCCAAAAATAAATGTATTTAAGTATTTATATCAGTTTATCTAGTACTTATATCACAAGCTTTGCTTAGTTTGAGACTAGATGGCGTTGTGTGAATTCTCCTAACATATTTATATTTTTACACACCCACACTAAAAAAAAAATATATCAAACATATTATAAAACAAAGTAACCCGTTTTGTAGATCATTAACACTACGCAACGGATTTTGATGATATTTCACTAATCGAGGAAGGTTTTTAGTGTATAATTTGTCAAGCGGGCGAAGCCGCGTGCGTCCGCTAGTATTAAATAAAGAGTACATTTTTATATTTTTGTGTTTCTACTATTATAATCTTAACTACCAACCCTTAGCGCAAACTGCGCAAGTAATAATTTTTTTTTTTACTATTTGTCAAATTTCTAATCTTATCGCACCACTTGAGACCACGACCTTTCCAACGGTGTGCCACACTTTACTGTGCGACTCTTAGTTTAGGAGGAGAAGCGGCTTCACTGGCGTATTATATACAACAAAATCATTTTCCATGTGAAACGTTAGTATGCTTCATTGCTAACAGATAAATATCTGTCCCTCTGTATGCTTTGATCTTTAAAACTGCGCATCGGATTTTGATGTTGTATTCTTTGATGAATGAAGTGGTTCTTGAGGTAGGTTTTAATACCTATTCAAGCGGGTTAAGTCGCTGGTTTCCTCTAGTATATTAAAGTAATGGTAAGTAAGATGTTAAAAATATTATATTATTTTAGATACGTGGATGATATCATCATCTGCTGGACGGGTACAAAGCGTCAACTTGGTGTTCTGGTTTCGAACCTGAACTCAGTACATCCTAGGATTGAATTTTCATTAGAAGTGGAAACAGAGGCTACTCTTAATTTTCTGGATCTTTCAATCTCTAGGAGGGGTGGGGTTCGCGAGTTTGCTATTTACAGGAAGCCAACTTGTACAGATATAGTTATTCCCTATTCTTCTAACCATCCCTGGCAGCACAAGATGGCTGCATTCCATAGCCTATTGAGTAGGATGTTAGTTGTGCCGTTGAATCAACAGGCATATGACAACGAGTTGAATATAATTTGTCATATTGCGCACTCTAATGGTTATAACGTAGGTATGGTGTACTCAATATTAAATAAGAAACGTAGAAATATTAGTTTTCGTTTATTACATCCATCTCTTGAACCTGTTAGGAAGTACACTGCGTGCTTGCCGTTCGTGGGTTCCGTATCATTGAGTGTTGCCAAGATCCTGAGGGAAAACAATATATTTACAGCTTTTAGAACCCAGAACACCTTGAGGGAGTTATGTAATGGTAAAGATTTAGTTTCTGTTTCACGGAAGTCAGGAGATTATTTGTTAAATTGCGATGGTTGTAATATGCAGTATGTAGGTCAGACTGGCAGGTCCTTTGAAGTCAGATACAGAGAGCATTTATCGGCCTTACGCAACGGTTGTCCAGAGAAATCGCACTTTGCATAACATCTTCTGGATACAGGTCATACCTTGAACAATGACAACACCTTTAAGATTTTAAGGTTGTGTGAGAAAGGGTTCAAGTAATGTGTCTGGGAGCGTTTAGAAATATTTAGGAGGGATGTGGACACCTTACTCAATGAACAGACTGATTTTCACACATCTCCATTGCTTAATTTGTTCGTGAATGGACAGCCACAGTAGTTGTTTGTTGGTTTGTGTGTGTTACACTATGTTTACTGTGTATTAAAGAGTAGATTTTTTGTCTTATAAATAGCTATTTTGAATTTGTTAGCATAACTTAATATTTCTACCCCCGTTAGTTGTTTTCGACAAATCCTACATCGCGCTAGCGATATATACACATTCATACTTAAAAGCAAACATGTACCGGCTTCATATTTTGCTGTTCTCTCTGAGACAGTCTTGAGAATGCCTCGTTTAGAGGTGAAACATTTGTCGACGTTTTAATGTCTTATATTTTTACGAGAATGATGCAATTATTTTAAAAAGTTTGAACATGTTACTTACCATTACTTTGTCATGGATTTTCGCCAGGTAACGCCTGATTCTATCCAATATTTCTAGTATATTATAAAACGTTTACATATCTCCGAGTTGAGTCCGATACGCCCAGGATTTTAATTGGGTGTGCTACAGCGGCTGGCACGTAAGATTTTGTTGCCTTTTATCACCATTTCATCGCAAGGCAACGGGTTTAAAATTTAGTTTTCAAAATTATAATACTTAAAATTAAATTAATTCGGCTATTTTAGACATAACCCACTTTCTAGAGTGCCAGGTGACGGCAATAAGCTTGCCCCCTATTACGTGGGACTAAAAATACTGGCACATTGTGGGTGTGTAATGCGCCTCTGCTTACCACTTCGATGATATAGGCGTGATATGTGTGTGCGTGTGTGCTGCATATCTCTATCAACGGGCGTTTTCACATTGCACGATAACGACCCACGATATCGTGACGATATCGTAAGTAGCAGCAGTAACTCTAAGGTAAGAATGTAAATTATCGTGACGATATCGTGCAAATCAAATCAAATCAAAATATCTGTATTCATGTAAGTCACAAAGTAACACTTATGAACGTCAAAAAAAGAAAATGCTTCTACATTTACATTTACCGCCAGATTAGCAAGGCAATAGGTAGAGCCTGTGAGGAAAGAACCTGGCAAGAAAAACTCACGGCTACTCTTTTTATTCGCCATTAAATACAATGATTCTGTTACAACAATAAAAAGAGGGCAAGGGCAGTACGTGACCATGTGTGGACCAAGTGAACTTAAAAATTATGGATCTCTGTTATTCACAAAAAAAGTCAAATACTAGTTAAAGGTGCCACATAATCTCAAAGTACCCATACCTTATAATATCATAATAATAAAATATATTATATTATGTTTTATACTAGAAATGTCTCTTCAGAAAACGTGAATGTGAAAATTAAACTACGAAGCTACATTTCGACGGCCTCGGTAGCGCTGTGGTATGAGTATGCCACTGCCGTCCCAGAGGTCCCAGGTTAGATTCCGGGTCGAATCAAATTATTCTGCTGCTTCGGTGGCGTGGTCGGTAGTGCATCGGCTTTCGACTCCGGAGTCTCGGGTTCGATTCCCGGGTCGAATCGAATATTTGTGTGATCCACAAATAAATGTTTGTTTCGGAGTTTGGGTGTTTTCTATTTATATTATGTATGTATTTAGAAATATATAAGTATGTTTATCAGTTGTCTAGATCCCATAGCACAATCTTATAGCTTAGTTTGGGCTAGATGACGTTGTGTGGATTGTCCAAAAACATTTATTTATGTGATCCATAAAGGTTTGTTTTGGAGTTTCATTATTTTGTGACTGGAGCCTCCATTTAAGCAAACAATGCCTGTATTACGAGGCTCCAAACTAAAAAGCTACATATCGACGGTGGAAAGGAAAAACAAATGAAACGCCACTTTGGTCGAAAAAGAGTTTTATATACAGTTCGATAGAGTTAAAGTTAAAGTACAAAAGGGGGTATTTTAAAAATACCATCCCTTTAAACGACCGTTTTATGATATATTTTTTTAACAATGTCAATAAATTAATTAAGAAGACTTTTAATTTAATGACCGAACCTATTTTTCTACAAAGATCCCACATCATGTAATTTACCTTGCCAAATTAATTTTTTAATTTGGTCTTTCTATGCCTTTTCCCCGATAAGTTATGTCTTAACGTGTCGTATCACGTATTGTTCCTCGAAAGTAAAGTACCAGTCATGGCGTTTCAGTTGTTACTCCCTTCCTACTTTTTAATACGAGTAAGAATGTCGTATCAGTTACTACTGATTAATTAATTGAGTAATCATTTACTGTGTAATAAATAAGGCTATAAGTCATTTAATAAATTATGTACACTGACACAATCTTCAACAATTTCATGAAGGAGATACCTATCGAAATAAACAAGATCAATTACTTACTTAAATCCCTTTCCCTTAATTTTCATAATCGCATAAGATCAATAAATTATTTTAGCGATCTAAAAATATAACAGACATCCTACATAAAAGTATCTTTCTTTTCTTAGAAGTGAATTAAAGCATTTATCCTTCTATGTTTTAATTTGGTTTGGTAGTTATAATAATGTTTCCCTCCCATTTTTACGGAGATATGGTGACTGAATTACTTTGTCCTTTCAAGTTTCTTTTCTTGAAGGCCTATGAAGTGTTTTTCCCTGCTTACTCAAAATGTCATATACATGAAACGCCACGTTTTTCTTAATTGATTGACTTTCATTAATTTATATTAAATACAAAATGTACAGCACAAAAAACTGAATCTACTGACAAAATTTGAAAAAAATCCATTAATAAACAAAGAAGTTATGATCATTTTTGTTAACCCTAGAAGCCTAATCTACGCCTGCGAGGCGTAGACTCAACCAAACAACGTTTGTCTCTTTCTAACGGTTGAAGCTAGCACGTCGTGCTTTTTCGCCAACTCAGTGACCGATAGAAGCTAGCGGACGGTGCCCGTGTCGTTAAGGTAAGTCCCGCCATTTTTGATATATCGAAGTATAGTACGCCTGCGAGACGTATATTTAGGCTTTGTGTAACTTTTAACAGGTTTTGTGTGATTTTACTTTTGATTGTTTTTAGTATATTTTACATATATTTTCCGCATTTTTTCAGGTATAAAAATGTCACGATCTAAGAGACTAGATGGAGATGATATTTTAGCAATCTTAAATGAGGAAGACAACCTTTCTTTGGAAGATTCTGACTCCAAAGTTGAGGATGATCAGATTATCGACGATGTTCAAAGCGAAGATGACAACAATTATGTGACGGAATACGTTTCGTCTTTACAAGAACCTGGCCCCTCTGAAGAAACTCAGCACAGATTTGGTAACGCCTTGGATGGAGAAGAGACTTGAAGCTCCGACATTGAAAAGAGAATTTGGCTTATTTTCTCGTTGAGAACAAGAAAATATAAGCCAAACTCTCGTAAAACCTACTGCTTTAAGTGCAGAAAATAGAGAAGAAGAACCCGAGCCCAAAATACATAAATACTGTGCCTTTTGCTGCTATAAAAAAAAGGAGAATGTCAAAATTAGTGTGCTATAAATGTAAAAAATCTGTGTGTTGCGAGCATAAGGTTGATGTATATGTAGAGTGCTCATAAAATTTACCTAGTCTTATAAAGTGTGATTAGTTTTAATGTTTGCTATAATAGTAACTAATTAGCGTAAAAAAAAATTATCTAAAAGAAATTTATGTTTCAGTTGATTTTAAAGAAGTTAATATGTATTTTTCAAATTTATGCATCTTTTTTTTTCATTGTAATAAGTAACTGTGATTATAATTATAAAATCAAAAACACTATTATTTTATTTTTGTTTATATTTCAAATTTAAATATCCCCTAAAAATATTTTTTTAAATAGATCTTATTTTGGGTACTGATTGCAATTTATATGTGTACGCCTCTAAGGCGTATAAACTTACCTTAAATATTTTATGACAAACTTTATTGTTCACTAAAGATAATTGTCCTCACTTATATGAAATAAATGAAAATTAATCGAGGGATATAACTGAAAATAAAAGTCACATTTTTATATTTTATTGCCACTTAAATTTAGAAAAACCTTATACTATGGTAATGAACTTGTGCCCGAAAACAGAAGCGCCACGAATACAAATAAGAGTAATTAGATAAATTGCAGTCAAAAATGTTGAAAATGTATCACAATTATTCCCTTATAATTTGTAGTAGCAGGCCTATGCCACTCGCCTAACAATCGCAAAAAATACGTGACGTCAGCTACAACTTGAAGTTGTAAGTCAGTAAGGGTTGTCTCTTGTTTGTGACCCGGCATTGACCATGGAAGTGGTAAAGAATGGATATGGCATAAGTAACTGTGGTGCAGCACTATATTGTGTAGTTATTGTGGTACCTACTATTATCTATAATGTGGTACTCAGAACTTTCAAGTTGTATGTAAGTACTATTCCCTATTCTGTGGTATTAGGTAATAGTTACAAATGGCGGCCTTATCACTAAAAGTATAGTTCCATGCATTGCGGCTGATCGCATGTGTAGTTGACGTGCGCGTCCCACACAACAATGCTCAAAATATGAAAGTACCCTGGGGTTATTCAGTTATTCCTTCAAAAAAGTACCTGAGTCGTAATTTAAAAAAATCCGGCCAAATGCGTATACATAATATTTTCTATTACTCCTGTACTAAGAGAGCTATATAATTTTAATATACACGATTTACCTTTATTAGAGTCTGACGTTTCGACCGAGTTAAAGCCGTTACGCGTTTAAGTCCCGAAATCGTATGTATTAAAATGAATTCAGATCGCTATAGTTTAAAAACAATTAAAGCTACATAATCCGTTAGTTTTCTTTCAAAGTTTATAACACCATGGACTATCGTCATGAGTTTAGGTAGTTTTTTCAGTACAAGAAAATATTATAATTTCATTAAAATAAACAATATGAATTTAGCGAAATGTTATCACCGACGGGACTATATATTTAAAATACCTCTTTTATTTTATAAGATAATAAAAAATAAAAACGTCATAAAAACAACAAGGTTTATATTGTTTGAAATTGTTGGAGTCTCATCAGAGTTATATAAAGTTAATTCAGGTAATTTTATTATATTATATTATAAACGCTTGCTGTTATAAAAATGTCAGTATATGTCTTATAAAATATTCATATATAACTACGTCCCTACCTTTTATAAAAGAACGATATATAATATTATGTTTGTAATATGTTAGGATTATTCACACAACGGGGGATCTTTGATTTTATTAAATAAAAAACTTAAATTTAAAGAACGGAAAGATATTGTGTCTCTTTCTCTAGAGTGTAAAGTCGAACTGTCTTGCGTGGAAATGGAGCAATTCATAGTAGTATGCGTGTATAAACCTGGAACCTCGCCCTTTTGCGAATTTGAGGAACTTATTGACAAAGTTCTATGTAAACTTGGAAAAACTAATAAGTACCTAATAGTTTGTGGTGATTTTAATGTCGATTTACTTGTTAATACGCCTATGAGTTATAATATTTTAAATTTATTTAAATCACACAATCTTACAAACTTATTTTTGGAGCCTACTAGATATTGTGCTACAATAGCCACTTGCCTGGATAATATATACAGCGATATGTTGCCAGAAAGTAAAAGTATTATAAAAAAGCTAGATTCAGACCATTGTGGGCAAATAGCATCTTTTAAAATCACTAAAGAAAAAGTTATAAAACATAAAATATTATGTAGACCAATAACTGGTGACCGCTTGGAACGTATGAGGGTTGGACTTTGCAATAAAATTCCATTCTTAGACACTGCCTTAGATCCTAATGTAATGTATAAATTATTTTTTGATTCTTTTTACAACGAGTTCAACTCCATATTCAAGTCTAAGGAGGTCATGATTAGTGATAGTCCTACTTTCAGTGAATGGGCCACTGAGGGTATACACAAAAGTAGACAAAAACTTTATGAACTATACTCAGAAAGACAGCTTAATAGATCAGTTGAATTTCTAGATTATGTTAAAACTTATTCAAAAAAGTTTAAAGCAGATTGTTTAGCAGCTAAATAAAATATATAAGTGATAAAATTCTCAATAGTGCAGACAAAGTTAAATCTACTTGGAAAATTATAAACGCGGAAAGAGGTCAACAAAAATTAAATAATAATAATTTTAAACTTAATATAAATGGTAAAATAACAACATCAGATTTCGAGGTTGCTAACGAATTTGAAAATTTTTTCTCCCGAATTCCTGTAGATTTGACAAAAACCCTAGGCTCTTCAACCCCCATTGCAGAATCTTTGTTAAAAGGAAACGTTCCTTGTTGTAACGTTATATTTAAATTCAGTAAAGTTAACATAAACACCATCTTAAAAACTTTTTAATCTTTAAATATCAAGAAAACAGCTGACCTCTGGGGCATCTCTGTGTATTTAGTAAATTCTTTTATTGAAATGGTTGCTCCTGAACTAGTAATAATATTTAATAATTGTGTTGATAGTGGTGTGCTCCCTGATTTAATGAAATCTAGTAAATTAATTCCCCTGTTTAAATCGGGTAGTACTTCAGATACGTCCAATTTCCGTCCCATTTCTGTACTACCTACATTTAGTAAAATTTTTGAAAAAATTATGCTTAATCAAATGCAAAATCACTTTAACGTTACTAAACTTTTACATACAAAACAATTCGGTTTCACTCGTGGTCGGTCCACCACTGATGCCGGAATTAAATTATTAGAGTGTATATACAGGGCCTGGGATGAGTCATATGATGCTTATGGTGTATTCTGTGACTTATCTAAGGCCTTCGATTGCGTTCAACACCAGACTTTAATTAAGAAACTTGATCATTACGGAATCCGGGGGACGGCCTTGAATTTCGTCAATTCTTACTTAAGTGATAGGGTCCAGAAAGTAGTGATCAATGGTAAACAGTCACCTGGTTCTCCTGTAGCAATGGGGGTACCGCAGGGTTCAATTTTGGGACCTTTTCTTTTTCTAGTATATATTAATGATCTCCCTCACCTCATAAGAGACGACCACGAGGTAGTTTTGTTTGCTGATGACACTTCTTTAATATTTAAAGTTAAACGTGGACAGCGCGAACTTGACGATGTAAACATTGCCCTCTCTAGGATAGTCCACTGGTTTTGTGCTAATAATTTATTATTAAATGAAAATAAAACTAAATGTGTAAGATTCACCTTACCTAATGTAAGACTTGTTAAAACCAGTGTTAAGGTTAGGGATGATATAATAGAATTGGTCGATGACACTGTCTTTCTGGGTATAACGTTAGACTCCAAATTGCAATGGGGGCCTCATATTGGGAAAATTTCGGCCAGGCTTAGTTCAGCAGCCTATGCTGTCAAAAAGATCCGACAACTTACAGACATTAAAACGGCGCGTCTTGTCTACTTCAGCTACTTCCACAGTATCATGACATATGGCATACTACTGTGGGGTAACGCTGCCGGTATCGAATGCATCTTTGTGTTGCAGAAGAGGGCTGTCCGGACTATCTATGGAATGGGGTCTCGGGAGTCATTAAGAGATAAGTTTAAGCATATTAACATCCTTACAGTGTATTCACAGTATATTTATGAAATTTTATTGTATACCCACAAGAACAAAAGCAAATTTGTGAAAAATAGTGATAATCATAATCTAAACTTAAGAAATAAGGATAAACTGGCTGTTCCTAAATTTAGGCTTCATAAAGTGAGTAATTCTTTTGCGGGGAACTTTATTCGAATGTATAATACATTGACAACCGAAATAGCAAATTTATCTGTTAATAAATTTAAAAAACTAATAAAACGTAAATTGTGCCATAAAGCTTATTATAGTATTAATGATTTCTTAGATGACAAGGCTGCCTGATTGTAACACGAATTGCTCCTTTCTAAATAACTCTGTATTAGATTTAAGATGAAATATTTTGGAAAAAAGCCGAACTGAGTTTCTTGAGGGCTCTTCTCAGTCTCGTTGCATTTTGGAACCCTCGGTAGAGTCACACCAACTTTTGACGAATCTAAATAATTTTCTAAAAATTTCAAAGATAATAAACGTTATTTTATTTTATTTACGCCATCTAGTTTCAAACTAAGCAGAGCATATGAAAGGTGTAGGCACTAGATAAACTGATATAGGTAAATACTTTAATACATTTTTTTTGTAAATAAAACATATCCAGACTTTGGTACAAACGTATGTGTCATCACACAAAGTTTGTCCCGACCGGGAATTGATCCCGAGACTCCGGCGTCGAAAGCGGATACACTACCGACCACGCCACAAAATCAGTCAAAATGTCAAATATGTAGGTACCTACTATATATAAAGGTTGCCACAAAAATTAAAATTGCATATATACATATTTAGGCCTTTACAGTCCGTTATGTTTTAGGATTAGATTCGATAAGTTTGTGTGTTACTCAATCGCGTTTAAACTGTTGCATAGATTTCAATGAAAACTAAATATTGTATAGATTTATAACCGACGCAACATTTATCAATTCTGCTCCACTCCTATTGACCGTAGCGTTATAGAGCCAAACACATAAATAATTTTTAAATTTACACCAGAGTCTGAGATTTGCGCGCTAACCCAAATAAAATCTTTAACTTTATGGCATAGATTTTTTCCCGTAATAATACTATGTTCAGTACGAATAGTTAACGAGTTTACTATTCCACGGAATTCCATCTAAAAATAACTCTGATTTTGACAGGTGTTCGTATTCTTGGAACAAATTTTTTTGGACTAAATTTAACATCAGTTCCCTAACTAGAACTACAAAAATGGTCATTATATTAAATAAGGTAAAAAACCAGGAAGTAGGAGTCGGACGCGCACATGTAAGGTTCCGTACCTAAAACGAAATCACTTTTTTGTACGGGAACCCACTGAAATATTTGTTTTTTTTTTTGCTGTTATTTCTGTAGTCTATTGCTGATAGCATAATCTGTGAAAATTTCACTTTTCTAGCTAATATGATTCATGGGATACAGCCTGTTGACAGACAGACAGACGGACAACAGAATCTTATACCGTTTTAACCATTGGATACAAAACCCTAAAAAACCAGCCAAGTGTGAATCAGACTCACGCACGAAGGGTTCCGAAGTATTATCTATAAAAACTTTGGGGGTCCTCCAGGGACCTAAGGGGATCTAAGGACCTTAAATATTCAATAGATTCTGTGTTTTAGTATTTGTTGTTATAGCGGCAAAAGAAATACATCTACTGCTGTGATTATTTCCACTGTCAAATTTTCACGGATAGAACCTGGTGACAGACAGATGGATGGACAATAAAGGGCAACAAAGTCCCATTTCAACCGACTTCCAAAAAAGAAGGTGGTTTTCATTTCGATTTAGATTTTTTTTAAATGAAAGCTGAAGCAGCTTTCATTTAAAAAAAATCAAGGAAATGGAAATGCGTAGTGGTCTCATTTTAATTTGGTCCCATTCCAACAATTATTTGGTCCCATTTCGGTAATTTGAAGTCGGTTGTTGTGTAAATTTTTGACGTGGATACTGAACCCCAAAAAAACTATGAACAGGCTACAAAATAAAAAGGCATCATTTGATTTTACGACGGTTTCTCGGAGACATTCAACGTAAATTAGGGTAGGTAATATAAACAAAGACTCGTAACCACAAAATTTAATATGTATAACATTCAAAGAGTGACATAAAAATCTAACATTACACCCAGAAGTTTCTTACAAAGGCGTGTTATTAAAATTAACGAGACCCATATCACTTAAATGTAGGCTTAAAAGTTTAAAAGAGAACACAATTTCATTCATTCTATTTATACCATTTTAATAAAATTACTGAAGAAATGTGGACGTTAAAATGCTTTTGTCCTTGTTTTGAATACATACATTTTATTATCATCCATTGAGCCTTTTCCCAATCTGTTTGAGGTCGGTTTTCAGTATGTAGTTAGTCTAGTCAGATTTTATTTTATGGCTCCAAATATGTTAACCTAAATGCTTAAGACCAACGAACATCTATGACAGTCGTTACGACGACTGCCATAGATGTTCTCTTAAGCATGAAAGCACACATACATTATAATCATACATAAATTTTAACCTCTTCTATATCCCGAAGAGGTGGCAAATGTATATTACACATACAAAACTTGTCAGTAAGTTTTTCGGTCTCACGTAATAAGAGACAAGGTTCATATCGTTACCAGGCACAATAAAATATCAATAATCCTTTCTGTTATCCATTATGTATCGAAACAAACATTTGTGGATCACATAAATATTTGATTCGACCCGGGAATCGAACCAGAGACTCTGGAGTCGAAAGCCGATGCACTACCGACCAGGCCACCGAACTATGGTCACTTTGTTGACTCGTTGGGTTGACTGCAGTCGCGCTAAAGATACGAGTTATAATAAAGACACTCTGGCGCCTTCTCAGCTTCCTAGTACAGCAGGGTGTGCCGGCGCTGCTTATAGCTAGCAGTAAGCCTCAAACGGTGCAAATACTCCAACTTAACAGGAGTCTACATATTTGAGCCGTTTGGGATAGAGAAGCTGGGACCATGGGCTTTTTAAAACTATCTCGAAACTTATGATCGATTCTTTTTAAGACCAGAAGGCTGGTTATTATGTGGCCATGCTGCTAGTCTTCTAGGAACATTGCCAGTCGTCGACGAGGTGAAGGACTTTTTGACGCTTGTACATTAGTGTTTTACATAATTAATAGTACTCGTATAATGTGTTTAGTTAATGTAAATAGTATTTTGTTATAAGCAAATAATGTTACACGTGTCTTAATAATGTAGGCATAACAGGCGGCCTTATCGCTAATATATCTGAGTTCTATAGTGATTGAGAACGAGGAAATTAGTCCACGTAGGAGAAGCCGTGAGTATTTTATAGTTAAGAACAATGTTACTCCGACAGTCGGTGAGTTCAAATCACATCATTAAGTGTACGTTGACAGCTTTTGTCTTACGCCCCAAAATTAGGGGCAGAATAAAATACAGCGTCAGTGAAAAAGAAAGAAACGGCAAAATTGCGGCCACTTGGACAATTTACGATTGAAATAATAAATTCAGGACGCGAAGTCTGGGGATGATGAGGAAACGATTTTCAACAACTGGCATTCTTTTAGTATTTCTCGTATTTTTACTGTTAAATGAACTAAACCTTTCTTGAAGTAAAGTTTCTATAACGATGGGTGTATAGAATTGAGGCAAATTGGTACTTACTAAATCATTTGTTTACTTGGAATGATACTTTTTTTCTTTACGTTATTTGGTTTTTAGAGTTACGTACCCAAAGAGTAAAATTGGAACCCTATTAGAATAGAATATACTTTATGGTACACCAATACCAAAAGAAACAGAAACTTAACATTTAATATGTACAAATCGCAGCCTTATCGCCAAGAGTGATCTCTTACATGCAACCTTTGGCTGGACATAAGTAGATAGAAAGTGAAGTGAACAGTGTCTTACAGAAACTTTGCTGTCCGGCCGTCTGCCTCCAGGCTGTATCTCACGAATCGTTATAGTTAGAAAGTTGAAATGTTTACAGATGGTGTATTTCTGATGCTGCTATAACAACAAATAATAAAAAATAGAATAAAATCAATATTTAGGGGCTGAATATTTAGGGGATGAAATATTCCTAAGGACATATTTAATCAAAGGGGGCTCCATACAATAAAGTAATTTATTTTGCCATTTTTGGTACGAAACCCTTCGTGTGCGAGACCGACTTGCACTTAGAAGATTTTTTTAAAGTTAACGTTTTATCAAACTATAGCAAAACTATTTAGATTTTTAGCTATTTCGATTAGCAATTATATGCCTATTGTTTCAGCCGTAATCTATTAAACATTATGTACTTATATTATTTATGCTTTCGATTGTCGGCACTTGGTGGAAATTATAATGATATATTTTAAATAAATTCACTTGTACATTCCACAATATGTTTTTTATTAATTAAACTCATGACCGGTTTCGCTCAATATATGGCATCATCAGAGGTATTCACTTTCACCACATATCACTTTGGACATTGACCCATGTATGTGTACCCAGAAATGGGTAGCTGCAAGATGCATTTAAATTGAATATTTCAAAAATACTAAGCAGAAAGTGATATGTGGTGAAAGTAAATATTTCTGATGATGCCAGAAAAAAGAGGATGGAGTGTCATACTTTTGACAAGTAAAAATCAGTTCCCATTGTAACTTAATTGCTTTTCATGTGCAATAATGCACTGCTTAAAAATATTATGGTTATTTTTAAGTGTGCAAACTACGAACTATCTCAGTGTGAAGTTGAAGTGAGTGTTCTCACTCACTTCAACTTCACACCGAGCAAGCGCGCAACTTCACACCGCAATGTTAGTACAAGTCTCATACAGAAAGATGGAGTCGTCATTTATTTATTTTAAATTTTTGATTACTGTTTGATATATTTTTTGAATATATCTTATTTTGTTTTAAGTTTTCCCCATAATGCAATAAGACAAGAAAAATGAAGACGTATTATAGCACGTGAAAGAGAAGATGAAATGTTTAAACCTAATAATTCTACTGTTGTTTGTTCAAAGCATTTTAAAAAGGACGTTGTTTATGTCACTAAAAAGGAAAAAATAACAGCCGTGCCAAATATTTTACAGGTAAAGGAGATATTATATTGATAATGCTATACTTTGTATTCTTAATACCAAATGAGTGACCAGTTTCAATATGTGTCGACCGCGTTTCTTGTTTCGCGGTCGAAACATATCAAAAGGCGTTCTGGGCGATCCGCTGATGGGGGTGTCTTCAGGTTGATATAACCCTTATGTAACACCCTGTATAGTTTATTTTAAACGTTTATTTATACCTGAATAAAACAATGTGAATTTAAGTTTATCTTAGTCATCGTATTTCATTAAAAAAGTTTTATATGCATTGTCGGCTCCACATTCCTTTTATAACCTTAGCGCATGGAATCCGTACTAAGTTCCTATTCCGCTTGCTAACTCTCGAGGGATGCGACAACAGCGCTGTACATTGATGCTTTTGTATCATTTATTACGAATTATTTCTATGTCAACCATCAATGTACAATCTTGTTTATTTTATAGATGGTATTTGTAATAATTACCTATATAGTATTCGAGTGCCAAGATTCCGCGTTGTATTTGTACTGAATCCAATATCTATAGTATTTTTGATCTAAGTCTACTATAATTTATATTCTACGATAGTAATGAATTTTGTTTCGGCATCATTGTAAAATCAGTAGAACCGATCTTGAGCATTGGTCATGGTATAGAATGGAGACAATTTAAACACTAGGGTAATTGAAAGAAAGAAAGAAAGAGTGTTTTATTTGTGCATCACAACATTTTACATTATAAACCCCTTTTATAATTTAACATACGATACCGTGGGGAAGAAAGATCGTAAAAGCTAAATTACAAACTTTACATTTCCGAAGTTTGGTCCCCAAGGTGACGCAGGCATCAGTCGCGCTTTCGCGACTGATGCCCAACCTAAAGGGACCCAACGCCTCCTGCAGGAGACTGTACCTGAGGATCGTGCGGAGTATGGCCCTATACGGGGCTCCCGTATGGGCGGATAGGTTGGCGGTCAAGGGGAACGTGACTCTGTTAAACAGACCACTTAGAACCTTGGCCGTCAGAACCGTATGGGGGTACCGCACGATCTCCGGAGAGGCTGCATGTCTCCTAGCCGGGACCCCTCCATGGGACCTGGAAGCGAGAGCCCTTGCGTCATTGTTCCAATGGCGCAAGGAGGCGCTGGAGCGGGACCACAGGCCTGCGTCTCGAGAAATCGAGGACCAGCGGTCCCAACTCCGCCAGGATCTCATGGAGTCATGGAGGGTGCGACTTGAGCAACCCAAGGGGGGTGCCATCTTCATCGCGGCGGTGAGACCGATCATGGACGATTGGCTGCAGAGGCAGCATGGTGACCTCACGTACCGTGCGACGCAGATGGTTGCCGGGCATGGATGCTTCGGTAGCTATCTGTTTCGCATGCATCGTGAGGTCACACCCCGGTGTCAACACTGCGAGGTTTCCGACGACGACACCGCACTCCACACGTTGGTGGAGTGCTCAGCGTGGGCGAGTCAGCGCCGGGACCTCGTAGTGGGTCTGGGCGTGGATACCCTCTCGCTGGGGACCATGCTTCAAGCCATGGTATCCAGCGGGAGTAGGTGGAACGCGGCCGTGTCCTTCTGCGAGCAAGTCATGCTCGCGAAGGAGGCGGCCGGGAGGGAGAGGGAGCGTACCCTCCCCGCCGAGTTCCGTAGTCGGCGGCCAGGCCGCCCCAGACTACGCGACTACGCCCAAGACTATCGTCCTCCATGATCGGGGCCTGAGGACGGCGGGATCACCACCCACCGTCCTTACAGAAGCAGGCTAGAAGGGTTGCGTGCTGCGGGGCCTTTGCCCCATAGCACGCAACCAGATTCACTCACTGACGCGGGATAAAACCCGACTCCAATGACGCGGGATTCTCGTCCCGACCAAACACCCGCAGAGACCACAGGGGTGGTCAAAGTCCGCCGGGCGCCACTGGACATACCCTCTGCTAGTAACCAGGGACGCCCGGCAACGGACGTTAGAGCGGCCGCGGCCTTGGGCCGCGGAATTAAAAAAAAAAAAAAAAAAAAAAATTACAAACTTTTCAGGAGAAGCAAAAAACGAAAAAAAAAATTAAAAACTGTCATAAGTTTTTCAATTTTAGACTTAAAATCATACAGAATAGTGCAAAATATTTGTGTTTTAATGTATTTTAAAGCAAAAAACGCATAATTAGAATTCTGTGTAATTTAAAAGTAAGCTTGGAGTTACGACGTAAAAATTATGAAAATGTTGTGGATACGCCCTATAAAATTTAATTTTTGTATTGGAGCAAGGGCATAACTAAAATTTTTTTTTATTTTTTTTTTTTTTTATATTTGGTTCGCCAGATTGACGCCGCCCGCCTGGTGGTAAGTCGTGACGACGTCTAGCGATTGTGGGCCACTCTCACAGCACTCATTACTATTGAGAGTGGCCCTCAACTTGACGACCTACTGATGTGCCTCTTCACGCTCCGCTTAAAGAACCCAGGATTATATGTGGGAGGAAACACGTGCACAGGCAGGGCGTTCCAGGCCACTATCGTTCGGCAGAGAAACGAACGTTTAAAACGTTCGGTTCTCGCGAACATGCTATCCACTGTGTGGGGGTGGCATCTCTGCCCGGCACGAGTCGTTCGGGATCGGAAGGAAGAGGGTGGGATCAGATTGAAGAGCTCTTCAGAACACTCGCCGTGGTAAATACGGTAGAATGCGGCCAAGGAAGCTATTGTTCGGCGCTGAACTAGCGGCTCAAGGCTTCCCGTTACCTCCGGACAATCTATAATACGGATAGCCCGTCGCTGCATAGCGTCGAGAGCGTCCAGCAGATACTTCGCGGAGCCGTCCCAGAGGTGAGAGCAGTATTCGACGCAGGGTCTAATCTGCGTCGAACCTTATTCAGTATTCCTAGTTTCCACCTATACATCTTTCGATGTAGTTTTTATTATTGAGCTCTCGACGAACGTCTATGCCAAGGATATCAAGGTTGTCCTTCATTGGTAATAATGCATTCTGAAGAGAGGGTAGGGGAAGGAAAGGGGTTTTCTTCGCAGTAAATGCACACGCCTGTGTTTTGCGGGCATTGAACTCGACCAGGTTCTCGGTACCCCATTGAGAGATACTGTCGAGGTTACGGTCGAGATCAGCCACGAGTCGTCGTCTCTCCTCCTCAATCTCAGATCGCCCCGCCGTCGGACGAACCGAGTAACTCCCGTGCAGTGTGCTGTCATCTGCATAGCAATGAATGTTCCCGAGGGATAGCATATCATTGATATGCAGAAGAAAGAGAGGTTACTTTACTGAAGTTATTTATGGGCTTAAATAACTACGTTAACTAAATTTAAAATAATAATAGAGCTTTAACTAATACCATAAGTGATTTATTTAGCCCGAATATTATAAATCTGAAAGTTTCTAAGGATGTATGGATGTTTGTTACTCTTTAGTAAGAGTATAGTTTCGGGGATCGTGCGGAGTATGGCCTTATACGGGGCTCCAGTATGGGCGGATAGATTGGCAGTCAGGGTGAACGCGACTCTGTTAAACAGTCCTCTGCGAACCTTGGCCGTCAAAACCATACGGGTGTACCGCACGATCTCCGGGACCCCTCCATGGGGTCCAAGCGAGATCCCTTGCGTCATTGTTTTAATGGCACAAAGAGGCGCTGAGGAGGGACCACAGGCCTGTGACTCGAGAAATCAAGGACCAGCAGCGGTTCCAACTCCGCCAGGATCTCATGGAGACTTGGAGGGTGCGACTTGAGCAACCAAAGTGGGAAACTACCGTCATCGCGGCGGTGAGACCGATCATGGACGAGTGGCTGCAGAGGCGGCATGGTGACCTCACGTATCGTGCGACGCAGATCGTTACCGGGCATGGATGCTTCGGTAGCTACCTGTTTCGCATCCATCGTGAGGTCACACCCCGGTGTCAACACTGCGCGGTTTCCGATGACGACACCACACTCCACACGTTGGTTGGTAGAGTGCTCAGCGTGGGCGAGTCAGCGCCGGGAACTCGTAGTGGGTCTGGGCGTGGATATCCTTTTGCTGGAAACCATGGTCTCCAGCGCGAGTAGGTGGAACGTGGCCGTGTTCTTCTGCGAGCAAATCATGCTCGCGAAGAAGGCGGCCGAGAGGGAAAGGGAGCGTACCCTCCCCGCTGAGTTTCGCAGTCAGAGGCCAGGGCGCCACAGACTCATCTACGCCCAGGACCACCAACCTCCATGATCGGGGCCTGAGTACAGGGGGATAGCCACCCGCCGTCCTTACAGAAGCAGTCTAGAAGGGTTACGTGCTGCGGGGCCTTTGCCCCACAGCAAACAAACAGATTCACTCACCGACGCGGGATAAAACCCAACCCCAACCACGCGGAATTTTCATTCCAACCAAACCCCCGAAGAGGCCACACAGCTGGCCACAGTCCGCCGGGCGCCACCGGTAATACCTTCTGGAGTCAACGGAGACGCCCACAGCAATGGACATGGGAGCGGCAGCGATCTCGAGGAATTAAAAAAAATGAGTATAGTCTACAATAAGATATAAGATACCTTTTATCGTAATACTCCTACGGGTATATTGGAAATGTAGTAAAACATTCGCAAGCAATTAAGAAGCTAGTAGCGTAAACATTTAAAGGTGTGAAAGGAATAATTGTACTTTTAGCGAAGTCAAAACGGCGTAAAAGCCAGTTGATTATGACATTTACTGTTACAGCCAAACTGTTAAAATTAGTGATACGCCCATATTAATAAAAAGATAAACTTAAAATGGATTTAAGACATTTTTTATTTAAAAAAATGTTTAGGATGTAAATAGTACTGGGGTGTAAAATACATTTTTATTAACTTTTTGAAACTTTAAATATACAGATCGATAGAGCGCGAAATTCTGAACAAGACTGCATTATTAAGTCATTTTCGCCAAAAGTGGCTTTTACGACCTTCCTTCCCCACGGTATCGAATTATATACCTACTTAGTTTAAATTCCACATTTATTTACTGAAACGAAATGTGTGCTGGTGACAAAATAAAGTAACCATTTCACTATATGAATCGCAAAAACGATAGTCTTGGACTGGACTCGAACCAGGGACGGTTCCTTTTTTGCCAATTGACTAAAACTCTACCAGCTCCAGATCTCAAAACTACACACACACACACACACACACACACACACACATATCACGCCTATATCCCCGAAGGGGTAGGCAGAGGTGCATTACATACCCACAGTTTGAAAGTATTTTGAGTCCCACATAATAGAGGGCAAGCCTATTGCCATCACCAGGCACTCATATAATGGGTTATGTCCAAAATGGCCGAATGAATTTAATAAAAAGTAGCAGCATATTGTAATTGTGAGAAAAAATTTGAAACCCGTTGCCTTGCGATGAAATGTTGATGAATGGCAATAAAATCTTACGTGCCAGCCGCTGCGGTACAGCCAATTAAAGTCCTGGGCGTCTCGGACTATTCGATCAAGCATAATTATCAATTTGAGACTTACATACTACGACGTCAATGAAGTGCTAAGTGCTAAGAAACTATTGCCGGTACATTATTTTTTTGCAATATAATTCGTGAAACGCCATTTGCACCATTTTAGGGAACATTGTAATTAATTAAGCTACCAAGACGTCAAAATGCTCCCTTTACCACAGAATAGGGAGTAATACTTACATACAGAACTTGCACTCCGACGTTAATTAAAGCACATTCTTTTGTTTACCAATACCAGCATAATTTGACCAATAATTATGACGTTAATGCCTCAATATCAACTCTATGGTCAATAACACAAATAAGGGGCAACCCTTACTGACTTACAACTTCAAGTTGTCGCTGACGTCACGTATTTTTTGCGATTGTTAGGCGAGTGACATAGGCCTGCCTTTACCTGTTTACGCCTTAGCCGAGCGACGTCAATATAAATAGAATTCAAAGAGAAACTTGAAACGCAGAAACGTAAAAACCCTAGAGGTAATTAAAGTTTATCACACTTAGATCTGAAGGGGCCCTTGAAGTGATTGTTCGAGACATTTTGCTCAATAATCACTTTTGACTAAGTTAATAAAAGTTCCTTCGTTAGATAAGACATTGAGCCCTTAAGTTGTGACAAAGACTAGTGGACTTTATATCAGATCTGTTTACGCTTCATTGGATACTGTTAGTAAATAGGTTTAGATCTGTACCTACATTTATTTTTAAGAAAGAAAAAGTCTTATCAATCGGCTTCCAAAAAGGGAGGTGGTTCTCAATTCGACTGTATGTTGTTTTTATGTTTGATATTAGCACTGAGATATAGGTAGATGAAAACTAGTACTTCCAAGGATGTCCCGTTTCAATTTGGTCCCATTCCGATAATTATTTGGTCCCATTTCGGTCATTGGAAGTCGGTTGTTGTGTCAATTTTTGACGAGTATTTTTATACAGCAATTTGTCTAACACTAGTCACTTCTTAGTATGCTGAAGAGGCTATACCGTTGCGATTCATGAATTTTTATGTTATCAACGTAATAAAAATGCTTGCCTTCATATTAGGTGTAGAATTAAAATTTATTTTGTGAGTATAGTTTCAGACGGATGTTTATTTTCGACTACCTTCTAACGAGTGTAAGTAATACCACAGTCGAATGGTCCGATTAGTCGGACAAAGCAGTCGGACCACGTGTTCAGAGGGGAATGATCTTAGGTCTAGGTTTTCTTTATGCTGTGGAAATACAGAGAATGACATTCGAGAAGGAAGTTTGTTATCTTACAACCCTCATGATTGTGTGGTAACATTGAGAGGTCGATCGGATCAGATAAAACTACGGCAGATTGGATTAGAGCAAATACATGAACCAATCGCATCAGATCATTTCCCTGTTAGTCTCTCCAGCCGACTGTTGCGATCTTACCTTCAGGCCACATTACTAGAACACGATGCGAATTTGCATCCGGTCAGGTAGGTCTGAAGGTCATTTGCTTAGTATATGGTGGACACGTTTAATAGTTGTGTATAACAATTATAGAACCTTTCTTGTATTGATTGAAGCCTCCGTAGCCGATAACTAAGGCCTAGCTTCTACACAACGTAGGTTGGGTAAGCATAGGTGCAATTACACAGCCACATATTGTCAGTAATCTTGTTGGTCTGACAACATAATAGACGGAATTTACCGGGGATCATAATACAAACGGTTAGAGAAAAGAAAATTAAGGTCGGGGTGTCGCAAAGAGGGTCCCATACAAAAATGAAGTCAAAATTTTCTAAGTCCCGGATTGCTTAAAAAGTGTATATTAGGATTTTTTTTTAATTTTTTTTTTTTTGTTTTTTTTTTAAAGATTTAAAACTTATTTGGTCTAATATGAACGATTAACAGATGGGTCGACGGAGCCCCGCTTCGCGGGGCTCCTATTTCTGGGTGGTTCAAACAAAATAAAAAAAACCTAACCTATCCGAGTCGGGGTACTCTGGAGTCGGGGTGTTAACCATAATGATTTTCCAAGGTCATCCTCAACGACCTCCGCACCTCCCCCAATAGGTCGACAAAAATCGTGAAAATTTTACAAGTCCGTGCCCTATACAAAAATCAGTCGGAAATTCGGCTATGTCCGGGACCCTCTTTGCGACACTAGGTGAAGTCGTGAAAATTTTACAAGTCTCTGCTTCATACAAAAATCATTCGAAATTTTTCTTAAGTCCCGAACCCTTCTTCCGACACTAGGCGAAATCGTGAAAATTTTACAAGTCCCCGCTCCATACAAAAATCGGTCGAAATTTTTCTAAGTCCCGTGAAGTGGTGAAAATTTTACAAGTCACTGCTCCATACAAAAATCTGTCGAAATTTTTCTAAGTCCGGGACCCTCTTTGCGACACCCTAACCCAACCATTATAACCCTAACCCTAACCATTATAATCAGAACCAAGTTCCAAGAAATACAATCATCGAAGTATTATATCACATCATTTACAACACAAACAAATCCCTGGGTAAACAACTAGTAACGAAATAAAGTATTGAACTGTCAGTACAGTAATAAATGAACGAAATGCATCACCTGAACTCTATGTGTATAAATCAAACCGGTAACTTTGTAAAGTTTTGGTTCGCACCTGTTACACAATTTTTCTCGCGCGGCATACGTAGCAGCTGACTTTATTTGAAAGATTATTTTTCTATACCACATACAATTGCTAGTATATTTCCGAGCGGGTAGGCAGAGGTGAATTACATACCCACGTTTTACCCCTTTATTCGCTTTAGGACAGATTCGCTTTACGGTAGAATCACTTTATGACAGATTCGCTTTACGGCAGAAATTGTACAGTTAAGTAGACTAAAATATTGCCTAAGTAAAAAGGTATTGGTTCAAACACGAGAGGTATAGACGTTCTTTAAATCTGTACTAACGCAATTCATGGAAACGTTTTAGCATATTTGATCCTTACATTTATGTTGCCCTGGTACTTTCAATAATTTAGTTGGTCCCACGTAGTATGCGATGCTATCGCTTACAGTAGAAAGGCCAATGACCAATATTGGTATAATTTATGTTTTTTCTTTGGCCAGAAATGGAACCTGTGTGATATGCTACAGGACAATATGAGAAATCAAAGCAAAAAGAATCAGGTCTATTATCTGTACCCGAACGAAGGAACACGGGGAAAGCTAGGAGTAGTTTTAATAGTATATTTTTGTAAGGCGTTACCTATTTTGTATATTTAATGAAACGGAAATACAATGGACATTGACTTTTTGAAGTTTATAATGGTCAAATATATTAAGTTGGTTATTAATTTCATATTTATTTAAAAGACTGGCAATTATATCACAAAAACTAGTTAAATTGTGATTTTGCTTGACCCGGCTCGTGGCTGGTCAACACAACCGTATGTTGCCTGTGTGCTAATTGGTACAAAGAGTCACTGTGAATTAGATCTGTGAAATTAGATCGTCCGAGTAGTACTTAACAATGGAAACAATAATATGTCCAACATAAAATATCTTCTTTTAAAAAAAACAACGCCTGATGAAACAACAATAGCAATTTTTTAAACACGCTCTAACTTGTAAAATTGATATCTCGTACAGTCCTCTAACATATGTTATAAGCTACGTTTATAAGTCTACCTATTTATAAAACATCTAGATATATATATATATGTAAATAGGTATTATTATACCTACATACTTAAATTACTAATGCACTAACTATAATTTAGTAGCGCACAATTAAAATTAAGATTCTATGTAAAATTTTATTGTACAAATTATTGTACAATAAAATTTATTACAAAATAAATTATTATTATTTTATGCTTTACGTTTCATCTTTAGCGAAAAGAAAAACATATATACCGAAATGTATGAAAAATGGTTATTCCCCTTTAAATGTAAATTACAATTCAGTACTCTATACCTATTCCAAAAGCCAGCTCCATTATTAGGTACATACCTACCGGTTAATTTTAACGGACTTTTCATAGGCAGATTAAGGGAACGCGGGGTAATGAGAGCGGTCGGGCAATGGTAACTATGTTCATTGAACGGAGCCCATGCACATTCGCACGATCGTAAGCACTCGGCTGCTTCCGTCAACTATCGACAAAGTACGCCTGACGCGCTCGGACCGTTAGTGTCATTCGTTTAGTCACGAGCGAAGATTGTGAGTTTTTTGCTCCACGCTTACAAAACATTGATAATTGCCAGGATCAAGCTAAGCATGAAATTATATTCTTATTTTATTATATTTATGCTTATTATATCCCTATATTCATTAACTAACAAGTCCAATTAGTAGAATTGTGATTGAAAGTAGAATTATATATTTATGTTGCTACTTTTCAAATTGGTGGCTATCTATTCTCAAAAGAGGAAGCATTTCGGTGTACAAAGTATCTCAGCAAACTGGCATTCCTTACAGCACTTTAAAGAAGAGATACAATTTAGCGAAAGCTGGTGATACTAGCTACAAAAACTCTCCTAAGCTGGGAAGACGTACTGTATTTAATGTTGCCCAAGAAGAAATACTGGCTAACCATCTTCGGACCATGTCAAATAAATTTTATGGTTTGACAAGAGAACAGTTTCGCAAAGTATGTTACAGTGTAGCTAAACAACTAGGTATTGAGAAACGGTTAAACCAAGTTAATCAAACTGCAGGAAAAGATTGGCTGGCTGGATTTTTGCAGCGTCATCCAGATTTAAGTATTAGAAAGCCTGAAGCTATCAGTATAAACAGAATCCTCGGATTTAACAAGACTGAGATAACGCTTTTTTCAATAACTTGGAGAAATTGATGGTGCAACATAATTTCGAGCCTCAAATTATTTACAATGTAGACGAGACTGGTATAACAACCGTGCAAGAGACTGAAAAAATTATAGCTCCTAAAGAGCAAAAACGCGTCGGTTCTGTTACGTCATGGGAAAGAGGAAAGACGGTCACGGTAATATGTGCTATGAGTGCGTCTGGATCTTTCATTCCTCCGCTTTTCATATTTCCCCCTCAACGTCACTCACCACAGCTGGAAAAAGATGGACCACTGGGAGCCGTTTACACATGTTCACATAATGGCTTTTTTTTTTTTTTTTTTTTTTTTTTTTTATTCCGCAGCCCTGGGCCGCGGCCGCACCTACGTCCATTGCCGAGCGCCTCCGGTAGACACTGAGAGAATTCCCAGTGGCGCCCGGCGGACCTTGGCCCCCATTGTGGCCACTGCGTGGTGGTCGGGTGTTACCCCGCATCCTTGGGGTCGGGTTAAATCCCGCGTCGGTGAGTGAAGTCGTGCGTGGAGTGAAGCCCCACATCATACAGCCCTTCTAGCCTGCTTCTGTAAGGACGGTGGGTTGCTAATCCATCGTCCTCAGGCCCCGATCATGGAGGTCGATGGTCCTGGGCGTAGTCACGTCTGCGGCGTCCTCGCCGCACACTTCGGAACTCAGCGGGGAGGGTACGCTCCCTCACCCTACCGGCCGCCTCCTTCACGAGCATTACCTGCTCGCAGAAGGAAACGGCCGCGCTCCACTGGCTCTCGCTAGAGACCATGGTCTCCAGCGAGAGCGTATCTACGTCCAGGCCCACAACGAGGTCCCGGCGCTGACTCGCCCATGCTGAGCATTCCACCAACGTGTGGAATGCCGTGTCTTCGCCGGAAGCCTCACAGTGTTGACACGCGGGTGTGACCTCACGATGCATGCGAAACAGATACCCACCGAAGTTTCCGTGCCCAGTGATGATCTGTGTCGCACGATACGTGAGGCCACCGTGCTGCCTCTGCAGCCACTCCTCCATGATCGGTCTCACCGCCGCGATGGTGGTGGTTCCCCACTTTGGTTGCTGAAGTCGCACCTTCCATGTCTCCATGAGATCCTGTCGGAGTTGGGACCGCTGGGCCTCGATTTCTCGAGACGCAGGCCTGTGGTCCCGCTCCAGCGCCTCCTTGTGCCATTGAAACAATGACGCAAGGGCTCTCGCTTCCAGGTCCCATGGAGGGGTCGCGGCTAGGAGACATGCAGCCTCTAGGGAGATCGTGCGGTACCCTCGTATTGTCCTGACGGCCAAGGTCCTCAACGATCTGTGTAAAATGGCAGCGTTGTTGGCCGTCAGTCTCGGCGCCCATACGGGAGCCCCGTACACATAATGGCTGGACTAACGAAAAGATATTTGTTTTATGGCTTCGTCATTTTATTAAACACACCAAACCTACTGCTGAAACACCCGTATTACTAATTTTGGATAATCACAATAGTCATGCTACTCTAGAAGCTTGGGAATTAGCAAAAGAAAACTATGTCATAATGCTTACCATTCCTCCACATTCATCCCACCGTCTACAACCTCTGGACGTTGCATTTTATTCTCCGCTTAAAAGAGCTTACAACAAAGAGTGCAATTTATATATAAAATCAAGGAATTTGATAAAAATTACTCCATACGAGATCGCTGGACTGTTTAATAAAGTGTAGGATTTATTAAACTAGAGTGGCTTCTATAGATAAAGGAGTATCTAGTTTTAAAGCAACGGGAATATTCCCTATGAATCCTGGAGTTTTTAGTAATGATGACTTCATTAATGAGGCAGTCAGATCAGCTGTGCCGGTGGCTGATGTTCAACAGCAGCCAACTAGTGTCACTCCTATTCCATCTACATCAAATCAGGCTGTTAGTGAGCAACCATATACTAGCCCTGCAACAAGTCCATCTATTTTTTGTGGTCAGCAAATGGAACCAGAAATGATTCAGAGGGAAGGTGCTGTAACCCCAGATCCAATTCTATCCACATCATATTCAATAACAGAACGGCCTGCTATTCTGGACACACCCACAGTCAGATCTGTCGCAACTCCATCCAATATTGACTTTGCTAATGCTGTCTCCATTTTCAGCCCACAGTCCCAACAACTTATATCTCAAAAAGAAAGATTGAAGAACAAACAGCATTCTGAAATAATAACAAGCACTCCAATGAAATCAGTATTTGAAGAAAAGAAGAGGAAAAAACTGAATAGGAGAATAAGACAAAGATAATTAAGAAAAATAAAGGAAACTGTGATAAAGAAAATTGTGTGAAGGGAAAATGTACCAAAAGCGAATGTATTAAGAAGAAACATAGCAAGAAAGAAACCAAAGAGATTAAAAGTAAGAAGACTACAACCGAAAGGATCAGAAAGTCAACAAAATATTTATTTAAAAGTGATGATGACGATTCATCTACTGATCAAGTAGACGAAAATGCTATCTGCGATGATGAGTCAGAATATTCTGAAGAGCATGATTTATGTGAAATTTATTTAGACACTGGAAAAAGTGGGGAGATGTGGTACAGATGCAGAAGTGGCGGAAACTGGGCCCATAAAGAGTGTTCTGGCAGTGATAGTCCAGATTCCTATATTTGTGCATTTTGTGTGAATCCCTAAAGTCTGGATATTTTGTTTTTCATTAATAATTACATATTTATTTCTCCGTTTTGATTGAAAAAAATATTTATAAATTGGTGTTACAAATACTTTTATTGTATTGATTATTATAATAACTAAGATCTCATTTAAAGTAAGTTTTGTTAAGTTTTTGGTATAAGAGTAATTATCATGGCTCCTATTTCCCGTGTGAGCGTTAAATGGGCTCTCATTAGCCACATTTGTCGGGTAATAGGAGCCACTGACTTTTTTTGTAAAACTATGATTGTACCCTAATACATGTCTGTAGTTGATTATAACTGTGATTAAAGTATGCTTTAATAATAAAGGTAAGAGTTGATAATTGAAAATAACAAGAATATTGACAAACGTGGTTTTCATCAAAACTTTCCCTAAGTAGGCTCCCATTGCCCTGTTCTCCCCTACTGATGCTGTGCTATGTAACTTAAGCTACTTTTTATCCCGGGAGTGTGTTCCCACGGGAATAGGAAACCGTAAAAATATGCCACGACAGCTAGAAAAAAAAATTTTAGTAAGTGATGTCAGCAAAAGCGGAAACAATCTTGATGAAATTCCTTTTCTTCAACAGTCAGTCGAGGAATTTTATCAAGATTTTGTTCGTAAAACGAGTACATTGTTCTTTCATTCATGTCGAAGTTATACAGACCAATTTATATGTTTCAGGCCGTCACCTGACAATAGTAGGACCACGGGCCATTCTTTGGACCACGGACAACAAGTGTTATTTTTGCCCTCGACTAACTATAACCAGGTGCACCACGTGTAGGCGAGGATGACTTTTTTTTATAACGCACTTTTGCCAATGGCAAAGTCTATTTGACACAATTTTTTATTTAATCTAACTAGGCTAACTAGTGGAGCGATAGCCCTCACATGGCTCCTTCATATTTAACTATCTTCTTTTATCCATTTCTCTTGGTAACATTCTATTTCTTCTTTCATTCTTCTCGCACTTCCATTCTACCTTTCATTATTTTTAGTGTCGGGATTTTTAGCGTACTGCGCTTTTTATTTCTTTATTTAAGTTTAGTTTTTTCTGTTTTTTACATTTTTATCTTAATTCTATCTTATCTAAGTACTTTATTATCTAACTTTATTTTAAACAAAAATTTAACAAACTATATTCTACTTGTATAACATTAACTACACTTTTTCATTCTTAATTTTAACATTTTTGTATCTTATTTCTAACAATGAACTAATTTTTATACTAACATTTCTCTTTTTAATTGTTTTATTCTTATTTGCTATTTTTATCTTATACATAGTTGACATGTTTCTTGGGCGAGGATGACTTGGCCCCAGGATGTGTTGATGCCTCTTACCATTTGCTGGTGATGATGATGATAGATGCTCTTAACCCAATCATATTTGAAAGGTGCAAACATTTTGACTATCTCACGACCGAATACGGAAACGCACTCAAATATTCAAATTAATTATTTTTTATTGTATATTGTCAATGTCAATGTCAATATATGTCAATAGCAACTTGTTAAAAGTCTTCGTAAATCAACAAATAAAAATACTCTTAGTAGTAAGTACGAGTATATGTATGGCAAGACAGTTTCTCGATGCATCCCACCGGCAGAGAAACTACCTCCCGGACACAAACTCCCTTGGCCAACCGGGAAGGCGCTTAATAAGGTGCGGACTCAGGTTGGCAGATCCAATGACAATCTTACCAGTTAAGGATACATTGACTGTAGTGAGAGTCAATGTGATTGTGGTCTGGCACTAAAAACCATGAACCACATGCTCTCGTGTCCGGGTTGCCCGGAGCCTTGTAATTTAGAGGACAATAACGAGGCCAGGCCAGATACGCGTCGCAGAGTACTGGGCCAAGGTGAATTAATAAAAATTATAAGTGTAGTCCATCGACACGAAAAGAAGAACAAATAAAAATGTAAAAAAAATAAAATATGAGATGTGAAAATGCACTCAAATTTTTAGGAGTCGTTTAAATGCTTCTTCTTCTTTTTTTAAAAACGTGGCTCCATCAATATTCACCAATGATTTTGCCAATGTCAAGGTAATGCTTAATTAGTTGATAGTCTCGCACAGAAGAACTAGTTATTCTTAACTAGCTCCAGGTGCAGGACAAGAAACGTTGTTCGGTATGAGAGTGTCTGGAAACCCGATTTTTGCGAAGCGCCAGACGTAACCTAAAAAGCCACCTGCCACGCGCTCAGCAGACATCGAACTCCGTTTAAATGCTTGAGCAGCCATTAAACTCAATTTATCCATAGTCAAACGTCACTTTTGAGTAGGTATCTAAATATTTGAGTGACGTTTCAGGAATTCCGCCGTCAGTGTCATAGTCTGTTACTACCTTAAAAGTCCCAGATCCCACCGCCTGGTCAGTAAGCGTCAAAATCCCTGTGCCCTGTGCGATTATGTTTTTATCTGACTTTTAAATATTAGTTTCGGAGTTAAGGTGTGTTTCTATGTAAGTATAATATTATTATCACGTATGCAACAAAATCGAGAACCACCTCAATTTTATAAGTTGGTAAAATAATGGATAACCCTGATCGTTTGACTAACCAATATACTTAAAGAACATCTGTGACGTCATAAAATAAATATTTTGAAGTTACCCCAATTTATTGGGTCCCAAAAGGCAGGTAACATTACGAGTTTTGAGGCAGATGGTCGTCCATGTTACTTAACTTAGTTTCTAACAAATTTATTACTTTACTATCAGACGCCCTCGGTTCCCAATAACGTTTTACCCGGATAAAAGTTACTAAAAATAACTAAATGTGTTAGGAACATTGGGACACAATCTAGTCAAAACAAATCAAATCGGTTTATCTATATACAGAAATGGTGAATGTAATTTTTGTCCTCCCTTAGCTTTCGAGAACTGCTTATGCTCCAATGATGGTTCACTCCTCTATGGATAGCCCAGCCCTCGATCTGGAGGCAAGCCAAAAAATCGAAAATTTTACCTAACCCTAAGGGGTCAAAAGTTATAAGCCAAACCATATGACATAGTTCGGCGCGAAGCACCGCGCAAGACACCGTACTAGTTTGCTAGAAACATGGTTGACATAGGTTTTCTTTTCTGTCTAAGGTTCTTCATGTTTCACCGGATGCGTTAGCATGCTAATTTTTAAGTTTGAACACATGTTCACCAATTAATTTAATATAATGTCTTTTAAAACTAGATCAATATAAAAATGTCAAACTAAATCAATATAATAACGTCAAATATTACCTATTTTGGACTATGCCCTTTACTATTATCTTAAATTTAATTGAGTCTAGTTTGCAGACCGTAGAAATATTTGACCTGGCCGGATATAACCTGGGATCTCTGATGCAAGTTTCACGTAGGTCTCGTTTAACCGACTATGCCACTGATGCAGTCAATACTATGATTAATACCCAGTCTCTCAATCTTATCTATCTCTGTAGTTAGGTACCTATAACAGGCTAGTCTTACTATCGGTAAGTCTAATGGGATAAATATTCCACATAGTACTACTGGTAAGACTATACTACTGGGAATAGACCCCCTATTTTTAGTACCTAGTATTTTCGTGATGCGTGAACAAACAAAGACATTATACGAGTACACTTTATTTATGTTGAAACAGTGAACGAGCACTTGCCGTATGAAGTATTTGCTGTATAAATGTCGTCAAAATCTACCCCGACTGCTGGAAAAAGCATGACTGTCTAACTTCAATAAAGATTTTAAAGCAATGCAATACTGTTTAGCGTAGTGGAATCCTATCTATACTAGGTATTCGGCGGAACGCGCGCGGGCGGTTACGTCGAAATAAATAAGACGGAGAATGTAATTAATTACTCAAAAACTATAAGAGCCACATACACCAAAAACTATACAGCAAAGCACGTTATTGTGATCTATCTGCATGCCAAATTTCAAGTCAATAGGTTTAAAATTGCGACCGGTATCGTTTTACATACATTTTCGATTGGGGCCATCTTAGAGAAGACTCCGCTACGGCTCCGTCTTAACTAATATTATAAAGTAGAAGTTTGTTTGTTTGTTTGAACGCGCTAATTAAAAAAGTACCTGTTCGATTTGAAAAAATTCAGTCTTGTTGTGTAGTGCATTTATCGAGAATGGCTATAGGCTATATAACATCACGCTGCGATGAGTAGGAGCGGAGCAGCAGTGTGATGTGTAAAAAAAGGGGAAAGTTTATTTCTTTTGAGGACTTCCGTTGTGTGCGCTGGCCAAACAGTTAATGTTATGTTAAAATAATGTTCTATAGTATTGTTTCTCTTTAAAAGTTCAAAAATAAGTCCACGATGGCATATATCTATATTTTAAGGTTAACTTACTAAATCATAACATTAAAACAGCAATTTTCCCATAAAATTTTATTTCACAAAACCACACAAACAACACTGTGTCCGACACATAACAAGAGTGCAATTGGCTCCAAGGTAACACCTTTATTCATATCCCTTCTTCCATCTAAGCTGACTTGGCTTGGTAAAGAGTTGCTCGTTGGTCGTGGATCACCTCCTGGGCAATTAGCATACATCATGTTATGATTGCACTCCTGTAAAAGAAATACAAGATGTTTTTGTCTTAAATTTCTGAATTCTCGCTCCTACATAAAGACATATGACAATTAATCGCGGTGAACCTGGTGAGAGTCCGACTAGGCTCTCGCAAATATATATATACGAAGTGCTCGAAAGCCGCAATTGGCTCGTCTCCTATTATGTGGGACGAGACCTACAAAAGCTATTGGGGAAATGTCGGCGAAATACAGACGAGATTTTGTGTAGATATGTGTACACTACATTTATCTACAGTGAGCTTACATTTAAATTTTGCACAGCAGCAAAATTTACCTGAAAAACGTCACCTTCAGAGACAATAACGGAGAATTTTTGCAACGTGACTGCATGCTCGTACGGACACACTACGGGCATGTCAAAAAGCGCATCGAGCGTGCACCGACGAAATTGAGCACGAGCACTGAAATGGACAAAAAAAATAGTCACAATTTTTTGTTTGAAAATTCACAGTTGTCATTGTATTTTTTATGTACACAGTAGTTACGTACGGACGTACGGACACAATACGTGTGTTACAAAGGTCTTAGAAAGCCAAATTAAGCTCACATTTGCACAGCACAGTTTAATATATAGGTATGATGCTTTGTAATAAATACATGTATAATGGTGGCCGGGATCAATACACGACGTCGAAACGCCAGACAAACTTCTGTCAGCAGACTACAGACGTTTTGGATGGATTTTCTAGATAACTTTTTTCTAGACCAAGTTTTACTCACAAAATTGACTGTTGCAAGAATCACTGTACTATGCTTGAGTCCAAATTATCAATTAAACACGATATGAAAACATAAAAACAAGGAGAAATTTCTACCAGTGGCGGTCTTACCGCTGTCAGCGATCTCTTTAAGACAACCTTTGGATTTATTGTGAACACCTGTGTATAATGTATTACGCATAAGCGTGTATGAAATGTAAGTATGCATGGGAAATGTGAGCGTGATCACTACATACCAACACATATGAAAATGCGTATCATAATGCGTCCACTCGTGCGTCGTATTCTTTTGTTCATCAACCAATGTCTTGAAGATATTGTAACAATTCTCCCAAATATCTATGGTTCCTTCAACACACCCGCCTAGTAGATCGTATTCTGAAACCCATTAGGTACCAATTACACACCTAATTCTAATAAGTATAACAAAGACAAAATTCCAAATTTCAAAATCGGTTTCGAAACATAAAAAAACATAGTCGAATTTAGAACATCCTCCTTTTTTGGAAGTCGGTTGAAAATAGTACTCGTACGCAGCCGGGATGACCCGCAAGTGTATTATTATACACTTAATAGTGGTAGTCGTCAAGTGCGTTCCAGAGGTTAAAGGACATTAATATGTGTAGCTTTATTTATAAAAATCCGACCAGTCTAACTACAGAACTTCGTTATCGCCCATGGGTTGTGGAGGTCAGACGGCAGTCACTTCACTGAAAATATCGAAGTTCAGCCGAATCGCAGTTAGACTGGAAAGCCGACCCCAATTCATTTGGGAAAAGGCTCGGTGAATTATGTATGATTTATAAAAATAAAAAGTTAATTGTTGACTACGCTAGGGAGGCAGTGAAGTATATGAAACTTACTAGCAAGAAACCATTCGTCATCGCAAACGTTGGAGACGACATGCATGTGACCACGTATACTGTCTTCATTAAAGTGACTATCCGTGACATCCTTGCAGTCTGAATTCCAATCGATGGCGCAGTTGGTTAGATGTCTGATTGCTCTGTGGGGTGTAAAAAAACAAAATCACCGCTTACTGGCGTCCTTTAGTTATCCGAGGACGTACCCAGGACGTCCAGCAAGGTGCGTTGGGGCGTAAACTTCCCAAAAAACAAAACAGAATCACGATTTTATCCTCAAAGGGGTTGCCAGAATACTTTATTTATTAATAGATATCTTAATTATTGTTTTGATTGTGAAGAAACAACGTAGATTTTATTCCTTCAAAGTAATGCTTTGAGGTCTATACTTCCAGTGGGAATCTAATTAATTGGTCTGAGGATTACCGACGCGTAACAATTTCCTGCTTTTGAGAAGTAGCTTAGATTGATTGAACGTTTATTTATATTGGGTATATCCACTTGAAAGATGAAAATATTTTAACTATATAAAACCAATAATTTGCATGAAATGAAACACAATTTAAACTTATATTAAAAAGCTGTAAAGCTTGTTTGGCTGAACGTGCTAATCTCAGGAATTTGTGGTTTAAATCGGAAAAATATTTTTGTTTAGAAAATTCCATTTGTTTCGAAAGGCTACGACTAATTGGAGCCAAGCCGCAACAAAATATTATGTTTCAGAATTGGGAGTAGTAGACCCACAAATAGCTATAGACTTGGAACACACCATATCTATATGCTTGGATCAGAATTATTTTAAGTTTAACAACAGGTTTTATAAACAGATCAACGGTCTGGCGATGGGTAGCCCCCTCTCCCCACTTTGTGCAGACATTTTTATGAATGATGTGGAGCATCGGATACTGAGCAACAGTTTGTACAGACCCTTTATAGCTTATTGGTATAGATATGTAGATGACATTATTTGTTTATGGACTGGAAACGTAGATATTATAGATAAGTTTTTGACATTTATTAATCAAATTAATACGAATATACAATTTACAATTGAAATGGGACATGACATAATTAACTTTCTGGACATAACTATCAGCTTAACTAATCACAAACATACATTTAAAATATATAGAAAACCCACATTTGCAGACAACATACACGTAGATTCTAGACACCCATTGAGTCATAAACATGCCGCCTTTCACTCAATGGTACATCGCTTACTAACAATTCCAATGTCCCAGAATGACTTTAAAGAGGAATTAAAGTGTATAAAAACTATAGCCACGAATAACGGTTTCTCACCCCAAATAATAGACAGTATGGTGGCACGCATGAAAGCAAGGGTAGTTATGGATTTAGCATATAGGGGAGGTATACCTACAACTTCGGATGTACCTAGGAAAAGATGGGCTCGTGTATCTTATATTGGTAACATATCATACAAATGCTCTAGGAATTTATCCGAATGCAAACCCGCATTTTATACACCTCACAATTTAGGAAATCTTCTATGCAACAACAAGGACAAAACACCCGTCGAGAATAGGAGTGGGATATACGAACTTACATGTACGAAAAATATGTGGGCCAAACGGGGAGATCCATACGGACTAGAGTAGCGGAGCACACTAGCGGTTGGAGACTTAAAAAAACAGAATCCAACTTTGCAAAGCATCTCCTGTCTGAGGGGCACTCGTTTGAACCAAAAGCAAACGTTAAAGTCCTACATTGCTGTGAAAAAGGTAGGAAAATGAACGCCCTTGAGACCCTCGAAATAAATAGATTATTAAATACCAATAGTAAAGCGATACTGAATCAACAACTTGATTTAAGCCGGTCACCGTTGTAGTAGTGACATCTACATATCTATATTTGAGTAGCTGACATTCGAATTATATAATTGACATTGTATTTTATTGTATTCTATTTATCTATTAAACAATTTAATTCACTGGGGTGGGACTAGAAATGTAAGTTTTGACATTTAATAATTTTGACAATTTGGCAGTTGACATTTAATAATTTTGACAATTTAGCAGTAGACATTTAATAATTTGACAATTTGGCAGTTGACATTTAACGTAATTTTAGACATGTAACAAATATTTTTGAAACATCTAAGTAGACATTTTCTTAGGATTTATTCTCCCACTTTTCGGGGTAAATTTAGAAGTGGTGGTGTTATCATTTAAATTTATTTTCATATACCCCCATATAATTATTTATGATACTAGTGTTTGAATGTCAGTATGCATATGTAGTACGATATTTTTTTTTAAGTGAATTTAAAATATATTTTGTATAAATCTCTGATGATGCCGTGAGGTGAAACCGGTCAGTGCAAGTAAAATTATAAGTGGAAAAGTATGTGTTTTTATGCAATATACATAGCATTAGTTTCGAATGCACTGGGTAAGCAGTTAAAATTCCATGCAAACGAAGATGAGGATCGCAAATTGATTAAACTCGCAAGCAGGCCGGACCAACATGGGGCCGGTTGGAAATCCACATGACAAGAAAATCGCCCTGATCCAATCTATAAGTGCTTTTCCATACTGCACCTTACGATTTGGTGTATATATCAAACGCATCCATCATAGCAACGTAGCATAGCATATTATCTCTGGTGAAAAGTAACCTAACACGTTGTCCTACTAGAGCAACCAGCGCGATACCACGCGACGCCAAAATATCAAAATACTGTTCGTTGCTAAGTACCTAATTTTTTTTTTTTTTTTTTTTTTTTTTTTTTTTTATATTTGGTTCGCCAAATTGACGCCGCCCGCCTGGTGGTAAGTCGTGACGACGTCTAGCGATTGTGGGCCACTCTCACAGCACACATTACTATTGAGAGTGGCCCTCAACTTGACGACCTACTGATGTGCCTCTTCACGCTCCGCTTAAAGAACCCAGGATTATATGTGGGAGGAAACACGTGCACAGGCAGGGCGTTCCAGGCCACTATCGTTCGGCAGAGAAACGAACGTTTAAAACGTTCGGTTCTCGCGAACATGCTATCCACTGTGTGGGGGTGGCATCTCTGCCCGGCACGAGTCGTTCGGGATCGGAAGGAAGAGGGTGGGATCAGATTGAAGAGCTCTTCAGAACACTCGCCGTGGTAAATACGGTAGAATGCGGCCAAGGAAGCTATTCGTCCCCGTAGAGCGAAAAGTCACCAAGTCGAGTTATGGCCAAAATAAGTTATAAATGTCATTAAAATCACATCTTTTTTCTCTAATATCTGTCTAATCAACATTTTAGAAGCTGCCTTAGTTCTTGTTTTATAAAATGTGAAAAATAATTAAGTCAACCCTTTGGAACCTGGTTTACAATGAGAGAATTCACTAATTTAGTTAATTATTGTTCAATATAATCAAACACTATGGAATTGGAAGTTAAAACGACTTAATTAGTTTTTCTCATGAACTATTGATGCACAACTAATCTTATAAGTAGTCTTAAAATCACTAAATTGAATTAGTTAATTTTGAAACCTCTTGTTTGATACAACATACGTAAGCGAAAATTAACTAAGTCTATTTAGTAACTATTCACACATTACTTTTTAACAACTTGCAACATTACACCAACGAAAAAAATCATTAAACCTTTTTAGTGATATTTTTTCTATTATGATTGGTACAATACATTTATTGCGAATAATAATTAAAAAGATTTCATTATTATTCCAACAACTGCGACCCGTATCGTTCCACTGTAAGTATGTTTCACTCGCGACTTAGTGATTTTTAAGCGGCCGGAGTGAAGAGCACAGTAGTTTGGTGAGTTTCATTCGAGGCAATCGCGCGTCGGCGGACTGACGTGTTGTAAACATTAACGTGAATAATAGGTTATACCTACCTAATTGTATAGAAATGAGTCGAGCTAAGTTTATAATTGATTTATTGAATCGAAATGAAAAAACTGTAATAGAGGTACGTAAAATTTATGTTATTTTTAATTATTTTCGTAAATAAATACCGAATGATCTGGTCTAGATTCTCTGGACTGACCGAGTCTTAGTGATATAAAGGAGATAGGTAACAATTTAAGTATAATGTGCATTTAGAAACTATTATTAATAATTATTGTTTTATAGGAATCTAGACGACGACGACTTCACGAGGTTTTTAAAGAGTGTAATTACCTACTTATTATTTGGGTGTTTTTTTGGTGCTTGGTTTATGCTTGATTTTAATAGTAGGTACTTACCTATTCGCTTACTTTCATTAGCACGAATATACCGTTTATTATCGTTAAACATTAAGTAGGTACCTACCTAGATACTTATTTTTATAGCACTGATATAGATAGCACTTTAACTTAATCAATGAATAAACTAAATAAATGTTTAATCTTTTCATTTACCGACTTGTTTAAAGATCATAATTCTGAATAAATTACAACTTTTCTTTTATATTACAAAATGCATACCTACTCATCGATTTGTTTAAATGACTTTAATACCTATGTAAATTATATACGAAATTAAGTGTCTTCAAAATGGCAATTTAGGGGTCTTCAGAATAGCTACTGTTTACTTCCTTCTTGATTATTAAGATTCAAAGCTTCATAGCTAACTACTTACATTTTGATAAATTGCATTTTTGTTTGTTTCACATGAACGCACGGCTTAAAACTGAGGATAAAATTAAATGGCGAAATTAACATAATTTTACCAAACATTTATTTTGCACTTTTAAAGTTCTTGCATTGCATTGTGTCCATGTTTAAGCTTTCTATAATGATTGCGTCCTTTTAGTGTCTTAACTAACTGCGTCTCTTTTACTATTTAGTACCTAGTCATTTTGCCTAAGGTTCTCTAATTTATTTCAGGAAACTGCGCTATTCGATGAAGCAAAAATACTGGCCTCCGACCTATGTCAAAATAAAGTTGATTTATATGAGTCTGCTCCACCGTCTGTGTTTAGCCCAAAAAATGATATTATACCAATTATTAATCCACCTCACTCTGCTCCATTGTTACCTGAAACTTATCATGATGTTGACGTCGCTGACAACGTGGTAGCAGAAGAAACGTTCCGTGAAAGTCCATATTCTGAGATTAGTGGTATCGAAAAATTGAGTTCTTCTTCTCCTATTCGAGATTTCTCAGATTCAAGCGTCTCATGGATCCCAGGTAGTGATGAAAATTGTCGTAAAAAAAAGAAAGGTCGAGTGATTGTTTCTTCTAGCGATAGCGATAGTCAACAATTTTTAAGTTTAAAAAGAAAAAGCCCAGCAAAAAGTAACGTTTCTGAATATCAGTCTACGACAGAAAACAATCAGGGGCATTCAAAGGAATATTCTAATGATATTAACGTCAACAATTACATCAAAGCTGGAGGTCATTTGCCACAAGAACATTTATCATCATCCAATTTAAATTATTCACATAATACTGCTGTAGGTACTCAAACATCAACTGAACAGCCAACTATTGTAGCTATAGCGGGTTGTTCTATCGCTAATACGAGTAATGCTGTTGAACCTACACGTTGGAAGAAAAGCGATCCCAGCAAGTGGAAAAAAAACATCGCAAAATCTAATAAACAAAGCGGTTTGCCTTATCTGGGTAAAAAGGGCAATCTCATGCCTGCAAAGAGACCTAAGCCCGTAAAATGTTATATTAAATGTCGGTATCAGTGTCAAAACCATTTTACAGACGAGAAACATATGTGAAACTTACTGGAAAATAGCGGATTACAAAGCACAAAAACAGTTTTTAATAGAGAAAGTGCAAGCTCAGTCTTTAAAAACAAAGAAAATTGCTACTAGAAAAAGCCGGTCTATCAGCTATATATATCATTTTAATAAAAATGATTCCGCAGTGCGAGTCTGTAAAGATTTTTTTCTGAAAACGTTATGTATTTCAAATGGGCCGGTAAACGAAGCCATGCGATACAAAAATGAATTCGGCAACTATGCAGGGAAAGATGGGCGTGGTTCTCGAGTTCCGATTAACAAAACATGTGCAGAATCTGAACAAAAAATCATTGATCACATAAACTCTTTCCCTCGACTCGAATCTCACTACTGCAGGAAAAAATCAAAAAGACAATATCTGGATACTAAACTTTCAATCGCCAAAATGTACGAACTATATAAAGATCAACTTACAGCTACTAATGAAACACCATGTTCATTTTATGTTTATAAAGGAATTTTTGGATCCAAATTTAATTTGTCATTTTTCACCCCAAAAAAAGATTTATGCATGACATGTACTCGTTATGATAGTGCAGGACGCCCAGAACATCTGAAGGAAGAGTATGACTTACACGTCACAAGAAAGAATGCAGCTCAACAAGCCAAAGAATTGGACAAACAGCGATCTATTATTGATGAAAATTACCTAGTTGTTACGGCTGATATGCAGTCTACCCTGCATATACCAGTCAGTGGTGTTGGCATTTTATATTATACGAGGAAACTAAATGTCCAAAATTACACTATTTATACCTCCAAACCACCGCATGAAGCATTCTGTATAACTTGGAATGAAATCAATGGTAAAAGGGGTAGTCTAGAAATCGCCAGTGCAATGAACTGGTGGTTCAGTCAGATACCATCGAATATCAAGGAAGTTACCATGTACAGTGACACATGCGCCGGGCAAAATAGAAACCAATTTATTACGGCATTTTTAACGCATTTAATACAAAGATCGGATGTGCATCTGGAAGTTATCGAGCAAAAATATTTAGAGAGTGGTCACTCTCACATGGAAGTCGATTCCATGCATAGTGTAATAGAAAGACAGGCAAGGCATACGTCGGTATATTCAATGAATGACTGGAAGTCTATCATGGAACGTTCTCGCTCCAAAAGGCACAGAGAAGCTGCTCCACCTTATATTGTTAAGGAATTAAATTACAGCGAAATGATTGACGTGAGAGCTCTTAATGAAAAATTTGTTAAAAATACATGTATAGATAAGGAAGGCAACAAAATTAAGTGGCTAAAAATAAAGTGTCTTCGATTTGAAAGAAAATGCCCGGGTTTAGTAAAATTTAGATATGCACATGATGGTCCGTATTTAGAATTTGCTTTATTTGAATGTCAGATAAAAACTACACTTATGACTAGAAAGAGGAAAAGATAAGAAGTACAAAGTGAAAACCCAGGGGCAGAAGATCTAGAAAAGGATTTAAAAAAATATATAATACCAAAAGCCTACTCGTCGCCAGTACCAATTTCAGAGGCAAAAAAGAAAGACCTCATTAATCTTTGTACTAAGGGGATAATCCCACAAGAGCTTCATTTATGGTATAAATCTTTACCCACAAGTAAAGAAGTAATTGATAGGAATTTAGATCCTGACGTAACAGAACAAGGAGAGGAAGAGGAAGGGCTGGAATGATTTTTTTTCGTATTTTATTCTTTGAGTAACATTTTTTCTATTGTATTGCATGATTAAGTATTTCATTTTTATATTTCCAATATTTTTTGTAATATTTCATTTAATAAACGTTGACTGATTGTACTATCATAGTTTCATTTCTTCGTATTCGTATTTAAAACAACATTCAACACAGAATAAGCCTTATAATTTATCTAGGTAGTATTCACATTACATTTGTAGCACATCTTATGGTTAATTCCACTTTACTTAACTCTTGTTATTATCTTATAAATTCAATTCAAACTAATCGAAAAATCACTAACTCCAGTCGACAATTTACTAACTCTTATCTAGATAAAAGATTTCACAGGGAACAATTAATCAATTTAGTTTTTCTTGTTTTCCTATACTATCCAACGTTTTTTGTTTATTAATTTTCTCCCAATGCAAGTTGAAATTTATTTCCTTTAAATGAAGACTACAAACGTAAAGATGAATAAAGGTACACAAAAGCTATGACGATTTATATTTTTAAAAACTTTAAACGCTTATAACTATAAACAACGTATTTCGACATAGTGACTTTTCGCTCTACGGTCTCGTATTGTCGGCGCTGAGCTAGCGGCTCAAGGCTTCCCGTTACCTCCGGACAACCAATAATACGGATAGCCCGTCGCTGCATAGCGTCGAGAGCGTCCAGCAGATACTTCGCGGAGCCGTCCCAGAGGTGAGAGCAGTATTCGACGCAGGGTCTAATCTGCGTCTTGTACAGCAGACACCTCTGGTCCGGTGTAAAGAATCTCTTTACCTTATTCAGTATTCCTAGTTTCCGCGAAGCTAGCCCTATACATCTTTCGATGTAGTTTTTATTATTGAGCTCTCGACGAACGTCTATGCCAAGGATATCAAGGTTGTCCTTCATTGGTAATAATGCATTCTGAAGAGAGGGTAGGGGAAGGAAAGGGGATTTCTTCGCAGTAAATGCACACGCCTGTGTTTTGCGGGCATTGAACTCGACCAGGTTCTCGGTACCCCATTGAGAGATACTGTCGAGGTTACGGTCGAGATCAGCCACGAGTCGTCGTCTCTCCTCCTCAATCTCAGATCGCCCCGCCGTCGGACGAACCGAGTAACTCCCGTGCAGTGTGCTGTCATCTGCATAGCAATGAATGTTCCCGAGGGATAGCATATCATTGATATGCAGAAGAAAGAGAGTTGGTGATAGTACGGACCCCTGCGGTACCCCGGCATTCACTTGCAAGAAGCGAGAAGCCTGGCCATCGCAGAGGACCCGCACTCGGCGCTCGTTTAAAAAGCTGGCAATCCAGCTGCACAGTTGAGGAGGTAGACCATATGCCGGAAGCTTGGAAAGGAGCGAAGCATGCCAGACCCTATCGAAGGCTTTGGCGATGTCCAGGCTAATAGCCAAGGACTCGCCGTACCTTTCCATAGCCCCACCCCAGACATGCGTTACGAATGCCAGAAGATCACCCGTTGATCGCTTTGGCCTGAAGCCGTATTGTCGATCATTGATTAGCGAGTGATCCTCTAGGAATTGCATGAGCTGCTTATTTATAAGGAGCTCAAGCACCTTGCAAATGACTGAGGTGACAGCTATGGGTCGATAGTTACCTGGATCGGACCGATCCCCTTTCTTGGGGATCGGTTGTACGTTCGCCTCCTTCCAGACCTCCGGCACGAGCCCTGAAGAGTATGACAGGCGGTACAGACGCGTTAATACTGGAGACAACTCAGCTGCACATTTTCGTAGCACCACCGCCGGAATGCCGTCAGGGCCACTGGCTTTCCGCGTGTCGAGTGACCGCAGCACTGCCCGTACATCACATTGCCTGATAACAATATCAGGCATTGTGTGGCCACAGTTGGCGATGGCGGGGGGCTGCAGGCCACGGTCGTCGACCCGGGAATTAGCCGCAAAGAGGTCTGCGAGCATATCCGCTTTCTCTTGGGCTTTGTGAGCCAGTGTTCCATCTGGGTAACGCAGCGGTGGCAGCGAGGGCTGACAGAAGTTAGATTGCACGGCTTTGGCCAGTTGCCAAAATCCACGGCTGCCCGTGGGATGGGAAGTGAGCTCCTGACCAAGCCGCGCGACGCGCTGGGCATCCGCTCTCTTAAAGGCCCTCTTACTCGACTTTGTGGCCCGGTTGTACGCTGCTTTGAGGTGGCCCACGTTTGGGTCGCGCACAGCCCGGGCCCTGATCCAGGCGCGATATGCCGACTGTTTTTGTCGAACAGCTTTGGCACAATCTCGCCCGAACCAGGGACGGGCTCTGCGGATACTGGCGACATCAGTGAAAGGGATGTAATAATCCATCCCTAAACTGATCTCGCCAGCAATAGCAGAAGCACTATCCGAAGGAGCCTTTCCTACAAAGCAGCGCTGGCTCCAGGGGACGGACGCAAAATAATCGCGTAGACCGTCCCAATCCGCTGACGAGTAGTGCCATAGTCGTCGTGACGTTTGCACAGGACGTGCAGGAGGTGACACCTTCATGCCAGCGTGAACAACACAGTGGTCGGAACTACCCAGTGGGGCTCCTACCGAAACACTGTACTGGGCTGGGCGACTCGTCAGCAGTAGATCCAGCAGAGCGGGCGCGTGATCTGACCTGTCTGGTATCCGGGTGATCCCGCATACCATCTGGGTCAGACCGTGGGAGAGAGCGAACGCATGGGCGGCTCTACCCGCATGATCAGTCTTGAGGGACCCCAGCCATTCAATGTGATGGCCATTGAAGTCCCCCAGAAACACTAGGTCAGCGTTCGGGAACCGCACCTGCGCTTCATCAGCCGTCTCGCTGAGGTACTGGAAGAGCTTTGTTGTCTCAGAATCCCCTGTGTGGGATCGGTAGACGCACACGTAGATCTGGCTCATAGAGCCATGGTCTACGTGCAGCCAAAGGACGGAATTGGAGGGGTTCTCTAGGCAGCGCAACCGGCGGCAGCAAACATCCGCCCTAACGAACACGCACACCCCGGCTTTGTCTCGAAATTGTTCCTCGATGACATAGCCGGGGTAACACAGGTAAGACGTGTCGTCAGGGCGGCGTATTTGTGTCTCCGTGAGGAACATCACAGCGGGCCGTGCCGTCTCAAGGTGGTGGTGGACGGTATCGAGGTTCGCATGGAGTCCACGGACGTTAGTGAACTCCACCTCGAAATGTGAAGTTGTGGGGTTTCCTAGGGCCGCTGTGTAACGTTTATTTCTTTTTTGTTGCACTGCCATTGTAGATTTTGAAGAAGAAGCGTGAAGACAGGGCGACATTTGGTGCAGCAGTAAGTGACAAAGCGTAGGGGCTAGCTTTGTCTAGAATTGTGTTCTAGGTTATCAAATGTAAATACCTACAAATTTGTTTAAGTCGCGTAGCGTCGCGTCGCATTTGCCGTGTCTCGTCAGTCATGTAGGACAACGGGTAAGACTATCGTTTTGTGATTTTATATACATACATAAAATCACGCCTCGTTCCCAGTAGCTTAGGCAGAGACCACGGAATCCGGAACCTGCTACGATCCTGACATACTTCTTTCGCTTCTTCAACTTTCATTAATGTCTCCATACATGGTCACCGGTTATTGGTACTTTTAACCTGGCCTTTATTTAAGACATCTGCTATTTGGTCGCACTATGTTCGATTTAGTCGACCCTTACAAGCTTGTCCATTCACACTTGCTTCATATATCTGTTTTGTCGGTCTCCTGTTATCCATCATCATGCGATTCTAGCAGTCATGCGATTTTACATCAAGATAAATGTTTAAACTAGCTGCATAATATAAATATAAATACCTGCACCAATCATAAACTTTGGATGGTAGTGGAGGTGCTTTCCTACTAGAATTGTATATCAACGCAGCATCTAGAGTACAAGTCACTGCGTATTTAGAGAAGTTCTCGCAATTTATGTTCCTCACTACTATGTGTTTCTCTTTGTCCTTGTTCATAGGTACTATCGGTTCGAATTCCAAATCTTCGTTCGTTGTGGAAATTGTACTTTTAGCAACTTCATAATCGAGTAAATCTGTTGATGAGTAACGTAAAAAAATTAATTAGCTATTGTCCATATAAACGAGGTAATGTCAATAATTTTTTTGCCCAATTTTCACGGATATTCTTGAACTTTAACTCCAACGTATTTCGTCTTTATTCTCAAAGGTAGACAGATGAGTAAATTATGCGTCACTATTGCCATATCCGGGTTCTTGGGATATTTTATTAGAGACTCTAGAGACTATGAATTGTACAATAGTTGGGCCAATACTATGACACAAAGGATAAAGCAAATTAAATATGTTCTCCAGTGATATAAGCTCACTTTCTCGACGTTCTCAAATATATACAATTCCATACAATCGTATATCAAAATCAGGTTTGTATCTCCGGAAGGTTAGGCTGAGGCATATTGTTCCCGCTTTTTTACCTGTATCTTTGCTGGTCCCATGTACTTGAGAGGTGTTAAACCTATTGTTTACGGAAACCAGACTTTTGTATAAACGTCAGAGCCTTGTCTGTTGACTGGTAGGACCACCACTTGCAGGTGACGTTGGCTTGGTTCTCTCTAAGATCTTGGCGAAGCTACTATACTGCCAGTTGTATAAAGTGCAGTAACATCATTCATTATCATTTCAGCCGCTTGATGCCTACTCCTGGGCATAGACCTCCCCCAACGAACGCCACAACCTTCGGTCCACCTTGTCACGCCAATGCCACGTCAGCATGGGTATGCTGCACCTCCCAGTACGCGATCACCACTCAAGGACTCTATGGCCCCATCGGCCATCGGTTCTACGAGCGATGTGTCCTCCATCTATATCAATGTAATGGACATTACGTCCACTGTTCAGTAACAAACGGTTCCGTGAGGTTGACTTGGGCATTTAAGTTGATCATTGATTGGATCCCTTAGCTCCCCGATAGTCCAGTCACCAGCCAGCTTAGTCCTCGTAATATCTTGGTAACATACGCTCAAAATTTCGTCTTGATCTTCGTTCGCGAGCTACTTCTTTGGTGTTATGTAATAGGGAGGGAGTTCTGGACGCTACTATTTAAAAAGCCATCAAAATACTTACAAATAAAGTTTATACATTGAAAAAAGACAGTCAATGTGTAGATAGATCTCATTTCTTGTAAACATAACTGTTTGTTGTTTGTTTTCTAAATAATAAACAAATTAAACTTTTCCTATCATGATTTTGATTGTTTGGTTCAAATATTCTGTCATAATGACAACTTATTTTGACAAGTTTCATGTTCATAAAGTATATCTAGAACATGTTAGCTGTAAACTTAAGACAAACGGGTCTTTTACGCGATTATTGAGATATATACATACCTCTTTATTACCTGACGTTTCGACCGTTACAAGAGCCGTGGTCACGGGTGGACTGGCTTCAGGTCGTCTTCGGCTCTTGTAACAGGGTCTCTATCGCTTAAAAGACCCGTTTGGCTTAAGTTTATAATGCAAAACGCGAAAGCTTAAAATATACAAGTATGTTAACTGTGGTTCTGAAGTTCTACTCGTATTATAGGTTTCAGTACATCTCATCTCAATGAAAATTGGAAATTAATTAGTGATATCAAACTAAGGTGACGGTTCCATTCCATGGCTATCAGAAAATAAGGTGAACATGTATTACATATGTAATGTCTAGTTAACAGATTCGAAGATGGAGGTCTGCCTTTTCAATGGCATTGATGTTGCACAAACAAACACACGAACGAGGTCGCGGGCAGCCGCTAGTTAGAAGTACCTATACCTACATATTGCTTAAATTTCTCACACCCATACTGTGCTTAGATAAGACTAAATAGCGTTGAGTTTGTCTCGATTCGATATTTAGTTTTATCTCTTCATTGATCGGCGCCAGCCATTTGATTTACGTTAGGAAATAAAAGTGCGTACGTTGTGTTAATTTATTGTATCGAAGTTGAGTTTTGTATATATATTATTACAACCATAAATTATTACATGTATAATCCCCAGAAGTATATTATGCCTATTTTATCACGTTGTTCGAACTGCAGGGGTTTCAGGTTGTGACCTAATCAGTACCTGTTGGAGTTTAGATTTGGATAAAAACATTGTCATTGATTTTCCTTTGCGGTCCGCGGTATCAACAAAAGACTTACCCGTAATTATGTGGAGCTGTAAAAATTACTAGCAAAAATTAATAAAGTTGTGAAAATTTACCTAAACCGGGTAAACCTCGTTTTACGGCCACAAAGTTTTAACCGGTTATTAATTCCAACTATTCCGACCACATTTTCAAGAATATAGAATATACACGAATATCAACGAACAATTAATCCCCGCAATGAGAAACTTCTTAAGAACTAATACAGGAACTTTACCAGTATACACAGGTATACACAGGTATACACGTTATAGGTTGCTAACACTAGCCTATAACATCTATAAGAGTTTTCTATAAGCGGAACTTTTATATCTGCCAGAGTTGATACATACAGTATACCTATAGGACCGGATTAAAGCAATGAAAATAAATAAAATAAATAAATATTTTTGGACATTCTCACACAATGTCATCTAGCCCAATTTAAGCTAATATAAGCTTGTGTTATGGGATCTAGACGACTGATGAACATACCCGGAATCGAACCTGGGACCTCAGGGACGGCAGTCGCATACTCATACCACTGCGCCACCGAGGCAGTTGTGAAACACGGGCAGAACTGTGAACACATCTAGTATTGTAATATAAGAAACAACGCTAGTAATAAAACACGATTTTCCGTTAATGAAAATGGTGATCTTGTGTCAATCACTAACAATGTAACCACAATTCAAAGTATTCCCTCTGTAATTTTCACACTGCGTGCTTCTTTGTGAAATTTCGATGGAAATGCTGTTGATCGCGCCTGGGGATTCAGTAGTTTAATAATAAATTGGTACAACGGAATACTTAAATCTGGGTAAAATAGTTTTACTGTCATGCTTATTGGAATTTATCATTCTATGCAATCTCTAATAGGAGATGAGCTCATGGTCTAGTGCTAACCGACTATATATGTTAACACAATGCAAAAGCAACATTAAGCCTTCTTTCCAATCTTAGGATAGGTGACCATTTCTTAAGACTTTGAGACCCTTCTGTGCCTCGGAGAACACGTTAAGCCGTCGGCCCCAGTAGTCATACAAACATTTATGGCAGTTTTAGGGGTAATTGGAGCCCTAAAACAAAAATCCGACCGGTCTAACTACAGAACTTCGATATCGCCCATGGGTTGTGGAGGTCAGATGGCAGTCGCTTCTATACAATCTATACCTACTAATATTATATGTAGAGCTAAAGATTTGGTTTGGTTGAGCAAGCTTCAGAAACTACTAGCACTACAGGTTCACATATAATTATGATAATTACGCCATATTCCCGAAGAGGTAGGTAGGGGCACATTACACGTCCATACTTTGGTAATAATTTTGTAGATCCTTCATAATAGGATACATGCATATAATCCATTACAGGTCGCGAGACGTAAGCGTAGTTTTGCATTTGTGTGAGTGCAGTGTACGTGAACGTATATGTGACCTCTTTTAGACACACATGTGTTGTACTCACAGCTACAAAAAGAGTTTTTACTCTACTTTTCGTAGTCACTCACACAAATGCAAAGCTCCACTTACGCCTCGCGACCTGTACCACTCTGTTATTAAAATCGCTTTCGTTTCCGAATAACGCGTGCCGGACAGAGATGTCACCCTCACACTGTGGAAACCATCTTCGCGAGAAACGAGCGTTTTTAACGTTCATTTCTGTGCCGAACGATGGTGGCCTGGAACGCCCTGCCTGCGCACGTGTTTCACCCCACATATTACCCTGGCTTCTTTATAGAACCCGGGGTGAAGCGTGAAGAGGCACAACACTATGTCACCAAGTTGAGAGCCACTCTCTATAGTATGTCTGTGTACTATGAGAGTCGCCCACCATTGTCAGACTGCGGCATTCTTCCAATGGCACAAGGAGGCGCTGGAGCGGGACCACAGGCCTGCGTCTCGAGAAATCGAGGCTCAGCGGTCCCAACTCCGCCAGGATCTCATGGATACATGGAAGGTGCGACTTCAGCAACCAAAGTGGGGAACCACCACCATCGCGGCTGTAAGACCGATCATGGAGGAGTGGCTGCAGAGGCAGCACGGTGGCCTCACGTATCGTGCGACACAGATCATCACCGGGCACGGAAACTTCGGTGAGTATCTGTTTCGCATGCATCGTGAGGTCACACCCGCGTGTCAACACTGCGAGACTTCCGGCGTAGACACGCCATTCCACATGTTAGTGGAATGCTCAGCATGGGCGAGTCAGTGCCGGGCCTCGTTGTGGGCCTGGGCGTAGATACGCTCTCGCTGGAGACCATGCTACAAGCCATGGTCTCTAGCGAGAGTCAGTGGAACGCGGCCGTTTCCTTCCGAGCAGGTAATGCTCATGAAGGAGGCGGCCGGTAGGGTGAGGGAGCGTACCCTCCCCGCTGAGTGCCGAAGTGTGCGGCGAGGACGCTGCAGACGTGACTACGCCCAGGACCATCGACCTCCATGATCGGGGCCTGAGGACGATGGATTAGCAACCCACCGTCCTTACAGAAGCAGGCTAGAAGGGCTGCGTGATGTGGGGCTGCACCCCACACACGCCTTCACTCACCGACGCAGGATGAAACCCGACCCCAAAGATGCGGGGTAACACCCGACCACCACGCAGTGGCCACGCGGATGGCAGAAGTCCGCCGGGCGCCACCGGGAATTCTCTCAGTCTCTACCGGAGGCACTCGGCAATGGACGTAGGTGCGGCCGCGCCCTCGGGCAGCGGATTCAAAAAAAAAAAAAACCATCGTCAGACGTCGCCAGCTGTACAATTTCGGTGACAAAAAGTTGCCCTTGCATCTGTTCTAATCAAGCAGGACAATATGGAAAAAATAATTATCTAAATCACATGTGCCGGTCTCAAGGTATTAGTGTGCGGACGGACACACAGCAAAGAGTAATAGTTCTTTCTCTTCGGAGACAATATACGTAAAATTGTTTATTATCTAGTAAAATTGTGGTACATTTCTTACAGATGAACGTCACCACAACGACATGGATTAAACAAATTTAAATTCATTTATTTCGAGTAACGTGGACTCATATACATTACATTAACAATATCACACAGTCATATTAATTAATTATAAATGTCAAAAGTACAAAATTAATTATAAATTTGAAATGTCAGTAGATAAGTATTTTAGAACTGTAAATGTCAACAGGAATTAATGTGTGCATATGTGGCCGGACTTGCGCAAGCTAGGACACATGCTGTCCACAGCAGTGAAGTACAATAGGACAGTCAAGCATATCCACGAGCGCAGCCAGCATGCTGTTGGAGCTCCCCCTCATCCGCCGCACCAGCGACGCACTTCTCTTGCGCATTATGGTATGGAAGCAATCCACACACGCCTCCGCAAACCTGCCTGGTGCACTGCAGAAGCGAGGAAGCCTCAATAGCACCCTTCTACAGCATTAAAGTATCAGCGCCTTGACTATACAGTTATAATTGTAATCAATTGTAATCAATTCCAGTGTCGCCCTTGAAGTAACATCTTTTGCCTTTGTTAAACAATGAATTTAATTCAAATTTATAGAGGTAATATGTATGTGCCAACTTCGAAAGTAATTTAAATTCATTAAACATGTCGTAAGAGTGACACTGCATTCCAAACAATTTGGGAAGACAATTCGTTTAGTGTATTCGCAGATATACAGACAAGAGAAAAATAGGTACATATCCTATGTTTTCTAAGCCTTTTTTATTGTATTAAAATTCACAGTTACAATTTCTTTTGTTTTATTATTGTATCTATAGATATACGAGTAATATACGTATTTGTTGTTATAGAGGCAACATAAATACAAATCATCTATGAAAATTTTAACTTTTCTAACTAA